>OX371223.1:314767193-314907193 GCA_947310385.1 Nephrotoma appendiculata | reverse complement strand
ATTGGCTTGCTTTATTTATTATATATTTATGTAATTAGTGCAATTTTTTGGTTTACATTATTTTAATAACATATTGAGATTTATAATTTACTATTAATTTACTTATAATTAATTAATAATTTTTATTTTTATGTTTTTAATAGTTGATACAATAATTTTTGTAGTTTTTATTTTGATATTGTTTATTAGTTATTAAATTTCGAATACAAATATTTATGTACGCATTTAGTATAAATAGACGTAAAAAGATACCTGATTTATCTGTTTCTGTATAAAGATTGTTTTTAGTGAGATAGATTAAATATTTATTATATAAATTATATGTATATATTGTGCATACTTATTATAATTAGTGTAATATTAATTAGGCGTATTAGTTTTTTTCGTAAGACTATAATGTATCGATAAAGTTGATTGGCATCGCAAATTTTATTCAATTAATTCAAAGTCCCAGGCAAACTGAACCAATAACTTGCCCGTTAGTACTGGCTGAGGTATAAAAAAAAACTTGTCGAAAGTCCCGATAAACGAAAATTTTACACAACTCGCACAAATCATATTGATGTTTTTGATAAAATAAATACATACGGCCATCTATGGTAAATGTAGAATCCTATAATGTGGTTACATTTGAGTGAACCTGATTTTAATCTTTTTTTTTATTTATTTCGGTACATTTTGTATGTATACATAAAATGAAAACTGTGGCAGCAAAACAAAATAAAAAAAAACAGCAAAAAATAATGAAATTGGTTCATCTGTGCTAATGTAAAAATTATTAATTCCGTATCCTGCCTGAAAGGTGAAAGAATGTCGTAGCTAACGATGGTCAAACATTGTTCCATTTTCTGTACCAAGGCTTCGAAGTTATAAAAAACATCAACCTTTGTTCAATTAATAGTGATTTAATGATTTGAATTGTAGATCAAAGTTATTTTCATAGCAGATTAAACCATGTCGCGAGGAGAAAAAATTACGTGAGGATGAAATTTATGCAATGGTGGGGAGTTCTGACGAAGAAGAATTAGATGAGTTTTGTGTAGTGCGTAATTGTTAAATTTTATTTATTTTTATTTTTTGTGTATTTTGTAAATATGTCTGTAACATAAAAGTTTATACTTAAGTTATCTATATATACGAGTATAAAAAAGAATTCCTGTTTGTTTGTCTGTTCCGAATGGGCGTCTCAGCCGCTCAACCGATCGCCATGAAATTTGTACCATATACAAGTTGCATATCCAGAAAACCTTACGATATTTTGGAAGGGGCTGAACCCCGGGATCTAGGGGCTGCGGTACACATTTTTACGAACATTTTAATTTTCTTTACATTTTTCCACGAATCTGAGTTTATGGGGCTGGTTATATGAAATTACTGACATGTTCGAATCCAAGGGGCCCAGCCAAAATGACTTCTCAGTCGCTCAACCGATCGCCATGAAATGTTTACCATGCAAATGTTGCATGTTCAGGACCAATCTTACGATATTGTGAAAGGGGCTGGACCCCGGGGTCTAGTGGCCATGGTACAAATTTTTTCAAAAATTTAAATTTTTTACGAGAATGAGTTTTGGAAAGGGGTTATATGAAATAATAGACATGTTCGAATTCGGGGGTCCGCCCCTGGATCAAAAATTCATTTTTACATGTAAAGATACAATTATTTGATTGTTCTGAAATAACGCCTTAGCCGCTTTATCGATCGCCATGAAATTTTTACCATGTATATGTTGCATATTCAGGACCAAGCCCACGATACTTTTGAAGGGACTGAATCCCGGGATCTAGGGGCTGTGGTACAAATTTTTTCTCAAATTTCAATTTTTTAAGATTTTTTGACGGGAATGACTTTAGGAAAGGGGTTATATGAAATTAGTGACATGGTCCAATCCGGAAGTTTGCCCTGGATCAAGAATTCATTTTTACATGTATAGATACAATTATTTAAATGTTTCGAAATAGCGCCTTAGCCGCAAATTTAGACACCAAAAAGGATATCTAGCGTGCGATTGTTATATACAAATCATACCTCTACTATAACTGATTTAATTATTCAAATTAATTTTATTAATTTAAATTTAAGACAATCTTTCATCACTTTAACTGAAGACAAATCTCTGAACACTTATATTATCCATACTAATAAACCATTTTTACTAGTTTGACATGTACTGTTTAGTGATATCCTATTTATCATATCCTGTTTTGAAATGTACCATAGTCAGCGAGTTCTAATTTCCACATAACTTCAGAAATAATTAACATTCTATTTTAATCCACTATTGCCACCGGCGGCTTTTAATGAAAATAGTAGTTTCATACTAAACGTCAATAGTTTATTACTTAAATAATCAATAATTGTTTCATAAAATCAATTCTAGGAAAGGTACTAAAAATATTGTACGTATAAACTGATTTACTTTGAAAAGTACTAGCGTTTTATATTTGAAAATAGCATCTTCTACAAGAAACATCCTTGGATTCAAATTATTGTCAGTGTGAAATTGCCTTAGTTTGAAAAAACTTTTGTTTTTCGAAATGTCATTTTCAACCACAGTTCGCGGTAAAACGTATCGAAGTGGACGTAGTTTTAATCGTTTTGAATAAATTAATATTAATTTGTGTTTCGGATGCCGTTGTTATGTCGATGAGTTGCTGGACGATGCTCGATTAGTTAGCTATATTGCAATAAAATAATTGTTGGTTATTATTTTCCAGGTATTAAATATTATTTCAAGTGAATATACATTCTTATTAGATTTAAGTTTTCAGTTTATAAACGTGTTAATCTATGATTACTTTTTGATTGTAGATAAAATTTGATTTTGCTTAAAAAAAAATCCGTAGACATTTTCAAACACAGTTCGCGGTGAAACGTATCGAAGGGAACATTAAAATTGTTTTGATAAATTAATACTAATTTCTGTTCTGAATGCCCGTCATTCCTGACTAATTAGCTACACGTTTCATTTTTGCTTAAAAATGCCACCGAAAAAAAGATCAATTGGGCAGGTAACTGCAAAGTCGAAGAAGATTAGAGCCGCAAGGGTGGCTGAATCAAGCGAACAGTGTGAAAAACGCTTGCAAACGTTCGAAGCAGTACGTCTTCTTCTAGAGCTAATGAAATAACTGAATAGCGCGAAACACGACTTGTAAACGTTCGAAGCAGTACGTCTTCTTCTAGAGCTAATAAAACAACTGAACAGCGCGAAACACGACTTGCAAACGTTCGAAGCAGTACGTCTTCTTCTAGAGCTAATGAAATAACTGAATAGCGCGAAACACGAATTGTAAACGTTCGAAGCAGGATGTCTTCTTCTAGATCTGCTGAAACCATTGAACATCGTGAGGCCCTGCTGGAAGTCGATCGGTTACGATATGGACGATTAATAGAAACTTTTAGAGGTGATTTAAAGTTAGCAGCATTCAATTACGAGAAAGACTATTACAATGTTTCAATCGGGCAAATGGAAAACATTTGCTTGTATTGTCATGCTTTAAAGTTTCACAATGAATCGCCTGGAATGTGTTGTTTAAATGGAAAAGTGAATTTGCCTCCTCTGGCTGATCCACTTGAACCTCTTTTAGCTTACGTTTCCGTAACTACTGAGTGATCCAGACATTTTCTACAAAATTTTTCGAAAAGACAACTCATGCTTTCAAATGACATCTTTTGGAGCAACCCAAATTGTTAAGGATGGAGGTTTTATGCCCACGTTTAAAGTACAAGGACAAATTTATCATAAAATTGGATCACTTTTCCTCTCTCTAACAACGACCCCAAGTTTTTACAAATTTACTTCATGGGCAACGAGGAGGCGGAGACTTATCAACGTTGTGCTATTAGTCCCGGAACAAAACGTGAAATAATATCAAGTTTACAGATTTTATTCCATGAACGCAATCATCTGGTAAATTTATTCAAAACTGCATTGGAAAAAATGCCATCAGATGACCACAGAGTAGTTATTCGAGCAGACAAAACACCGTCTGGTCAACATGAAAGACGATCAATGCTCCAACAATCAACGAAGTTGCTATTGTTATGGTCGGAACGGATTTCAACCGACGTGATATTATTATCCATAGACAAAATGAAAGCCTACAGCGTGTTACTGAAATACACAGATCGTATGATGCTTTTCAGTATCCAATACTGTTTTGGCAAGGAGAAGATGGGTATCATTTCAACGTGATGCAAACTAACCCAACAACAAGTGCTGCGATGACGAAAAGGGTTTCCTGCATGAATTTTTATGCGTATCGTATTATGATTAGAGCACAACAATCAAACCACATCCTGAAGTGCCGTCAACTTTTTCACCAATTCATTGTTGATATGTGTGCTAAAATCGAACGTGAACGACTTCTTTTCATTCGCTTAAATCAGAAAAAACTTCGTTCTGAGGAATATATTCACTTGCGCGATGCAATTGCAAATGATGGAAACGTTGCTGACTTTGGGAAATTGGTCATATTACCAGCTACGTATACGGGAAGTCTAAGGCACATGCACGAATACGCTCAGGATGCCATGACGTATGTCCAAAGATTTGGACGTCCTGATCTATTTATAACGTTTACGTGTAATCCAACATGGACTGAGATTATAGATTTACTTCTAATTGGGCAATCATTCACCCATCGGCATGATCTGACAGCTAGAGTTTTCAAACAGAAACTCATAAATCTCATGAATCTCATAACTAAAAATCATATTTATGGAGAAACTCGCTGCTGGATGTATTCTATAGAATGGCAAAAAAGAGGCCTACCACATGCTCACATTTTGATTTGGTTAAAGGACAAGATTACTCCGACTCAAATTGATAGTGTTATATCAGCTGAATTACCCAATCCCCAAGAAGATCCGATACTTTTTGAAATCGTTAGCAAAAACATGATACATGGGCAATGTGGAGCCGTGAATCCCAATTCACCTTGCATGAAAGACGGAAAGTGTTTGAAAAAATATCCCCGAAAGATGTATCAGGAAACAAAAACTGGTGACGACGGATATCCACAATACCGGAGACGAAAATCCGATGACGGAGGACACACAGCCACTATCAAAGTAAACAATGTGCATCATGAGGTAGGTAATAGTTGGATTGTTCCATACACTCCGTTACTGTCGAAAACATTTAAAGCCCATATTAACGTTGAGTACTGCAACTCGGTTAAGTCAATTAAATATAAATGTAAATACGTCAACAAAGGCAGTGATATCACAATTTTTGGACTTTCGAATACAAATTCACCATTCGATGAAGTCACGCAATTTCAAATAGGACGTTACATCAGCAGTAATGAAGCTGTCTGCCGAATTCTGAGTTTTAATATTCACGAGCGTTATCCAACAGTTGTACATCTTAGTGTACACTTAGAAAATGGGCAACGAGTTTACTTTACGGAAGAAAATCTGTTACAGAGAGCTGTGCAACCAACGAATACGACATTAACAGCCTTTTTCAATTGTGCGGAACAGATTCATTCGTAAAAACTTTGCTGTGTCATGAAGTACCAAAATATTATACATGGAACACGTCGAAGAAGCAGTTTTTCAGATGAAAGCAAGGCACAATTATTCGGGAGTATACTGGAATACGTGGTTCTGATGTCTTGGGTGGAGTTTATAATGTTCATCTTTACAATACGGAGTGTTATTTTCTGAAAATGCTGCTTCATGAAGTAAGAGGACCAACGTCTTTTCAAGCACTGAGAACTGTAAATGGCGAAGTATGTCAAACCTACAGAGAGGCATGTCTTAAACTGGGCTTACTTGAAAATGATGAACACTGGGATAGAACACTAACCGAAGCATGTCTTATGTGTCATCCAGCACAAATACGCAAGCTCTTTGCAATCATATTAACAACATGCACACCTTCCAATCCTAAAGGTCTTTGGGAAAAGCACAAAGAAAGCCTTAGTGAAGATATACTTTGGCAAGCACGTAGAACAAATCCTGATATGGACATACAGTTTTCAGCAGACATATTTAATGAAACACTTATATTACTCGAGGATGCATGCTTATACATTAATAACAAAGTCATTTCCCAACTTGGGTTGCCGGCACCGATACGCCATGGAAACATTGTTCGTGATAGAGATCTATTACGAGAACAAAATTACGACGTTGGTCAGTTACGAGTTTTCGCTGAGACTCAAAAAAGTCTGTTAGTGGATGATCAAAGACAGGCAGACACTAAAGTGATGCAATACATAGCAAACGGTAACGGAGGAATTATTTTTCTTGATGCACCCGGAGGCACTGGAAAAACATTTCTTTTTAATTTGATACTTGCTGAAGTAAGACAGCAGAATACAATCGGCCTCGCTGTTGCATCATCTGGAATTGCATCCACTTTAATCGATGAAGGACGCACAGCACATTCAACGTTTAAACTACCATTGAATTTGAATCAAGCGGATAATTTTTCTTGCAATATAACACGAAATTCGGGAATTGCCACGTTATTAAAAACATGTAAAATCATTATTTGGGATGAATGTATCATGGCACACAAAAAAGCATTTGAAGCGGTTGATCGTACTTAGCGCGATTTGCAACAAAATAACCGACCAATGGGAGGAGCTCTAACACTACTAGCAGCTGATTTTCGTCAAACTTTGCCAGTCATTCCACGATCAACACCCGCTGAAAAACTTAATGCCTGCCTAAAGGCGTCTCATCTTTGGAAACATGCTACGGAAATCACACTATCTACAAACATGCGTGGAATTTACATCACGATGGTACAGCTAAAACATTTGCCAGGCAGCTTTTGGACATGGATAACGGGAAATTGTCAAATGACCCTGTAACATGTGAGATATCGTTCCCGCCTAATTTTTGTCAAATGCTGCCATCAATACAGGACGTGGTAATGAAAGTATTCCCAAATCTGCCAAATAACTTCAAAAATCATGATTGGCTGTGCGAACGTGCACTCCTAGCTCCCAAAAATGACGGCGTTAATAAATTAAATAACGAAATTCAATCGCAACTACCCGGGCCACTAATGAAATACAAATCTATCGACATGGTTACTGCTCTATTATCCAATAGAGTTTCCTAATTCTTTGGAGCCACCTGGTATTCCACCACACATAATATTTTTAAAAGAGGGTTCACCAATAATACTGCTCCGAAATTTAGATCCACCGAAATTGTGTAACGGAACACGGCTTTGTGTGAAGAAATTGATGCCGAATGTGATTGAAGCAACGATTATTACCAGTAAAAGTAAAGGAGAAGATGTGCTAATTCCGCGCATTCCTATGATTCCCACCGATTTGCCGTTTGAATTCAAGCGCCTACAATTCCCATTACGCCTTGTTTTTGCAATGATAATCAACAAAGCCTAGGGGCAATCATTGAAAATAGCTGATGTTATTTTGGAAAATTCATGCTTTTTACACACCAAATGAAAAAACCAAAAATATTGTTTATCAAAAGGCTTTATAATAAAAATTATTAACTAAAATATCTTTATATTTATTATTCACTTTGATCTGGTTGAAGGTTTGTAAAAATGGAGTATATTTATTTGGCAATTAGTAACAAATACCAAACCAAAATTAATTAACTATTCTCACAAACAAGATGTCCAATAATATCATTGCAAAAGTTCGCCTGGTTGCATTGACGGAGGCACCCGTTACTTAAATCAGCTACTTATAATTTTCTTTCCATATGTGATTGCAACTACAGCGATGTAAAGAGAGAATTCTTGCATAACAATCAAGGTATTTGAATTATATACCTCCCGTGCAACGCCGGGTAAACTCAGCTAGTAATAAATAAAAATATGCATAATGTGTATCACAAATAACATCGTTATCGCCTTTAAGTGTGTGTCTTCATTGATTCGATTTTTTTTTGTAAATTGAATCGAAATACCAATGCCTCTTAAACTACGGGCCGCATACACCAAATGATGACGACACGCTATGTCCACGTTGTTGTTGCTTTCTCTAGTTATTTTGTTAGTGTAAATATCTTAATATTATTATTGCGCAGTCTCGGTTTAGACATAAATTGACGGCATGTGCAAAAAATGAGAGTAGTAAGAGGCCTGTAGTTTAGAAGGCATTGGAAATACAAATCACACAACACAAAAAATCTAAAATATTCTACATGTCAAAACCGAACACAATCATATTCTATAAGCCCGAAGCCGTACAATACTCGGCTATACACGCGGATAATGTCACTTTTTAACTCCTATTTGATAGTATTGGTGAACATTTTTAACTTCTGTTTGATAGTATTTGTATACGGCCAATAGAAATCAAATATGACACATTTGTTCAAGATTTCTCTTTTATGTTTTTACAAACAACAACAAACAAAATAGATTTGAAGATCATATATGCGTAGCCACGCCTCATTCATGCATAAAAAGACTAAAACAATAATGAAAAATAGAAATTAAAAAAAAAATCGTGATCGAAATGCACTTTTGAATTATATAATAACAAACAAAACACACCTCCTAGTTTTTTTTTTTTCTATTTTTCCCTTTAAACATTTTTTGACGTAAATGTATTTCCGAAATATATGCACAACTTCGAGTAAATAGAGAATAAAATTTCATGTTCGTATACGCACAATACAATTAAACAGAAGTGAAAAATTACATGCGTGTCGCAACAGTACGGCTTATAGAATATGATTGTGTTCGGTTTTGCATAATCATAAATATAGAACCCTACCAAAATTCATTCATTTACGTTTTTTTTCTCCATGGTTTTCTCCATTCGATGTGTAAAATTATTTACACATACACAAACATTTGATTCTCTTTATGTGCGCGTGCATACCAAACGAGTAATAGCCACCAAACGGAAATCTGCTGAACTTATTTTCATGAAAAATTTTGATAAACTATTTTTATTTTTATAATTTATATATTAAAATTGAAAACTATTTAGAAAAGAAGAAAACTAGGCACGAGATTAAGAATTCTAGTTGATTCTTGTGAAAGAATTTTTTGTCTACTGCAGTTGTACATTCCAATCGAACCTGCACAACTTGTCCAAGTTTGAGAGCTAATAACAAAAAATTAAAAGAACCTTGTCAGACTGAAAAACAATTGGCAGAAGAGTTGAATATTACCCAACAATGTGTTTCGCAACGTATACATGCAATGGGATTGGTTCAGAAGCTGGGAAATTGGGTGCCACACAAATTGAAAGAAAGGGACATGGAACGTCGGAAAACCATGTGCGAATTGTTGCTTCAACAACAACAAAGGAAGGAATTTTTGCATCGGATCATCACTGAGGATGAAAACTGGATCCATTATGACAATCCAAAGCGCAAACCAGCGTGGGTCAAGCCAGGTGAACCAGGCCCGTCGACGCCAAAAGCAAATATCCATGGTTCGAAAGGCGATGCTTTGTATTTGGTGGGATATTAAGAGTGTCGTCTATTATGAGCTGCTGAAAGAGCGTAAAACCATTACGAAACAAGTTTATCGACTTTAAAGCAAGCTCTAGCTGAAAAACGACCGAAATGGGACAAAACTCACAATAAGATTATTTTGCAACATGACAACGCTAGGCCACATGTTTCTGTACTTGTCAAAAATTACTTGAACAGGCAGAACAGGGAAATTCTACCCCACCCGCTGTATTCACCAGACATTGCTCCATCTGATTACCACTTGTCCCGGTCGATGCAATTAGCCCTGGCACAGCAGCACTTCACTTCATATGAAAACGTCAAAAAATGGGTCGATGACTGGATCGCCTCGAAAACACCAGACTTCTTCCTTCGGAGAATCCGTTTATTGCCTGAACGATGGGCGAAGGTTATAGCTTCCGAAGGAGCATACTTTGAATAAAACATTCTTTCATTCTCTACAAAAACTAATGTCTTTTATTTCAGTAAAAAAAGGTCGGAAATTTATTTGTACACCCAATATATAGACAAAATTTATGTTTTAATGTTTTTTGTTTCATTTACGTTTTTTTACAGAGTACCACTACTTTGAAACCGTTACTAACTATTTTTATTTTATTTTGCAGATAAAATTCCGATAGAGTATTGTCATCCCGCTGCAATAAAATATCGCGAAAACTATAAAAAAACGAGAAAAGAGCTATCGGAAAAATTGTATACATTATTTAACACACATATTTTTAAATTCAAGACTCAAATCGATGTGAGCTGGAATAAAAAATTATTAAAAACCGCTGGACGTTGTTTAATAAAACAAAAATTTGGTGTGCGATCGTGCCACATAGAGCTTAGTCAAAAAGTTTTAACGACAGCGGGGCGGTTACAATGCATCTTGCTGCATGAGTTGTGCCATGCTGCAACATGGATATGTGATGGAGAAAAGGGGCACGGATCTAAATGGCGATATTGGGTATCCAAGTCGATAAAAAAATCCCAGGGCTGCCTAAGATGGATGTGTGCCATTCGTATGATATAAGTAAGTTTTCTTCGTGATTTTCTTTTAACACATTTTAATTTTGTTCTTATCCATACAGACAACAGGTCCATTCAAAATCGGCTAGAATCGCAGCTAAATGTTGTAAATATTGCCGGAGTGTTCTAAATATTGCCGGGAATTATACTAGGGTGCGATGCCAACGCGCACCACCACCACATCTGAGGTAGCTCGGATATAAATGACAGGGGTGAGTTACTTTTTGAATTTCTCTTAAGAACTAACCTAACTATTAGTAATATAGGCCAGGAACCCACCTTTATTATTAGTAATAGACAGGAGGTTCTGGATATCACTCTGGTCTCCGAATTTATCTCACCGATGATCAGGGAATGGAGGGTGGCGAAGGAGCATTCCTTCTCCGACCATCGTTACATAACGTTTAAACTTAATCTCAATATTACAAAACAGTACGTGTTCAGAAATTCCAGGAGGCCAGTATGGCATGTATATTGGAGGGCAGTATTCCATCTAGAGTTGCAGGACTCCCCGACACGGGTGGTGAACTGTATTCAATGTGGACACTCTGACAAGAGAGCGCTCTGAGAGCGCCGGAAAGTCCGTGCGTCTGCACAATTTAATTGTATTTTACATCAAATTAATGAAATTAGGCTCATAACCGTGTAGTAGGGTCATTCTGACTCCAAATAAAATTCAATACATTGCAAACGTTCAACAAATCACATTTACAACAAATTCACATATAAATCAGTTTTTTCACCTGTAATGTTATCGTTTTTCTATATTTCTGTTGTTTGTATACACATTACGCAATAAAAACGAAGACAAAACGGTTTCTGATACAAATGTTGGTTTGTTTTTTCGTGTGTTTCGTTTATTTTGTCGGTTCGTAATATTTTTATACAGTATTACGGAACAAATATATAGTCCTGTGCAGACTTGTTCTAACTATCACTTTTTTCGCTTCGATGCATTTTCGATGGAATAACGGTATTTTAGAAGTAAAAATATTTTTTTTATATAAATATTACGATAAATTGTCGTTTGATAAATTGTCGGTTGGTAATTTATCGCTATATTTTGTTCAAAGTAAGTAAGTTAAATTTTTGTATTGTTGTGAATTCAGTTATACAGATTTGTATCCTGAATTGATTGTGTGTTAACGGTAAGTAAATTTTTATTGTTGCATTTTTTGAACTGAATGTTAAGGGCTTATTTTACTCGTTTTTTGTGGTTATAGATGGCACGAAAACGACAAACGAGCACCGAGTTACGTGAATTCTTTGAAGTGTTTTAACACCAACGGGTTCGGATAATTCAGATTTAGAAGCTGACGATAGCATTGAAGGCGATGATATTTCATCTAATGATACTGGTGATGATATACCTCAAATTGAAAATGAACTAATAGCTGATGACCAATTACAAATTGATGAAGGTGAGGAAAATAGTAGTGAACTTCAATCGAACGTCAACGTATACTATGCCCAAAACAAAAAATTTGTCGAGAAGTGGCAATGGAGTAGTTTACCAGATGCATCGAGAACTTCAAAAGTGCCAAGATATCAAATATTTCGAGACAGACATGGCATATTACCAGCAACTCAACAACAGCTCACTACAACGGTTGAATGTTTCAAACGTGTTTTTCCAGAAACATTGGTAAATATCATTGTTCGTGAGACAAATAGAAAAGCAAATGACCATCGTTATAAGGTTGCTACGGACGGTAAATGATGCCGCATATGGCACGATACAAATATAGATGAAATATATGCACTTATTGCAATTTTCATTTATGCCGGAGCACGAAAAAATTGGGAAGAAAGGTTGGACGAGCTGTGGCAGCCCGACAGTCTCTCTCTCTCTCTCTCTCTGGCACTATATCCCATCAAGGGATTTGGCCGCCTCATATGAGGTTTCATAATCATTTTTTCATTTCGGATAATGAGTGATTAATTCATTGATCCTAAACCAGCCGTGAAATTTTTTCCTTGTCACCACCGGGAATCGAACTCGGGACCTCCGGTCGCTGGAGCAAGCATGCTAACCACTTTGCCACCGGGCCCGACAGTCGCCCTTTCTATAAAGCTGTGATGTCTCTGCAAAGAGCCGAACAATTGTTAAGATTTATGAGATTCGATAACCATAATACGCGAAAAGAACGTGTGAAAACTGATAAAATAGCTACAATTCGCGATGTATGGCTTATATTTCTCGATTTTCTAAAGGAGCCATGTAAACCATCGAGTAATTTGACTGTTGACGAACAGCTAGTGGTCACATGAGGACGTTGTTCTTTTCGTCAATATATTCCAAGCAAACCTGGAAAATATGGTATAAAGAACTTTTGGATTTGTGATTCAATAAATGCTTTTCCATTGAAAGGCGAAATTTATGTCGGTAGAACTTCTAGTGGTGAACCACGAGTAACAGATTTGGCTCTCAACGTAGTTCATCGACTAGCAAAAGGATATGCTAATAAAAGACGAACCATAATAATGGACAATTATTTTAGGTCTTGCAAACTTGCAGAGCAAATGATCTGCTTGGACACAACCATACTTGGGACCATTCGAGCAAATAAGCCAGAGTTACTTCTAGAACTAGCAGGAAAGGCGGAAATGAAGCATAGAGAAGCAAATTCGACCAAATTCGCGTTTCATGATAATATTACAATAGTAAGCTACGTTCCAAAGGTAGGGAAAAATGTATTGTTATTATCAAACGCGTCACAATGAAGGTACCATAGATGAAAATACTGGTAAGCCAAATATAATATTAGATTATAATGACAATAAAGGTGGTGTTGATACGCTAGATAAGTTAGTAAAGGCATATACCTGCAAAAGGAAAACGCGGCGATGGCCAATGGTTCTCTTTTTTAATATGATTGATGTAGCTGGTGTAGCTGCTTATAACTTACATCGATTGGCTAATCCTCAGTTATACACTAAACGAAGAAAATCAGAGAGAAAGGAATTTTTGCTGAATTTGGCATCCGGACTAGCTAATAATCATATAATTAGTCGCTTGCAAAATCAGCAGGCTATGACCAAATCGATAAAAATGGCATTACAACAAACTGGCTACTCCGTAACTACTCTAATTGTTCCAGTTCAGCAATTAAACCCTTCGTCTAGTCAATGTCAGCGGTGTTATATATGCCCCAGATAAAAGGATACCAAATCAAGCTTATCTTGCTTCTATCGCCAAAAGACAATGTGTAAAACACATTCCAAATTCATGTGCGATCTTTGTGTGTCTAACGCAGTTGATGATGCAGAAGTGACTAACTCATCAGATGATTAAGTATATACAACAATTGAAGTAACTTTAAAATTATCATACGTGAAATCATAACTATAATTTTTTTAAATATTAAAATTGCAATTTGGAATATAATAATAATAATAATTTTTAAGTTTTGTATTAAATAAAAAAAATCTAAATAAACGAATGCAATATAAACAAATAAAAAGCCCATTTTCATACAAATCATATGGAAAAAATCTGGGGTCTATTTGACCCCACTACACGGTCAGTGCGACTTTTAGTACTGCACGAAGTGAAGGTTAATTATCCCAGAAGGTATATACATTAAGCAAGAATATTACGCTTAAGTAGAAATCGTAAACTATGGTAATAAACAATTAACATTCGTAATAGAACATCCAATTAAAGCAGAATCATTAGAAAATTTTCACGCAGAATCTAATGAAAATAAAGTATATGAATATTTAGAAAAATCAAATGAAAATATAAAAAACCTAATCAGAACTAACCATTTGAATTCTGAAGAAAAAAAAGGCAATAGAAAAACTTTGTGCAAACTTCGAAGAAATTTTCCAAAGAGAAAATAACAAACTTACCTTTACAAATGTAATTAAACATGAAATAAACACAGAAGATGATAAACCAGTATTCACAAAAAGTTATCGGTATCCTTATGTTCACAAAGAAGAAGTAGAAGAACAAATATTAAACATGTTAGATCAAGGTATAATACGACCTAGCTATTCTCCTTGGAGTAGCCCAATTTGGATCCGATGGAGCAGTGTCATTCCGATGCAAAAAAATATCGTGAAAATTTAAAAAAAAAGATGAAACGAGCTATCAGAAAAATTGTATTCATTATTTAATACACATATTTTTAAATTCCAATCTAAAATCAATGTGAACTTATTATTATTAAAAACTATTAAAAATTATTAAAAACCGCTGGACGTTGTCTAATAAAAAAAAAAAAATTGGTGTACGATCGTGCTATATTGAGCTAAGCGACAAAGTTTTGACATCAGCGGGGCGCTTGCAATGGACCTTACTCCATGAGTTGTGCCATGCTGCAACATGGGTATATGATGGGGAAAAGGGGCACGGATCTAAATGGCGATATTGGGTATCCAAGTCGATAAAAAAAAATCCCAGGGCTGCCTAAGATGGATATGTGCCATTCGTATGATATTGAATATAAATATACGTACATGTGCACGCAATGTGGCGCCAAGTAAGTTTTCTCCGTGATTTTCTTTTAACACATTTTAATTTTGTTCTTATCCATACAGACAACAGGCCCATTCTAAATCAGCAAGAATTATATCTAAATGTTGTAAACATTACCGGGGTGTTCTAACCATTGCCGGGAATTATCCTAGGGTGCGATGCCAACGCGCACCACCATCACATCTGGGGTAGCTCGGATATAAATGACAGGGGTGAGTTACTTTTTGATTTTCACTTAAGAACTAACCTAACTATTAGTAATATAGGCCAGGAACCCACCTTTATTATTAGTAAACTGACAGGAGGTTCTGGATATCACTCTGGTCTCCGAATTTATCTCACCGATGATCAGGGAATGGAGGGTGGTGAAGGAGCATTCCTTCTCCGACCATCGTTACATAACGTTTAAACATAATCTCAATATTACAAAACAGTACGTGTTCAGAAATCCCAGGAGGCCAGTATGGCATGTATATAGGGATGTATTGGAGGGGACTCCTCGACACGGGTGGTGAACTGTATTCAATGTGGACACTCTGACAAGGGCTTGCAATAACTCTATGAGAGTAGCCTGTCCTTTAACAAAGCTGAGGGGGAAGCGAAAATCTGGTTGGTGGAACCCACCATGTGGGGATGGGGAAAGCCTCTGTCAGAAGGCGGGTTGCTCGGGGAACTCCCCAGGGAGGGGTCCTCTCTCCCCTTCTCTGGAATGTAGTAATTAATAGACTTCTATAGGAACTGGAGGAGGAAGGAATAGGTGTGGTTGCTTATGCCGATGAATTGGCGATAGCTGTCTCGGGTAAGCATCTGGATACAATCAGGGATATGATGCAAAATGCATTATCAAAAACTGTGGAGTGGGCCAGCAGATGTGGATTGGGGATTAACCCATCTAAAACAGAACTGGTCCTCTTAACTAGGAGGTATAACATTCCGGCAACGGTTTTACCAAGCCTGAATGGTACTATGCTGGTCCTTACTGATAAGGCGAGATTCCTAGGGATTCTTCTGGACAGTAAGCTCAGCTGGAAACCAAACACGATTGAAAGAGTAAAGAAGGCCACTGTGGCGCTCTACTCTTGTAAAAATGTCATTGGAACGAAATGGGGCTTGAAGCTGGAGCTGACGCAGTGGCATTACACACGGCAGTTGTAAGGCCCATACTGCTGTATGTGGTGTGGGTGTATGGTAGCCTGCTCTGGAGAAAGTATCATATAGAAACATGATGGCGAAGGTACAGAGGGCAGCCTGTTTGCTCATTTGTGGGGCGCTGAAAACGACCCCCACTAGTGCCCAAGAGGTTTTGCTGTACCTTCTCCCGTTGGATATTATCGGCAAGCAAATGGCGGTTAACACGGCCACCCGGCTCTCACCGATTTCGGGTTGGAAGTGCTTGTAAAAAGGGCACTCAACTATAATTAAACTGCAACGTCAAAGTGAAGACCGCAACGTATAATTTCAGATAGAGGTGGTACTTTCACGGGAAGAAACTTTTTAGAGGTGTGTAGGAGTTATTATAATATCCAGCATGTCAAGGAAGGATCACATACACCTCGGGCTAATGGACAAGCTGAGGTTGCCAACAAAACTATGCTAACAGGTTTAAGGACTTTATTTACTGGAGTTGAGTGTAGTGATTGGGATACTAAAGTCTTAGAAGTTATGAGGTCAATGAATAATACTGTTCATCGGGTTACGCAAAAGACACCTGTTAATTTAGTCTTTTGATATGTGCCAAATGGGCCCAGAGACAATCCACTGACATGCGAGATTAACAGTATAAATAAGGAAGTAGGTTATGTTAGAGAGGTAGATTTTAACCAAGTATCAGAATTAAAAGTCAAAGATCAGGGTAAGCAAAAAGAATATTATGATAGAAAACGAAGAGAAGGGACTCATACAAGAAGGGAGATATAGTGATGGTTGGGTGGAATCCAGTTTCTACTGGAATTAGCTTGAAGTTGAGTTGTAATTATAGTGGGCCCTATATGATCGATAAAGTTCTGGATAGACATCGATATGTAGTCAAGGATATAGAAGGAGAGCAACAGTCGTCTTGAAAGTATGAGGCTGTTGTCTCAATAGATAGATTAAAGAAAATTGTAAGGAGTAGTGATGTTACTGCAAAATAACTGTATATCTACATACAAACAAAAAAAATATTAAAAACTATTGTAACGAAAATTTGAGCATTACGTTTGAATTTCACATTAAAAAAATAACTTCTAATGCTCAAGTTTTCTATAATTTTTTTATGTATATATATACGTAATAACCGCTAAATTGTTAGAAGGCGAGGACGTCTAAATATATAGCGTGGCCGACTGATGTACCAAAAAAATAGTAATATGTATATAATATAAAAATGAGCCTCTGAACCCACCCCAATCCGTGAGATTTTAGCTGGAAAAACCGACCACTGTCCCCGAAGCTCTGAACAATTGAAAAGACATTTTTTTTTGTGACGAATGGCCTTACATTTGGAGCCCTAAGTTGGTCATCCTACTCAGGCCACCCCAATTCGTTACCCAGTTGTGTATTATGGCAACGCGAAGTTCGTTACAATTCGTTAAAATTGTTCCCAAAACTGTTGTCGAAAAACCAAACGCTTTTGTTACTATCAGAAAAAAACCAACCACCACGGTATCATCCGAAAAAGTACGCCGATTAGAAATCGAACCAGTTGGGCGGCCTAAACGTCAAGGTATGTAGATAAAAAAATATTTCGAATGAATCCGAACTAATTATTTTTGTGAAATAGATACCCTCAAAAATAAAGTAATCAAATTCTGTGGCCCCGTCCGTTTTTTTCGTTTTTTTTTTACAGAGTAGGTTAGGTTAGGTTTCAGTGGTTGACACTTAGGCCATTTTTTGGCCCATTGTGATACCACGCATTCACGCTACATCATTAACCCATTCACCTATTCACCTACTCACACAACTACAGTATTACCACCTGCACATTGCAAGCTCCATTGGTCAACCTGTATATTGACATGGACGGTGGGTCGGCGCTGAATTCTGCACTCCATCAGAGGGTCTTAGTTGTGTTTATTAACATCACCGATCGTAATCGATGATGAAAATTCGATTTGCATCTAGCCTCTGATGGGATTCGAACCCAGTACCTCCCGGTCCAAGTGCCGAAGCTTTAACCACTGCACCACTTGTCCGGTTACAGAGTACCATTACATTGAAACCGTTTTGATTTTATTTTGCAGATTTCCATGATAATTACAAAATTAGAAAACAGGAAATATCCGAAAAAATATATAATTTATATAATGAGAATATTTTTAAATTTAAAAGTAAAATTGATGTAATCTGGAATAAAAATTGTTGAAAACCGCGGGGCGTTGTTTAACCGAAATAAAATGTGGTGTACGATCATGCCAAATCGAATTAAATGAAAAAATTTTGACAACAGCGGGCCGGTTACAATGCACCTTGCTGGATGAGTTGTGCCATGCTGCAATATGGATATTTCACGGAAAAAGGGGCACAGAATGACATGGAGATCTTGGATATCCAAATCTTTGAAAATATTCCCAAGGCTGACATTAACTTTTATTTTAGTATAAGAATGCAAAATTGTTAGTTTAGAGTTAGAGTAAGTTTATACCTAAAATTGTATTGACGTAAAAATTTAACCAATAAAATTCATTTTTTTAACTCTCCGAAACCACGGTTCGTTAGCTGGCGCCAAAACAGGGACCAGTCAGGAGAATTTTTCGAGTGAAAGTAAAGTGATTAAAGTGATAAAGTGAATTACGAGTAGGCGTTTTACAATTTTCAACGTCTAAACGCTAAAAGTTAATTATACGAATCATCCAAAGTAATAATCACGATTTTCGACTGAGAAATTAAGTGATAAGTGGCATTGTACAACTATTAACGTACAGAGCTAAAAGTGAAGCATACGAATCATCCGACGTCACACCGACTGTGCCCAATTGTACCAGCAAGCATATTTTCGAAAGAAATACTAATCTTTCGATTAAATCGTGAGAAACGCAAATCTCCCGAGACATGTTAACTCTATTGACATTAATGTAAGTAAAAACAAAAAACTCCATAAATAAGTGAACTAATAATAAAAACAAGTAAAAATACTCTTCGAAATAAATATAAAAAATTCCATAATAAAATTTTTCCTATAATAAATTACTAAAAGTGAAAATATTTTGATAATAAAAACAAATAATAATAACTATATAACTATTTAATAATAAAATAAAATGACATCAACCGAGGCAATAGTGGAACAATTAAAGCAGCTCACTGGAGCTATCAACGCTCAAATCTTATTTATTTATTTATTTTATTTATTTATTTATTTGTTCATTGACATTACAATTTTGGTAAAGGAAAAGCACATATGGAAGCAATATAAATGAGGAACAACAACCACAAAAAAAAAAATACTTCCATTAGGCATAAAAACCTCAGATTTTTTCAAAAACTAAATCCTTCCATGCTAGTACCCTCCGTATTGAGCTCAAGCTCATTTGTTACAGAGAACACTGCAAGAAGTGAATACTTACATACTACATACAAAAATAATACAAATGAAAAAAATTATTACAAAAATAGTACTACATGTATTATCATTCAAGCGCGCCACGCTAAATAATCCGCTAAATAAATCGAATTAACGAAAAAACTAGAACAGCGCATAATTAAATTGGAAAACACCCAAAGCTGAGAAACTTGCTGCACCAAAAACGGAACAAAATTTAGCAGACATTAGCAGACTTCCAGATTGCGTAAAGGAACTCCAGAGTTTTGAAGGCGATCCAACATAATACATATATATCTTGGATTCATCGTTATTTATGACAAAATACAAGAACATACCATCAACAACAGATTAATACCCCAACCAGTTCGTATTCAGACAAGGCCATTCAACGATACATGCTATTACAAAACTAACATCAGACGTTTGCCGAAACCTGAATCAAAAGCTAGCGACGGGCACAATATTAATCGACATGGAAAAGGCGTTTGCAACAGAACACTGCTCTACAAGATGATCGAAGTTCAGCCCCGACATCATAAATCTATTACATGAATTATTGTATGAGAGACAGTTTAAAACAACAAATGGCACGGACATCTCACACAATACATTCAACATATATAACGGAGTACAACAAGGGTCAATAACGGCGCCAATTCTGTTTAACCTATACACGAAAGAGCTTGTGAAAAACCAACGGTTAAACACACCCGACATCCAAACAATAGCCTACGCGGACGATCTGGTGATTTATGGCACAAGTAAAATAATAAAAAAGACTACACAAAACATACAGGAGGCGGTAGAATTTACAATGGATTACTTGCACACATGGAGGATAAAAGTCAATCCCACAAAATGCGAAGCTATCCTATTTAGAAAGCCTATCCAGCTAGCACATGGCGACACAAAAAAATTGGAAGACATTCCAAATAAACATAGCTGGTACGACCTGTGAGCAAAAGCCATCCGTTAAATATCTCGGGGTAATTTTGGACAAGTTATTATACCTGGACGAGCACATACTGAAACAAGTGGTAAAAGCGAAAAGAATATTCCACGCAAATAGAAGAATATTCTGCACAACCACACATCAACACGAGGGTCAAACAAATATGTTATAAATCTTTGGTACGCCCAATATTGACATACGGTTGTCCGATATGGTGGAACGTCGGACGAAATACAATGGAAAGAGTAAGAGTGTTTGAACGGAAGTGCCTAAGATACTGCCACGGAGCATTCCGCAAAGCCAGCACAAACTACAGACATTACATATCAAATCAAATACAATATAATCAATTTAGTGAAGACAGAATCGATTTGCATATTCTAACGTTGGTCCGTAACCATATTAGCAGATCGTCCGCGAACACAGAAAACTCGTTAATATTTGCTCCATATTATACCGAAGATAACATCAACAAGACGAGCTGCGAGCGCCAGAACAACCCGGGACCTGACACATTCACCTACCTGGACAAGATTGGATACATACAGCAGGAGACGACAAGATATCCGCTCATCTACCACCTGGAAAGACGCAGAAACGAAAAAGTATTCAACGATCAGATATTCGCGCACCCAGATGAGTAATTACAACATAATAGATATAATTTCTCCAATGTATTTATAGAGCGCCCAAGAAGTGCAACAAACCCCGACAAATATTGGTGGCTAAACCAATCGCATCCACTACCCCCAACCGGGATCTACATAAACAATTAGAAAATAACACAACACAATAAAATCCCGATAAAGGATAATGAACCGAAAGTGGGAGTGGCGGAGGGTTGCAAGCACTGAAGCCAGCAGCCCAAAACCACTCCATCATCACTTTCGGACTTATTCGAATAGAAAGCATATTGGTTTTTTTTGCACTTTTTTGGCCAAAACACAATTAAGTAAAATTGTGATATTAAAACACACACTAAAGTAACTGACCTTTTGCATTATATAAAAGATAACAATATTCACGCAGGTGAGACTCCAAGAAGCATACCGCGCACTTAAATTGTAAAGGAAGAGGGCATTTTATTAATCCAACTTGGCCCGAAGCATAAAATTATAACATATTGACATGTAAATAAAGCCGTGATTTAATAAAAAAAAAAAAAAAAAAAAAAAAATATCTTGGATTCACAATGTGGAGAATATTTTGAAGGATTACGAGATAGTAAAAAATAAAACTTTATATCAATCAATACTCCAAAGCATCCGGCAGAAAATTAGAGGAAGAGCCGATGCAGCATTGATATCATATAACATATTCAGCGATGATTGAACATTTATAAAAAAGTGTCTATCCCTCCACTATGCCGACAAGAGGGATCTTAGGACCTTAGAGCACCAATTGAGTGGAATCACACAAGGAAATACAAGCATTGATGAGTTTTATGCTAATATCAACCATCAGTTTTCACTGATTGTTAACAAAATTAAGACGGAGGACTATTCAGTGGATACTATCGAGGTGTTGATAGAAACATACCGAAATCGTGCTCTGGACGTATTCATAAAGGGATTCAATGGCGAGTAAAGCAGAATGCTGATGATCCAACGCCCACAAAATCTTCCTGAGGCATACACATTATGCCTAGAGTTCCAAAACTTGAATTATCGTAACATAGTAATCCATAAAAAGAGTTTAGATAATTCGGTTGTAGCCCCGATTAACCAATTAGCCTCATACCCAGCGAATATACAAAAGAAACCTGTTAATATCCCGTTGCCACAAAGAAACATGGCCTACAACATCCAGCACCAGAACAATAGTTTGCCGCGTCCACGACCAGCGGGACCAAAACCACCAACACCTATGTCAGTCGATCCATCCACCCAGACAAGGCAAGGCAAGTCAATTATATGAACAGACCTACATATCAACAAGAGTATCGAACAAATAATCAAAATAATCAGCAAAGTTACCAACCCGCATACAAACGCGAACACTCCGATCAAAATATACCAAGAAAGAACCAAAGGATCTACCACTTAGAACCGGAAGTAGATGAAGAATTATATAATCAGACGATTTCCGACGAGATTTCAGACTTAGACATAGGCGATCAAGAGGAAGAACAAAAAATTGAAAACACCGAGCTAAATTTTATGATGGACCCCTTTCTAGCGTACCATACTAAGAATACAGAACTAGAGACAAAAAGTTACTCAAATTCCTCATCGACACCGGGGCAAATAAAAATTTCATTAGACCCGAACTAGCAAAAAATCCAATTCCGACCAACAATCAAAAAATTTTGGGGACTATTCTTTAAAAGTGTCGGAATCTACAAAAATTTGGAATTTTTCGTATGTATTACCAAGACTTCAATCATTCGATGGAATAATTGGAGATGATACCCTAAAAGAACTAGGAGCCATAATCGACAGGATACCATTAAAGGAAAAACAGTCATCACAAGTCAATAATCTATCCGAAACAATCATCTCTCACAAAAGACAAAACAGAATTTACAAGTAATGCTGTCAAAATTCAGAAAACTGTTTGGGCCGGATAATAACCATGAAATCATCGAAACGGATGTAAGAGCAGAAATTAAAACAACAACACAGGAACCCATCTATTCCAAATCTTACCCGTATCCGATCAACATGAGAAGTGAAGTGGAAACCCAAATCGAACAGCTGCTAAATGACGGGATTATAAGACCTTCCTAGAGCCCCTACAACGCTCCAATCTGGGTAGTGGAGAAAAAATTGGACGCTTTCGGTATACGTAAATACCGTATGGTCATTGATCGTAAAAAAGCCTCAATGCCGTAACAGTGTCAGATGCCTACCCAATTCCAGACATCTCACATACTCTGGCAAACCTCGGAAACTCTAAATTCTTCACAACCATTGACCTCACCTCCGGCTTCCATCAGATTCGTATGAAGGACTCAGACATAAAAAAAACATCATTCTCAACAATGAACGGGAAGTACGAATTCTTAAGGCTTCCGTTTGGGTTAAAAACCCACCGTCGATTTTCCAGATAATGATAGACAATGTGCTAAAGGAGTTCATTGGAAAAATAAGTTATGTCTATATTGATGACATTATCATATTTGGAGGCAATACAGAAGGAGAACACCTAAACAATGTAGAGAAGATATTCTCCAAACTAGAAAAGGCGAATTTGCGCGTGAAACTCAATAAAACGGAATTTCTCAAGAGTGAAACCGAATTTCTCGGTTACGTCATAACCAACCAGAGTATCAAACCCGACGAACGGAAGGTGCGTGCAATCCAAAGTATTAAAATTCCAGAGAACTTGAAAGATCTAAAGTCATTCCTTGGGTTAACGTCATATTATAGACGCTTTATAAAGGACTTCGCCAAGTTAGCAGAACCGCTCACAAGCCCCGCCAGGGAAGAAATTGCTCAAATCAAGGCAAATGTGTCAAAAAAGGTCAAAATCAACCTTTCAGAAAAGGAAATTCACACATTCCAACAACTCAAAGAGTTATTGTCATCAACAGTAATACTCATATTCCCTAACTTTGAGAAACCATTTATATTAACCAAGGATAGACCTGCCACATTCATCTCCAGATCGTTAAATAGAACGGAGAAAAAATATGCTACAAATGAGAAGGAGAGCTTTCATCTGGTCATTGGACAGCCTGCGAAATTACCTATATGGCGCAAAAAAGATAAAAATCTTGACGGACCATCAACCCCTAACCTTCTCACTAAGTAATCGTAACCACAACGCGAAATTAAATCGGTGGAAAGTACGTCTGGAGGAATATAATTATGAAATAATTTACAAACCCGGATCCATTAACAAGGTAGCAGATGCCTTATCACGATTGGAATTGGAGACAAATATGCTGTCAACAGATGAGACAATTCACAGCGCAGAGCAGGACAACACCAATTTAATACCATACTGTGATGCACCAATAAATGTATTCAAGAATCAAATCATCATCTCGTAAAACTAAGACGTTTATGCTTGGGAGGAACCCCATCCTAACTACCAAAGGCATTTCATCTGCTTAAGTCAAATAAACAAAGATACACTAACGAGAAAGCTAAAGGAAAGACTTAGCCCAACGGCGATCAACGGAATTAAAATTCCAGAAGAACATATCCAGATGTTACAAGAAATATTCACGGAACATATTAGCGGGTACAAACTTCGACTAACACAAAGGATCGTGCACGACATAAAATGCGAAGAGAATAAATTCAACATGAAAAAATGGAAATTGGACGACTCGTTGCAGAAATCAAAACCCTACTATATGCAAATGAAATAGAAGCGATTGAATACTCTGAACCAACAATGCTGGTAAAAGGTTCCATAATACTATATGTAATAGCAATACAAAAATAAGCAAGCAGGACTTTAACTATGTCCTTATTAGATCAACAATTAAACAAAATAAACAGGTCTACTTAGAATATAAGGAACTTATCCTAAATCAACATCAGCTATTCGGGATAACACAGAAGTGCAACTCGTTCCACGAGACCACCATCTGTGAGAGAAACTCCTTAGAAGAAATCAACGATGACCATTGCATCTGCCAGCTCATACGAGGTACGCACGCAAATTGTGATTACCTATTCAATAAAAATCAAGTAATTGAGACATTGACTGACAATACAATCTACCTGAACAACTTTAACGGTGAGATCTACGGCAACAATACAAACAAACACCTAGAGGGAAGTTTTTTAATACAATTCAACAACGAGACCATAATAATCAACAACATAACGTTCACTAACCGGGAAACACATACATTCCAAATATTACCATTAGTGCTTCAGTCAAACATAACAGAGAAAAGTATGAAGATAAATCCAGACTATTTTCACAGCCTGCATCTAAGTAACGTGGAAAAGCTACAGAAATCGTTTACAAACTACGAAGAATCAGGACTCATAGACCTCGCAAGGGTTCTTCAGCTGCCTACCAGAACATATATTATATAGTATATATATACGCTACTAGGTGGACCAAAATTTATTTGACAATACCCTTTTTGAATTGCCGAAGTTCAGTGCACAATTATTGGTTCAGTGCAGAATTTTGTTTTGTTTTGAAATTGAAAAAATTAGCAGTGTGAATGTGAAAATAACAAAACAACTAGTTGTCAAACATCAAAACAATCTTTCTTTTACTTATTTGAATAATTACAACGCCGCACAATTGAAAACAATTTGAATATTTTGTTTCTGTATTTTAGTTTTACTAACATGAATCCTTTGGAGTGCAAGTTGCGGGTCGCTTATTACTACTACCACCACGATTTTTTTCGCCGCACTAGAATTTGGTGAACCCACCGCTAATGTGGTCGGAAGCTCTTTCGTTGTGGTACACCATACTTTAACACCGAGATGAGACCAATTTTAAAATGGATTCGGTGCAATCCGATTTAATCTTCGTACCAAAATGTCTTTGTTGTCTAAAAGGGTTTGTTCGGCTATATGCGAAACAATATTATCGAATGCCTGCCCCCGAGATGCTCCATACCAGTCGCACCAAACCAATTCATCCAAAAATTGTTGAATTATTTGACGCGAGAGTAACGATAGTGTATTTTGAAACATCGTAGGCACAATTCTTCTTAGATAATCCATTATGTGGCTGTTTGAATTCCAATTTTGAGCATCGTGCGATGATGAATTCTAACAAATCAATAAAAAATATTAAAACATTTAAAAACAAAAATAAGAGTTAAAAGATACCTGATGTACAGCTTTATATCTCTTTGTATTGAGTGTTCTTTTATCCACAGTTGAATCCGTTAAGATATACTATCCTTATGAACCCAATTGGCGAGGGGCTCTAATTTTTTTTAAAATCATTCTTTATAATTTCGTTCGCCCTCATTTAGAGGCTCTACAGAGCTCAACCGAACTAATTTCGCTTCCGGATCTAAAACATCAAGTACCTCTAATTTAACCTGGCGCTCCTGTCCATCTTGAGTAGTTGTGCCTAACGAAATAACACCAATTTCAATCCGTTTACCTATTCCGACTAATAATGTCATATGCTGATGAAGTGCTACAGTGCATACAGCTCGAAGTCATGTATACAATCCTTTTACAGAGATTATCTACCTTAACCTATTGCACAACATTTTGAACATTAGTTTGGCATGCCCAGTGATAAACAGTTTTAATAAAACCGTTGGTGGATGTAATGAACCCTCGAATCCGTTGCAAACGAAAACAAGTCGCGCTTGAAAGCCGTCTGATATCCATATATAACCACCAGAATGTGGAAATTTTGTTGCATCCGAATACATACCATTCACTAAGAATACTCACGAAACTTAAAATCGTCTTACTTAAATTAATAATTAAATTTTCAAACTATTATGTATAAAATCGCGAATAGTTTTGGAAATTTCCTAATGTCAAATTGTTTGACAATTAAGAAAAAAAAATTAGTACACTGTTATGATTTTTGATCGATTTTGATTTTTTTTTTTTTTTCAAATTTTAATGCCACCTATAATTTTTTTTAAACTATTCTACCCTTTTCCATACAAATCAAGGTAAAAAAAAACGGTCGAAATGTTTCCATACAAAAATCGAGGTTTGTCCTTTCTGCTTGTTAATATATTCTGTGACCAGAAGTTCACACGGTTACCCTCACTGCGTGACCCACGAACCATGGATCTTTAAAGGGGGAAGAGTTAGCAAAATGCTATACACGCCAACCGCTGAGACAACCCAATTCCTAGCATTATGTAGTTAGTTGCACATACTAGTTGCCATACTAATGCAACATCAACAAATCATATTTCCGTTCTAATTTGCAGCCTGATTAAGCTTATATATTTAGTTCTAATGAACATTTTTTATTACAGAAGATCTTTGAAGCCGTAATACTTTCTAATTAAAAATAAAATTTTAATTTGAAGGTCGGAGGAGCAGATAGGGTAGGAATCATAATGGCTATCGAGTTGATAATATATTTGTTATTTCAGCCGATATTTACGACCATAGAATATTTTCGAATGTCTTATTTTAATATTTACTGAAGCATTTATTTTATAACTCAAACGTTGAATAATTGATTGGGTTATTTGGTTATCAAGGATCCAACAGTTGTGTTAGCTATACTTTTTTATTAATTCTGTTATCTTACAGATTCCTGATTGCTTTAAATTTTTTATTCTAAAGATTAATTCTGGTTTAATTTTTAGGAATTGGGGCTCTAAAACTGTGCCAAACATCCCATTATTGATATACTACCTTACAGATTTCAGATTAGCTATTTTTGAAACTATAGGAACCATGCGCAAATTTTAGCGAAAAAAAAATTCGATATAATTTCTTGTAGTTGCTAGAAAAACGCACGTTCAATTTTGAATATTTCATTTTTTGAAGCAGACGTGTATGCAACGTATGTTCATTTTGTTTATGTTTACATAATTCAATTTGACGTTTCGCATTGGCGGTTAAGTTTTTTGTTGTGTTTTAAATTTAATTTATCTTAACACACTTAAATAATTAAAAAAGTATTTATGTTATTATTATATAAACTAATATATTTAAAGCCTATACTTTTAATTTAATCAACAAAATTAGTGTTGTCCATTTCGAGTGCCATAAATATTGAAATACAAAATAAAATATCGCATGATATATTGAATAATTTTACGGGAAAGGATGTGAGCTAGATTAAACTCTTTCGATATACTGATAAAAAGTAAGATGATTTTAATTTTCATTTCAATAAATTTATCTGAATATGATTTCCATTTTTTATTAGTTTTGAAGAGATGTACCCATTCAATTAAATGTGACTGAAAATGTATATTATCATGCACACGATTTTCAAATATCATTTTGTTTCTCGAAAAAATAAAATTAAATAGAAAAAATTGTGTATTTTTAAATAAAGTTTATATAACGTATATAAACTTAACGTATCGAGTTTTTATTTTTTTTATCAACCAAAATAATTTTTGCTTTGAAAATAACAAAAAAAAAATTATCTGTACCTCCATATGTACTGATAAAATTTTTGTCTAAACTTAGGACGTGTCCGAATACTGTAATAATTTAATTTTCTGTAATAATTTTGACATTATTGAAATAATTTTCTCTTCCATAATTTGTTAGAGTTCGATTGCTGTCCGAATACTGAAATATTTTTGACATTATTAAAAAATTGTAATAATCGTTATTGCATACAGAAAACAAGATAACGGAAACTTATTTTGGATCCAATATTTCAATAATTGTATTAATTTAGTTGAACAAACCATAATTTGTTACATTCATAACTTAAGCAAATAAAATTTCGTAATTCAAAAAATGGCGCATTTGCAACAACAACAATGAAATAATACAAAAATTATTTCAGTTACGTCAAAAATTATTACGCATAGCTGTCGTAATAATTTGGTTGCATTCAGAATCATGACACAATTATTACAATAGAAATAATTATTCCAGTATTCGGACAGGTCCTTATTGAGTTTTATGTTGGTTGCATACACAAAATTTGTATAGCAGTTTGGCTGCAATCATTTATTTTTATTTAATCGAAAAAAATTATATCTAGTTTTTTTTTTTTGCTAAAATCTGCGCATGGTTCCTATACAGATTTCATTTGGTAACTTTATTTTTTAAATAAACATTTGTGTTATACATAGATTAGGGATGGCAAGGTTAAGTGATCTTCACTTACAATTTTTTGTTATTTAACTATTTTTATAAATAAATCCATTAAATCAACAGATTCACAAAGATTCTATCTGTTGGAGATGGGAAAAGTATTGCGTTCCTTTCCTGCTTTGATACGAGTTCTGCAATATTTGGTGATTTCTGGATTCGATATATTTTATTTTGATTTGGTTTGTTTTAGGAGAGCCAAGTTGATTTGGTGAATGCTAGTCATGACATTGCATTTATTTTATTCAAGTACATATAATTTAATTCATAATAATGACAGTTTTTCAGGAAATTTACTGCAACTTAACTTAATTAATTATAAATTATTAATTATAATTATGAATTTTATTAGGATGCTGATTGCACCTGGGTCAACCGGGAATCTTACTTAGGTTTGGTTGCACAATGTTTTTGGAGAACCAGTTTAATTTAGTTTATGAAAAATTCAATTCATAATAATGTTTTATTCCAGGAAATTTACTATTATGTATGGGTACTTAATTAGTTATTAAACATTTTTTAGGATTCTGATTGCTGAACATTTGTGCCACAAAACAAAAATAACTGTACTGTCTTGTGCTTAACAATTTACTAACTATTGACTACATACTTAGGTGTCTGTAACCGGATCAAGTCTATCATATTTAATAATTTTTCCTATCCCACCATCTTGTTATGTGTAAAAAAGGATGTACGATAGGCCCGGTGTATTCGGGATCCCTGCTAAGTCTTAGCCGTACATTCTAATCAATAAATCAATCAATCAACTAAGTGGAAAATTCTGACTGGGTAAATCGATGCGGAATTATTCCCTTAGTAGGGAAATAAATAATAGAAAACTTGCATACAAATTTAAAAAAAACAATTAAAGTACCGGCAGAAAATCGAATAATATATAGCATTTTAAACCAAATTAAGTTTCCGCCGATTTCAAGAATACGCCCTGTGCTTGTGTGATTTAACGCAATTTGGTTGTCGACATAAATAACACTCGTTTAAATGCATCTTTTTAGTTTTTATGATATTTTGTGCTTCATACACGAGTAAAAAAGGCTTAAACTCCGGTTAACACACAAACCAATCAATTTTTTTCGTTTCTGATCAAATCAATACGGGTTTAGAAAAAGCGCTGGTACTGAAGTAGCTTTGGTTGAAAGGACAGACGTGCTTTACAATGATTTTGATGGGGGTGAATATGTTAGTGCGTTATTTCTGAATTTACAAAAGGCTTTCGATAACATTGATCATAGTTTGTTCCTTAAAAAATTATACTGCTCTGGAATTCGTGTGTTAGCGTATAGTGTAGACTGAGAATTACTTAAAAGCTAATATGAAACAGTATGAACATCGAACTAGATTATTTGAAATCAAATATGATTTCACTTAATTTAACCAAAACGAAATACATATGATTTTTCATTCGCACTACAAAAATATTGGAGTTCTGTTCCTTTTTGTTACGAATGATATTGTAATCAAAAAAGTTGAAACATTCAAATATTTAGGAGTCGTTTCCGATTCATATATATCTTGGAATGAGCATATTTCAGCCTTTTCGGAACAGCAAGTAATAAGCTATATGTAAACTTCCGCTGCTCTTTCCTACGAACATTTCACCCGATTTGGCAAAAATATTTCTTGTGGACACATCAATACTGAATTTGATATGAAGTGAATAAGGTTTGCCGATCCCGTCAATGCATAATAATTCACCGGAATCGTAAAAAAATTCGTTTAATATTAATCATTGTAGGATAAATCTAAAATGTTATTTTCAGGTAATTATTCGGGATTATTTTTGAAGCAAATAGAACATCTGAATACAGAAAGAGTGAGTAAATATTTGTGGTATTTTTCTTAAAAGCACATTAAATCATTGGAATTCCATTACTACAAAAAGGTATATTGTATAGAATTTCTCTTAGAAAGTTAATTCAGTAAAACAAAATATATGACAAATGGGGTCCAAAAGGCTTTTGATTTAACGAAATTTAGTAAATGCGTCTTTTTGGTTGTTATGGTATGTTGTGCTTCATACATGTGTGAAAAGGTTTCAACTTCCGGTTTACACCTTGTGCTGCTACCACATACTGATTTTTCTACTAATGACGTCAAACGGCTTTTTTACGAAAATTGTATCCTTTTGTTGTTGGTTTAGTTGTACATATTTTTAAATTCGAGACATATACATATGAGACTCATTTAAATGCATTTTTAGTTTTTATTATATTCTTCGAGTGTGTACGAAGCACGACATATGATAAAAAACGATTTCGAAATACTACAAATGACGTGAAAAGGCTTTTTATTTGACGCAATTTGGTTGTCGTAATTGTGTATTTTTGTTGTTGGAGTTGTACATATTTTTAAATGCGAGACATACATATATAGCTCTCGTTTGGTTTTTATGATATGGCGTACTTCATACACGTGTAAAAAGGCCGCAAATTGCTTTAAATCAAAAAGTCTTTTCACTTCATTTGATGTATATCGAAATCGTTATGCGATTACATAATCCACCTAATGGTAAGAGGAAGAAAAACTCACGGTGTTTACACAGTGCTACCACACCGACAAATAACATCTTTTTATTTAACGCAATTAGGGTTTTTGTAATTGTGTCTTTTTGTTGTTTAGTTGTACATATTTTTAAATTCGTCGTAATGATACGTTTCGCATGTTTTCATGAATTTTATCAAAATTCGCTTGAGGCCAAGACCATACATAAGTCGTACTCGTAAAGCGCGATTTAGATGATGAAATAATGTTGGCCTAGCAAAAAAAAAAAAGTTTAGCATATTAAAATTTTCGGGTGTATGACAAGAAAAGAAAACATCGCGCAAAAATTTTGTTGTACGTTTTTTTTTTTTTTTTAGCAAATACTGCCACATAAAATATAATCGACCCGACCATATTTTATGGAAACAAATATTATTTATGGCAGTTTATATTTCTTTCTCTATTCAACTAATGCGAAAAATATATATATACATATATATTATATTGTGTGCAGCTCTAAACACACAGCAAATATTTTGCTGGGACAACTTTTTTCATCATCTAAATCGCGTTATAATCAGCCCCCTGCTATACAATTTTGAAATTTTGGAAACGTTATTTTTCTTTACTCATTTTTGCGTATTTATAAACTTTACTTTGGTATTTTGCGTAGGGCCACGCTTGATAAAGTTTACCCATCAATAAATATTGCGATTTTTGTAAAAAATTCGTTAACGAGTAACACGCATACCGTGTAAATCATATTGTTCTGATACGTCAGTAATATAAAAAAAAGCCACGACATGATATCGTTAACATTTTGACCTTGGGGTATAATCACGGCTTAGTGGATCGTTAAAAAACAATTTTCCGTGCAATTAAACATTGTGAATTAAAAAAAAAATAATAATTTGCCAATCATTGCACACAAAAAGCTAATATGTATATACCAACTAGCTAGCTTTCCATTGGAAGGAAAACTATAAACTTTTTGTAAAATGAATTCTATATAATGACGGACAAGTTTGCTTATTAGAGGATAAATCATTTCCCACCGAGAACTAAATAGGAAATTCAATTTCCGTTAAAATTATTTATGAATCATTTTGTTTTATGTACTAAACGAAAAATACTGTGCACAATTAAATATAATTTAGATTCCTAAATAGCAAACGGTAATTGAGGAGATGAAATAATTATATCTTACATGTTATGCGGTGCGCTCGATGCCAATGAACCTTTAAATTTTCGATACATAAAAAATAACAATTTTAACATTCCACTAATTTAATGTTAGGATGATGATGCATGAACTTCAACACATGTCGTTTCCGTATTTTTTCTCATATCATAGTCGGGACTATTCAATAAATCATTTGCCGTTGTACCGACAATACAATCATCGTCGTCCTCATCCTTATCATCATCGATTGAAGATATTTGTAATGTATTTTGACGTGTATGCTTCAGCATAACCATCGACGATTTTCGCTTAACATTATTTAACTCCTGGCCCACCGTTATATCCTCGGTTGAGATTTGTTCAATTTTATCAAGTGCTTCCACGTCTTGGTCCAGTGTCGATTGCTGTTGCTGTAACAATTTACTTTTATTACTAAAACTAATGTTACAGTTGCGAAAGGATGATGTAAGGGAGGCGGCATGTTGTGCGGCCGATTTTTGATTTCCGGTTGTGCTAGTCGATGCGATCTGATTACCTTGTAAATTACTACTAGTTGTTGTTGTGTTACTACTGCTCACTATGGAGTCCAGATTTAAATTTAATTTGCTGTCATTGTCGTGGAGGGCACATTTATTATTATTTGGTGCATGTTCTACAAATTCTTCGGTATCACATTTAATTGAATTATTTGTTTCGATATGCGCTAAGGTGAATGGTAGTTTAAGTGATAATTCACCGCCCATACCACTAAGCGTTAATTTTACTTTTACATAGTACGATACATAAATTGCAAATACATTTCGGTCATCGGGATTGCTTACCGTAGCCGGATTGCGTAATGCTGATGAGGCGATTAGAGCTGTTATGGAATTTGGCTCGTTACATCGCTGCAGTGAATCCTCCAGTGCTATCCAATTTTTTGTTGGTCCTGCAAATAAAGAATAATAATCTGTTTTTCTATTTATTATTATTTTTCACAAGTAATTTTTTATTTATTTTAAGAAACAAGAAAATATTTAGCAACAGATTTGTTGAAAGCAAAATTTATTTTAACTGAAATGCAAAATAGGAATTTTATCAATCTCAGTCGATACATTAGTGAACTGCAATCTATGATGAGTCTTGCGAGAATACTATTATATTGGCCGATAGCAGAGCCATCTATGATTTTAAAGAGCCGTATTATTAAAATGAGAGCTTTAAATAGAGGGGAAGCTTTTACTGAGTGGTAATTGGACAATTTTTGAACATAAATTCATGAATAAAAAAAATCAAACAAATCATCTAAATTTTAATTTTATGTTTTTAAGAAAATATTCAACAACCACATAAAATCAGCCATCATTGTGTTGTATTTGTTTATTAAATTTAAACTAAATTTACCAATTTTCTATAAAAATGAGCATTCCGTTTAGTTGTGTAGGTTAGTAAAGTAAGTTAATAAAGGGTGATGCCGCAGATTTCTCTTACATCCAATTTAAACTTTAGTCTTATAAAAATTTAACTTCTTTAGTAAATTTCGGTCCCATGCATATCAAAATTTTCGAGATGAACGATGGATTTAATAGCAATCTAAATGATCACATTTATAACAAAGTTAAAGAGAAAACGTGAGCAGAAACAATATTTTATGAATCACCATGTGAAAACAATAATTATAACAATAATCAATGACCATCTACGGTGCGAGTAAGAGAACCCGCTAGTCGAGGGAATTCACGCTATGTAAATTTGACATAGCAACACGAAAAGAGTATCGGTTCCGTTGAAAAATAGAGAAATTCTCCACCCATAAGATTTGAAATGTCGGTAAATTAGTTAATTTAGGTAAGTTCTAGACTCCTACTAGCAATCGAACGAGCGAGTATGTGGACCCGCTTAACAACCGAGTCATCGCAATTTAAATTTGAGTGATAATTGTACGATATTCTCCGAATGTGAGCAACGAAAATTTGTCCGGGATGGGTTTTCATGTTCTAAGAAGTCCACCGATTTATCATTACCAATAGTTTATGTACTTTGTTGACCAATTTATTTCCTTCTGTCGCGTTTAAAAAGGGATATACGAACATTTCAATGAGTGCCACGAAAATACTCATCAGTCGAATAGCAAGTTGGATATCAGTTGGCTGCGGACCGTTTAAACCCTTAGGCATTAGAACTTTGTTACTTTTCGACGGAAAGAATACGTTTTCCTTGTCACGTATATTCGAATAGTGAGAATTTTCTCGATCAGTAGATCTTCATTTTTCATTAGAAATTGGCCATCAGAGTACAGAAACTTTTTGCAATAACAATTCTGCGGACCTTTTTCGCAGAACTGTCACTCAAATTAACATAGCTGAAATTCCCACGATTAGCGTCATACTTGTACGGTGGATGGCCACAGGAGTCTAAAACTTATAAAACTCAACAAATCTGCAGATCTTTTAATTCCTTTAGCAGTAGAATTTTTCTATTTTTCAATGGAAAATACGTTTCCCGTGTCACGTATATTTGAATTATGGTTACTTCCACGACCAACGGAATTTATCACTTGGGCTCGAGATAGTCATAAAGGTTCAGAACACAACCTTGCTGAAGAATCGTCTCTCTTTAGATTTTAACAGTAAAATTTGTTTCTTCCTAACGAGTTCATTTAAAAAAAATCAACTTTGAAACAAAATAGCTTTGAATGTATAGGATGAGAAAATCTAGAAAGTATCGGATGAAAACAAAATGGTGGAATGAAAAACACGTATTATATAAAGTTGACAAATCTGGGGAGTTTTTTAACACTTACGCTGCTAATGGTATTTTTTTTAAATCGTGGGATGAAAACCTATGATAACTTCAAAGTGGAGTGTTTTAGTTGGCTGTTTTACCTCTTTGAAAACTCTCAGTAAAATTTGTCCGGAAAAATTTGACGCAGGTTAACATAAAGTTGACTTAATGGTTGGGGGTAAGGGGCATCGGTCTAGAAGGTCAATACACCAGCCCAAATGTCAACCTCACCTGCACATGGTGCTGCCTCCTAATTAACCAACGAGGCTCTGGCGACCGAGAAACGGCGGGATAACCGAACACCGAGAACCTAGCAAATGATGTTCTCTCCACTGACCCACTGCCAATTTCACTGGTTAGATTGATAGTTGCTTCAATAACAAGTCATCATAATGGAATAAGTTTACAAGAAAAAGGAATTTTACCCCAGGTGGTACACCAACTGCTCAGTTGGTTAATGCACCCTCTAACCAGGCCGGCTCAAAGGATTCTGAGGTGAGCCAACCATTGCTATGCCCATTCAATCGAAGTCCAAAAACAGCTAGATCATACTGTATAAGATAGTAGAAAATTTCCAGCAGAAAAATGTGTTTTGCTATTCACCGCTAGAGGCATCACTATGACAAAAATGAAATTTTTTCTGCTGATAATTTTTTACACCAGCAGAAAAGTTTTGATATTTTTATGCAAATTAAAAATTCTCAGCTGAAAGTTTTATGAAAAATCAGAGAATTTATGAAAAAGAAGAGAAAATGTATGTTTAAACGTTTTGAAGCGATGAAAGTTAATTTTCTATAAAAAACGATTTGCGAATGTATAGTGTAAGCACTCTCAAAACATAATTAAATTATCATAATCATCATTATGCAAACACAGGGCAACATCAAAAAAATGGCTATCGTTGAAAGCACTCCATACATTTTTGAAGTCATTTTAATGTGAAATGTTTCCAGTTTTTTAACAAAAGTATTAGAAAAACCCCCCTGTAACTACCCTGGGTGTATGTTTTTATGGTACCTGAGATCATAATCTATATACATGAGCAAAATAAGATTCACACCTGGCGTCAGTAGCCGCCCCGGTGGCAAAGTGGTTAGCATGCTTGCTCCAGCGACCGGTGGTCCCGGGTTCGATTCCCGGTGGTGACAAGGGAAAATTTTCACGGCTGGTTTAGGATCAATGAATTAATCACTCATTATCCGAAATGAAAAATATGATTATGAAACCTCATGTGAGGCGGCCAAATCCGTTGATGGGATATAATGCCAGAGAGAGAGAGAGAGAGAGAGTCAGTAGCCTTCCATACATTTTTGAAGTCATTTTAATGTGAAATGTTTCCAGTTTTTTAACAAAAGTGTTAGAAAAACCCCCCTGTAACTATCCTGGGTGTATGTTTTTGTGATAGCTGAGATCATATTCTATATACATGAGATCATATTCTACATACATATACATATACATTCTATACAATTGAGGGGTTTTTCTCATTTGTATGTATATATCATGTATATAGAATATGATCTCAGCTAACATAAAAACATACACCCAGGGTAGTTATAGGATGGTTTTTCTAACACTTTTGTTAAAAAACTGAGAATATTTCACATTAAAATGAGTTCAGAAATCTATTGAGTTTCTTTCAACGATGGCCATTTTTTTGATGTTGCCCTGTGTTTGCATAATGATGATTATGATAATTTAATTATGTTTTGAGAGTGCTTACACTATATATTCGCAAATCGTTTTTTAAAGAAAATTAACTTTCATCGCTTCAAAACGTTTAAATATACATTTGCTCTTTTTTTTCATAAATTCTTTGATTTTTCATAAAACTTTCTGCTGAGAATTTTTAATTTGCATAAAAATATCAAAAATTTTCTGTTGGTGTAAAAAAATATCAGCAGAAAAAATTTCATTTTTGTCATAGTGATGCCTCTAGCGGTGAATAGCAAAACACAGTGTTTTTGCTGGAAATTTTGTGGTATCTTATACAGCATAGCTAGATTACCACCTATAATACAGTTCGCAACTCAGTAGGAAATCGACAATGTTGAACTACACAGAAGGCTGAGTGAAATAGAAAAAGTCGCATCGCAACTTAGCAATGAAATCGCTAAGTTAAAGAAAGAAAATGAGGAACTTAAGAAGACCAAACTGATAGAGGTTGTAGAAACTCCTCTTACTTGCTATAACGAAAACAGCACAATTACCTGTACTGACGCTGAGTTTTATACAGATGAGGAGGAACTTGCAAGAGAAACTGAGTTGATACACAAACAGAAGAAAAGACCGAGGAAAAACAAAGAGCAGAATTCTCACCAGAAGTTGAGGAGCTTTCGCAAGTTAAAGTTAATGAAACTGTCGAAGCAGTGGCTGTACCCCAACATCACCACAAACGACTATAGAGTAGTTGCACTAAACAATAATGTTTGGAAAATAAATACAAGAGATCCCGATGCATACAGAGCTTTACACAAAGCTCACTGAAGAAGGTAAAGAGTGGTATACATATGAAGACATAAATAACCGAGAAATTAAGGTTATGGCCAGAGGTCGCCATCCCACCTGCAAGAAGGATGATATAATAGAAGATCTCAAAATGAAAGAACTGCAAATTGAAGACGCAGTAAATATCCTTAAACGAGAGAAAATTGAAAATAGTCAAGGGACCAAGATCGTTAAAAGAGGGCTCCTACTATTCATGATCACATTCAACAAAAGTGAAAATATTGAAAATATATTTAATATCAAAGCAATATACTTAATATGAGGGTTAAAAGAAAAAATGATGGTAAAGATGTTAGGTGCGTAGAATGTGCCGGCAAACACAACACGAAAGACTGTTCTCATAGTCGAACCGAACCTGCAAGGTGTATAAACTGTAAAGGACAACACCCAGCCCACTATAGAGGATGCGAAGTAGCGGTACAACTGCAAAAATTAAGAAATAAAACACGCCAGTAGACTCAAAACAGTAATGTTAGAAGAGAAAGGATTCCATCTACAACTAGAGTACCGTCACAACCAGAAACCATAGGGCCAAAGAGGAGATCATATTCTCAGATAACTCAGCAGAATACTATTAAAGAAAATCCAATAGAAAGGATATTTCGAAGTATAGAAACGATAAATGCATGCCTAGTAAAAGAAGAACGTGGTCTAGAAGCTAGATATAAGCGGCTGGATAGACAAGAAGCTAAGAATGAGCTTACATCAATGCTATAGGAAGGAAACGCTACAGGCGGGTCTACCGTAATTATTAAAAATAATTTTTAAACATTATGAAGTGCCCGGCATTGAAGAAGAAATTATGCAAATTAAAACCATAAAAGGTTGAATCAATCAATAATAGGGAACTCAGTATCTCCTCTATTTATTGTCCCCCACGCCATCAATTAAAAAACGAAGACTACAGTCGACTTTTTAAATAATTAGGACCAAATTTTATCATAGGCGGTGATTTTAATGCAAAGAATACCTATTGGGGATCTAGACTTACAACCTCTAAAGGGAAAGAGTTATTTAATGCAGCTCGCGAGAATTCCTCTCGGGCGATAAACCAACATATTGGCCTACTGGCATACATAAAATTCCAGATCTTCCAAAAGGAGTTTTAGAGGACTACACGTGTATTGAAAATAGTGAAGGACTATCATCTGACCACTCACCTGTGATCATGACTCTGAGTACAATGATAATAAAAAAAAGATAATTCACCTACGTTAACAAACAATAAAACCAATCGGGATCTATTCAAGAAATTAATGGAAGATCGAACAAATCTCGGCGAACCAATTAGAACGAAGGTGCAGCTGGAAGATGAACTAGAAATATTTAATAACAATATCCAACAAGCGGCTTGGCAAAGTTCACCGATTTCTCATACCAACACTACAACGAAACGCAAAACTATTCTTAATTTTTTGTGCAATAAATTAAAACAATTAATAAAGGAAATAAAGAACGAAAGCATAACTAAGCGACTTCAAGGTTTTTCTGAACTAAAGGATGACGATTGCCCTCTATTTTTGGCTGCCCATATCCACTAAACATCAATGATATAGATTTTTCAGAAAGGTGTAATATTATCCAGGCAGTACAATATTCAACAAAGCTCATAAAAAAGAAATTTTCCACCTATAAAACGGAAAGGTATAAACATGGTTAAGCGTATACCATAAAAAGCTTTTTCCACCAAATTTAAATATCATCTCCCCGTAGTATTTATTTATGAACCATGCAATTTTCCAACATATTTAACGATGTTTCGTATACAAAAAGCAAAAGTTAATAAAATTTTACCAAAATATGTCCCGCACCGAACAAAAAAAAAATTGTGTCTCTCTTTGAACATCCGAATTGTAATTTTTTTAATAAAATTGTCGAGGGATTAATTCCACAAACAGCAGCCAAAAAAAAAAATAATATATTTTATTGGAATTGTTGAGTTTCAATTTTCCAGGAAACAAATAAACAAACAGACATATTCGTATATTTGTTCAAAAAAAATATGTCAAATTTAGCCTTTTGGTTTGAATTTGGCATGATGGTCGTAACATTTTATTTCGACATCATAAAAATTGATATCGTCAAATACGAGATAAAATTCCTATTTTACACATATAATGGATTGGACATATATCCGCGTCCACGGAAGTGGAACGCGGTCGCACTAAAATAAAATATTCATGCATTACGTTAACAATTTAATGTATGCAGAAAATGTTATTAAGTTGCTCGTAAGATAAAATGTCTTACCTCTCTGCGGATGAAGTGAATATATGGTGTGTAGTGTGCTGCCAGGTTTTACCGCAACATCCGACAAGCTTGAGTCACTTTCCGCTACAACGTTTTTAAATTTTCCATTGCTAAACATACATACGTCCACATGTTGGATTGCCGTTACCTGAAATTAGACAAATCAAACAAGAAATTGGTTAGTTAATAAAATAAATAAGAAAGAACGCAAAATTTAATCAATCGGGATGAGACGAGCAAAGATGCTAAACATGGCTTAAAGATATTTCTTCAGGTTGAAGCAACGAAAATCGCTCGGCCAATGTTAATCTAATTGGAAATTTTTTATGCCATTACGAATAAAAATTTTAAAATTAGTATAACGCGCAAAACCGTCAATTAGGACATTCATAAGTTTCTGCACTAGTAGTGTTGTTAAGTAGTTTTAGGAGATAAAAACTACCTCAAAAACTACGTGTAGTTAATCCATAAACTACGTAGGCGAAAATCATGAATTAACTACATGCATTAACTACATTCGTTAACTACAATCGCCCTTCTTTCACTCATTTAAATTATAATATTTGTAGTTACAAAACTCGTTCAGTACACAAAAAATCGATGTTATGTCAAAATTTAATTTTCAATCACTCAAACAAACTCAACAAAAGGTAGAGACTAGAGAGTAAAAAACAAAATTTAAACCAAAATAACAGAAATGCGCATGCGTATAAAACATTGACGTCATTAACTACATGAACTACACTGAACTACATTAACTACTTTAACTACATAAACTAAAGGGTTATCCAATTCAAGCTTGATAAAGAAAACTTAAAAAAAACACAAAATATTCGGAATGTATTGTAATTTTTATTTCATTTTACAGATTGATCCTTGCCATTTTTAGTTAAACAAGATATCATTCAAATGTCCTCCACGGAACTTCTTACAGGCCTTGGTTCTTTTGAGGTAATTTTCAATGACTTTTCGGCACATTTCGGGCGGTATCTCGGCCATTACCTTACGAATATTAGTTTTCAATTCGTCAAGAGTTTGAGGATTGTTTGCGTAAACACGATCTTTCGCGTAGCCCCACAAAAAGAAATCCAAAGGCGTTGAATCACAGGATCTTGGAGGCCAATTGACATCAGCCAATCGCGAAATCAAACGTCCAGGAAATTTCTCTTGGAAAAGATCTCGATTTGCTCGTGTTACGTGACTGGTTGCTCCATCCTGCTGGAACCACATATCGTCAAGATCATAATCTTCGATTTTCGTAAAAAAATAATCGGTTAACATGCGGCCATAGCGCTCAGAATTGACGGTAACGGTTCGTCCATGGTTGTTCTCAAAAAAATACGGCCCAATCACACCACCAGACCACAATGCGCACCAAACAGTGACTTTTTCCGGGTGTAATGGCTTCTCTACAATCAATTGTGGATTTTCTGAGCCCCAAATTCTACAGTTTTGCTTATTAACGTATCCACCAAGCGAAAAATGAGCTTCATCACTGAAGAAAATTTTGTTCGAAAAATCAGCATCGACGGCCTGTTTTTCCAACACCATGCTCCATATTCTTAAATGGCAGAATGTCAACTAAATAAATGACAGCGTACTTGACGTTTATCTTTGACAGATGTCGGTATACAGATTTCTACTTTATCAACCTCGAATTGGATAACCCTGTACATGGCAAATGTAGTTAATGTAGTTTTTAAAAAATTACATGTAATTTAACAACTCTGAAACTACAAATTCATGCTTTAGAATGTAACGAACTTCAGTGCTGCATTGCAAAAAATTCAATGTGTCGGGTAACAAAAGACTGTTCCTTCAGCAATTAAGAAGCGCAATTAAATTTTTGGTCTTCGAAAATCTCATTTTAGCAATTTTAGTCAAGGTTGAAACTATTATTGAAACTAGGTAATTGGAACCTCACTTAAGGACCCACCCGTACAATTGAAATCCTCTCTATCCACCAATTTTTCTCAAAATCGTGGGAGCAAGAAAAACTCAGGTAATGGAACACAATTTCCATTGGATGCCCTTCTAAATGTATTTTCCCGAAATCAGGGCCTACTGGTTTCTGATACTCGAAAACGCCCCTAAGGTATTTAAAAATCGTGAGAGCCGCAAAAAATTAAATAATTAAAGAAAGGGATCCTTCACGATATGGTGCAATATGACGACCTCTTCGGAGGGTTCGTAAATAAATTTTTGGAAAGTTTGAAATTTTTTTAATCGTGTTCTGGCAATCGAAAACTCTTTCCATTCAAATTTTATCGAAATCGGTCAAGCTAAACAATTCCAGTAAGTTAAAATTCCACAGCGTTATTACTGCCGAGCTTTCTTTCGAGCCACATTAAACGTTTCCAAAATACGCTTAAAAACTCCAAAAATGTTGGTTTTCATCGGTCGCGGTGTCGATCGACATGTAAATTTTCTTTAAGCCGGACCTTTTAATGGCGATGATGATTTCCTTGACATCGTTAGAAAGGCCCATTCGCATAATAAATCGTGGAAATTCGGGTCCATATCAGCCGGAACTAAAGCAAATATGGTACAAGAATCACAATGGATTGCGCATCATTGTGCACTCTATTATTTTTCAGCCGGAACCTTATAATTACATCCAGAACCTGATAAAGGCAGCCAGAACCATGCTACAGCCAAACAAACTGTGACACTAGTAGCACGATGTGTTTTGCACCATTATGCACTACTTAATTTTTAGCCGGAACCTTATACAGCACAATATTATTTTTCGGAAGAAACCTCGGATGGGGATCGTTACCGCACCATGATCAATGATTTTTTGTTTGAAAATATGGATGACATTGATCCGGGCGAGATGTGGTTTCAACAGGATGGCGCTACGTGCTATACGGCGACCGCAACCATCGACTTATTAAAATCAAAATTTGGCGATAAGCTGTTTTCGAGAAATGGACTTGTCAATTGGCCTCCGACGTCGTGCGATTTTGATTACTAATTAATTTTAAGCTTCATCGGGCTTAAAAAAACACCTCTTAATTGAAAAAGTGCTTTTAGAAACCAATAGAATTATTAAGCATTTTAAAAACTCACCAGCACGGAATGAAATATTGTATGTTATTATTCCGGAGAAAAAGAAGCTCTCATTGAAATTAGATTGCAAAACTCGTTGGCACTCAATAATTCCATATATAAAACGATTATTACAACTTAAAAATTGTATCGAACGGGCATTGCATGATCTAATGATCTAAACGATTATTACAACTTAAAAATTGTATCGAACGGGCATTGCATGATCTAATGATCTAATACCCTTGACAGACTAGGGTTTAGCTAAACGCGTTTAGCTAAACTAGTTTAGTTAATCTACTACAAAACCAGTTAGGTTGACACACTATGAGGCTTAGCAAACCCTGTTTCAATAATAAAATACGGTAGCGCTATGTTTGTCATTGACAGAACTATACAGAACAACGATATTACAAGAAAACCATACAATTTTTATGATGGATTTTTTAGTTATATGTACATAAATTTATATTAAATCAAAATTATTTAATTTAAAAAAAATTAAATTTTTCATTTTAAATTGAACCAACTTGAAAATAGCTATCGCGAACTCTATTCGATTGTTTTAAAAAAACGCAGCTTTTATTTGTCATGGTATTATAATACTCTACGGTAAAAGGAATGCACATATGTGTATGTTGGTCCATATCACATACAAAAATCAATTTTTGACATGATTCGTTTTCGTTACCCACACAATTGTGATGTCAGGCAGGAAAGGGGATATAACCTTACATAGCCAGTATTCACAATTGTGTATGCAAATTATGATTACGAGAAACGAATGTGTCAGAATAGAATTATGTGTAAATAGAAGACCAGTATACACATTTGTGCATACCATTTAATTTTGTTTTGTTCAGAAAAATAACACTAATACTAATTATAATAATAATAAAATAATTATTGTCATCAAAAACAAATAATTGTTATATAATTATGTGTTATCAAATTATTATGCTCTTTTTTAAGAATTCCCATTTAATTAAGATCCGTTAAAATAAGGAAGACATTACAACCTGTCATTATTTACTTACACATTTTTGTATGTTGAACTTCAATTGAAGCAAAAAAAAATTGTACTCGAAACGAATAACTCAAAAAGTAAGCGGCATCTATCATTGTATCACAGTACTAAATGGCATTGTCCTATTTATAAATTTTAACCTTCATTGTTAGATGGCGCTCTCGCTAAACCCATTTTTATGCGATAAACTTCAAAATATTGAGAGATTAGTGCACTAAACCAGTTTAGTTTCTAAACCTAAAACAAAACCCGTTTAGCTAATCTCGAAGTTGACACATTAAGAGATAAACTCGAACAAATGACCCTGTCAAGGGTATTAGTCGAGATTAGCTAATCTTCTACTTGATAAAATAGCGCTTAACTCGAAAAAATCGCTAATCGCGTTTTATTATTCCATAGTCTGTCACAAGTATAAGGCTAAAAATTTAAACCTCAAACATGGGGCTTGAAATTTTGCCTAATACCTAAATAAAAAAAACTTAAGCCTACTGATTTGTTTAGGGCTAGAGTACTTGTATATAGACCTAACAATAAAAAATAAAAAAGTTTGAGCCCAAAAATTGATTTTCGGCGCACCAGCGTATTTTGGTTCTTTTTTTTTTTTTTTATTTCGTTGCATATTCTTGGGACAATATTTCGTTGCAAACCCTGGTTAAACTCGATAAATTTAAACAAAAAATGGTACAAATTATAGGATTAAGCAAAAAAAAAACATAACTGTCGTAATAATCGGATATTTAAATTCTCAAATGATTTAATCAATCATTTTATGTATTTAATATAATAAATAATTAATATTTAATTAATATGACCAAAAATACTCTAAATAAACAAAAAAAATCAATAAAATAATAGGGATCTGATCCTAAAGTCACATATACAGTGCAATAGATAAGAGCTGTCCAATTTCAAAAAACAAGCAACAAGTCTTTGTGGATCGTCAGCGTGCTCCACCTAGGCTCGTTCGATCTTCATAATTAGAGCGAAAAAGTCCGAAAATGGATATTCTGTGGACATAGCTACATTCATAGTGCAGCAGATTGAAACTGTTCCACTTCGCAAAAATACGCCACATGTCTATGCGGATTGTCAGGGTGCCCCATTTTGGCCCCTTGATTTTATCCTTGATTCCTGGAAATTTTGGCACAGTCACATACATAATGCAATAGATTCAAGCTGTTCCACTGCACAGAATACGCCACATGTCTATGCGGATCGTTCGGACCATGAAAGGCTTGTAATGGGAACGTAAGTCTAGAGATATCAACTATAGTTGATATCTCTAGACATTATAATATGATCAAGGATACCTGTATATAAATACAATTTCAATGGGTTCAGTCTCGGAGCAAACCATATTTCAAATCCGAGAAAACCCCGAGGATTACTCTTGCATTATAGTATTTATTTTGGGCTCTCTCTCTCTCTGGCACTATACATCCCATCAAGGGATTTGGCCGCCTCAAATGAGGTTTCATAATCATACTTTCATTTCGGATAATGAGTGATTAATTCATTGATCCTAAACCAGCCGTGAAATTTTTTCCTTGTTACCACCGGGAATCGAACCCGAGACCTCCGTTCGCTGGAGCAAGCATGTTGACAACTTTGCCACCCGCGGGGTGGCCCATTTATTTTGGGCATGTGTTTTTAATAATTTAATAGAAAAATAAGTTCCAAAAAAAATCTCATATAAGAACTATTAATTACAAATTATAACCCTTTTTCAACCAAGAAAAAAAAATCGGCTCAATTTTAGTCCAACCAACCAAGTAAAACCAACACAATTGTGTGTATAGATATAGTGTTTTTTTTGGACGAAAATAAGTTAAAAAGGAATTCACAAATATGTAAGTTGGTTCAAAAAACATACAAAACTAAATTTTTGACATGGTACTTTTGCCCTACCCGTACAATTGTGTTAGTAAAACACAAAAGGGATAATTCAAATCTAGAACATTATAAAAATCTTTGACGATTTAAAATGAAAGAAAATTATTTTTCTTGAAATTGGACCGCTTTCATCTATTGCATGTTGTCCGTAAAACAGAATTTTCGTTTCCGGGCTTTTCCACCTAGGCATGTGGCATATTTTTGCGATATTGAACAGTTTTAATCTATTGCACTTTGTATGTAGCTATTTGCGAAAATCTCCAGGATTCGCTCCACAAAATTTCCATTTTCGAAATTTTTCGTTCTAATTATAATAAAATCAAGTGTTCAAAATGGGGCACCCTGACGGTCTGTCTAGACATGTGGCGTATTTTTCGATATGGAATAGCTTGAATCTATTGCACTAAGTATGCGGCGACTATGTGGTAAAATGTCCAGAATTCGTTCCATCGAATTTCTATGTTTGGCTTTTTCGTTCTAACTATGATAAAAGGATCGGATCAACAATCCGCATAGACATGTGGCGTATTTTCGCTTTGTTGGATATCTTTAATCGATTGCATTACTTGTGTGGCTATGAATATGTTTTTGGTAATTTTCGTTATAATTAAATTTAATTGAACTGACAATGATGAAGCAACCTGCTGATTTTTATAGAGTATGTACCTTGTCGAAATAATGTTGATTCCGCAAAAAAATTTCTGTTATTTCAAAAGACCGTTAAATATGAATTTAATATTTAACGGTCTTTTGAAATAAAATAAAATTTATAATCAAAACATTGTAATTCCGTCTTATACAGCGTTAACTAACTAATGCATATAAAGGAAAATGAGGCTTAGTGAATACTTCTCATGATCCATCTAATTCGAGATATTTTACTAAAAATGTTGCTATACAATTCGTGAAGAATTTAGTAAACTTTACTCGGACATTAGGTAAAGTTTGTTGTTGTTGTTGCTAAGTCGTTGTTAAAAATCGCCTCTAATCATTTAAATCTGGTCTGAGTAGTCGGTTTTGTTTTTCTCTCGAATTATTTCGCTATCATTTCTGAAGCTATTTCTTAAAGGACTCGGCGTTCTTGATTGCGATTTTATTGATTTTGGTACCTAGTGAATTTTAAGTAGTATATTAAAAAACTGTAATTTGTACATATACGCTATTATGACATCAGTTCGCATATGTTTTAAAGTTAATTGGTTATCCAAAAGCACAACGATAAAGAAAAGCTAAACATAAAATAGGAAATCCTAAAATAACTAATCTACACCATATACATTCGTAAATTTATTTTTTGGCTAATAAAAATTTCCAATGCCATTTTTATGTTTAGAAAGGGCAACTAAAATCGCCACACCTTTTCATTAGCAGACTATATGTAGTAATGTGTAGAAGTTAGACTAACCACAAAAATATTGTCTATTTGTATTCCACATCATGCTCACCCTTCGGCACTGAAATAATTTTGTTCTAATCGACTATTTATAAGTTTTACTCACCCTTATCCTCCGCACAGTTTTGCGGCTATCATTTTTAATATCCACCGTAACGTCAACATTTTCGCCATGGGCGTACACAGACTTGTCTAATGATGCTCTTAAACATACCTTCCCTTCTTGCAGTAAAAACGGTTTATCTACAGATCCTTGTGGTCCCCTTGTTGATTCAAACTAGATAGAAAATTTTGAAAAAAAACATTGCATAAATTATTAAAAGTAATTATAAAAAATATTTACAAATCAATCTGATTGATTTGAGTAGGAATTGAATTTGTGTATCAGGTGAAATAATATTTCAAATTTTGACGCCTCGATTTTAATTGAGTTTTAAACGATTCTATAAATTTTACTCACCCACCAGTAAAAATAAATATCTGAATAATGAAATTTTATAAAAAAAAACATGAATATTGTTTAAATTAAAATATTTATTGATTTAAAATTTAATCCGCTTTTGTTTCGTTCGATTGAGCCAGAATATAGAGTGTTAAATAAATATTCATGCTAATTATTATAATGTGGCTGTACATTTATTATTTAGATATGCTAACAGATAACTGTTTGATCGGATATGTACTCGATTGAGCTCTGGCAGATGCTGAATGTCAGCCGTCCAGCAATAATCTACTACTTGGTATTATTGTAGTTGGGAGGTAGAAAACGTACGAAACATAAGAAACGTACAAGGGGAGTTAAAATATCTCGTTGGCAGTCAAATTAAACTTTTTGTACCACGAACTGTCAGATGCTATTTAGAATTTGTTTGTCACTTGTTATTTAATTCTGGGTATCTACTAGTATCTTTAGTAACAAATAAAACTTTTAGCACAAATTTTAGTACATAAGCTCCGTGTAAATCGGGCCCCATTTGAAACGCGATATTTCAAAATGCGATATTTCAAAACGCGAGATGGTACAAAACGAGATACGGTACAAAACGCGATATGGTACAAAACGCGATATTTCAAAATGCGATATTTCAAAACGTGATATGGTACAAAACGCGATATGGTTCAAAACGCGATATTTCAAATCGCGATATGGTATAAAATGCGATATGGTATAAAATGCGATATGGTACAAAACGCGATATTTCAAAATGCGATATGGTACAAAACGCGATATGGTACAAAACGCGATATTTTAAAATGCGATATTTCAAAACGTGATGTGGTACAAAACGCGATATGGTTCTTAACGCGATATTTCAAAACGCGATATGGTATAAAATGCGATATGGTACAAAACACGATATTTTGAAACGTGATATTTCAAAATGCGATTTACTGATATTGAACAAAAGTGTTCGTGTCCAATGTATAAAGGGTAATTTATTAAAGATTAGACGAACATTTTCAAAGTGTCCAAGTTACAATATAAAGAGTTGTCAATATACAGAATATTTTTACCATTTTTGTAAAAATAAATATATGAAATTTCAAGGGACTGAATGAAAGTGTCCAAGGTACAGAAATGCCCAACATTGAAGGTTTTAATAAAATTCAATTTTTCATTCAATTTGCACCGGATATCAATTGACGGCCGAACATTTTATCTGCGTGGTTATACTTCCGAATAGGTTATATACCTCCAAAAATTCTGAAAATCGGTATACTAAGGTACTTTAGAATGCTGATTACGAATTTAGCCATGGAAATATCCAGAAACGGCCCCAAGTAGCACTCAATGCTCCCAAGTGGTCCTAAATGCCCCAAATGGTCTTAAAAGACAACCCAAACGTGAAAAAATATTTTCTTTTTTCGAAGCACGAATGCTTTTATGATTATTTTAAATCATTTTATACCTTAAGATTGAGGGCTACCGCCCCAAATCCGAACTTTTATACAAATATAAAATTTACTGTTATTTCAATTATTTTATTTCAATTTTTTTTATAATCCACATAGGGGACATTTAATTTTAGTTTAAAGGAAATTAGAAATCGATAGGAGTGGCAGTTTAGGATTGGGTTATATCAGGCGGCTCGGCTCCGGTCGCTTCGCAACGTACATTCTGGAAAAGGGGAAATTTAATTGTTTATAAAAATTTAAAAATCGATAGAAGAAGGAGTTTAGGATCGGGTTAAATCAGTCGGGTGATGGGAAAATTAAATTTCAGTTTATAGGAATTTAAAAACCGATATTAGCGGGAGTATAGGATCGGGTTGTATCAGGTGAGGGCTTTGCTCCCTAGTTAGAAAAAAAAACTTCAGTTTATAGCAATTTCAAAATCGATGAGTGGGAGTATAGGACCGGGTTATATCAGGCGAATCGCTGCGCTCCCGTCGCTTCGTAATGTACATTCTGGAAAAGGGGAAATTTAATTTCAGTTTATAGGAATTTAAAAATTGATAGGAATGGGAGTTTAGGCTCGGGTTATAACAGGCGGATCGGCCCCGGTCGCTTCGCAATGTACATTCTGGAAAAGGGGAAATTTAATTTCAGTATAGGGATTTAAAAATCGATATTAGCGGGAGTATAGGATCGGGTTATATCAGGTAAGCACTTGTGTTAGAAGGAACTTAGATTCTAAAGTTATTTTTTGTTTTTTAGGAAATTAAATGTTTTCTACTTACATCGTTCGTAATCCCTTCATAAAAATCATTTGAACTTTTTTCTATTTCACTTTTACTGCGACACAATTTTCCGGTAAATCGAAACGCTTTCGGCGATAATTTCAATTTTGAAAATGAATCGTAACGATCCGCTTTACACGTGCGTCCCGATTGTGGTGGTGTTGGTGTTGTTACACTGGTCGATGCTGATGATGTTGGTGGGGGTGAAGTCGATGAATCAGTCTGATTATTAATAATTGTTGTAAAATTTTCTGGTGCTTTATTCGTATGTAAATTATTTATATTGGTTTTGTGTATTAGGCGGACACCCATTCGTACGGTAGATCGCCGGTGTAATTTTTCATCGGATCGATCGGCAACGAAACATCGTATATCGTAGCTTGTTCCTATTGGGGCGCCATAATATCGTTTTGCTGGTACTAGTTGAACACTTGGCGGGGCTTGTGGTGTTACTTCCATTGTGAAGGGAAAGGCACCTTCGCCCAGTCTTTTCATTAGTGCATCCTGTAATGAAAAAATTTAAAAAACAAAACGTTAATGGAAATTAAGCCACTAGGATTACATCTTGATTTATGTATGAGCTTTTATAGAAAGTTTGCTGAGTGTGTGCTCCTTTTGCAACATTACGTTGCTTGTATATACATCTGTATATGTCTTTAAAAAAAGTTTTTCGTTTAATGCTTTATGTTACCATTTTAAACATAATTAAAATATGTAGCTTCAAGTTGCTATTTTATAAATATTAAATATATTGTTTGCAGTTTTCATTGCTATTCGGGCTGTATTGCTTTTAGTATGCAGATGTACAATACAAAAGGAAAGTTGAATGAATATCTAATAAACGTCTTCTGAATACTCGTACCGAGGAAAATACAGTTTCCCGTTTAAATAATATTTTTGTATCTGGTTTGGGTTTCATTGAATTTTCTATTCAGTGTTGCTGCTTTATATTTGATTACATGGCACAACCCAAATTTTAGAAATATGAATTTAATTTCAATTACTCTGACATATTTTTGTAGGATTTTGAAGATAACCAGAAAAAGCTTTGTAGTTTGAGTTTTCAGATTTATAGTACATTCGCATCCCATGTACCCATAAACTTGTACCACGATTTAACCTTGTTATCATATTTAATTTAACATGGTTCGTAAACAACCAAACATCGGCGTGTTTTATCTGACGCAACCCGTGTATCCTTTTTTATTTGTATGGTATACGCGGGGAAGAACACACTGCATTGAAAATGTGTATAAAGAAATTTTATTTATTATTCATGAGGATTACAAAAATAAAAATAAAAATTAGCATGAATGATAATTCTTGATTTTATCGTACAATCAGGCAGACAAGTGTTTGCAATTTAAATGTTTTTCATCTGTAGATTTTGAAAGATGTTGCTGATAGAAAATTCTTGTTTTCTAGTTTTTTGATTTATTTCGATTTAAGGAATGAAATATTCAATAAAAAATGTATTTCTGATTTAAAATGCAGATTGCATTTTATTCTTTATTTCTACTTTGACGTTTTTGTAGTTGGAATTGAAATATATCGCCAGAGAAAATTAAATTAATAAATAAGAAATTAAAACTTCAAAGACGTACATGACGGGTATCAACGAATCTCAAATCACAAGCCTTAAACATGATGTTAGATCTAAACAGGAAACATGCCACGAACATTATACATTCTCCATCTACCCAAAAACCAATTATCAGTGCAGACCCATGTAATCGTTAACAATAATACTTTCAGCTTATCACAAATAGTTATATTTACCCGTTGCAGGCCTTAACCACAAGAGAAGTTCTGATTGTGCATATGGATTTTGATAGAACTGCTCCCGTTTCCAACAACGATAACATTAAGCTGCCTTGTGTGAGAATTAACACTAATGGGAGAAATACTTTTATTCTCTAGTTCTACGATCACTAGTCAAGTTGGCACCTATCAGCTTATAAGGGAGGTGTTGATTTATTTGTGTTTAACATTGCTATCATTACACATAGCTTTTTTGTTGTTGGTGAGTTTAATTGCCCTTATGTCATGTGATCGCGCTCAGAGGCAACCACCCATTACACACTATGAATGTACACACTTTAGAGGAAAATTACACTTTAATCTAGTCTTATCCACCATAAATCATTAATCCTCCCTCCTTCAATCTCAATCTTCTTTTGTTATAAACAACGGAGTGATAATGCCACTTCCGACTCTCCACCACGCGGTTAAATTTTCGTAAAGTTGATTTTGATAAAATCAATAATCTATTGGCTAACTAACATTGACTTCAGAGCCGTTCGTAGCGTTGCATAATAGAAATTTTTTCCAGATGAATTTGGAAAATGCGTCGATTACGCCAAAAATATATTTATATTGTTTCTTAGTTAAATTAGGAGGATAGAATTCAAAACCCCCTTGAAAGAGTTCTTCACTTTCTCGGCCATCTTTGGAATGAAAAATTGGCGTGTAATGAATTCCTCAGTCTTTTTTCAACCGAAATGTTCCTGGTTGTAACACAGTTTAGTTACTACACCTAGCATCTTCTTGGATACCACCAAGAGCAGATTGCTCTCACGATTCTTAAATAAGACACTAGAATTTTGTGCGGCTTTTACGCGATTAATGACGTCATCTTCTATTGAAAGTACTACGGGATTTCTACCGATATGCTTATGCAGCATTGTTTGACGTCAGTTCCTTTCGTTCCATCACCCCTTTAAATGCGACACAATCCGTAAACAAGCAGATAGAGTCTGATTGTTTTTGTGCACTTATTGTAGCTAGCAGTTCGTAGCTGCTGTAGTTTTTTGCCACTTGGAGGTGTTTTTTTTATTGTAATACATTACGGAAGGGGGCAAGCACAATTCGCGGATTTCTTTTTCCTCAATAGATCCGTTAATGGTCTTGCTATGGTGGAATAGTTATCAACAAACTTTCAAAAATATCCGGATAAACCTTGGATTAATCACCATTCTTCTTAATTAGATTGTCATGTTTCTGTTGGCAATATATGATCGAGGTCAATAAACACATCACCATGTTCAACCACCAATGTACAATCTTCAGGGATACACCGCTTCCACCATAATGCTGGTCGGTTTAAGAATTGGTAATGGTTTCTTTAATTAAATTTCTCTCCACAACATGAATTCAGCTCCACTGATTAACTCGTTCGTTCGTCCCTTAGATTTTTGATTCCAACATTTTTAATTTTTTTCTGGGACATGAAATTGATATCATTGCCACTGTCAACTTATGCGTATGTTCCTTTCCCAAAACAACAACACTTTCTTCACAGCTTTGAACAATGATGACGGAAATTCTTTCTCGTTACTGTCAAACAAGCACCCGCTTCTACACCGTTTTCCTGAAGTTCGTTGATTCTCTCTGTGGAATTATTTTTTATTGTAATCCGGAGAAACGTCAACATACTCGTTACATTTTGAAACATTTTGATATTTTCACAATGCTTTCCTCGATACCCTTTGTCCCCACAATAATAACACCTCCGTCTACGTTTAATTGTGTCCCTAAAGTTCTTATATTGTTAATTATTGTTCGACGTATTTCGCTTCTTTGTTGTTGGTTTATTTTTTTTATAAATTTTTAGTTTTTATTTCAACTCATAGCACCACACAGCAGAACCTAATTGCGTTCGTCACTAATACCATTGATGCAATATTCAATAATAGCTACATTTTTTAAATACCTCGTCTTTCTGCGTCATAACAATTGGTTAGTTAGTGAACGATACATCACCATTCTTCTGAAACAATAAAACCAATTGGGATTCACTCATGAAGTTAGTGGAAGCATTCAATAATATTACCCTATAACAAGTTTATAATAAGTTTGTGGGGGGGGGGGGGGGGGGGGGGGGGGGGGGGATAAAATATAATTATAAAAATATAATATAACTGTAGAGGGGACTAGACAAAGCCTTTGTGAAGTTGCCCCAGAATTCCATCCCAGAAAAATGAAAGCAATATTGTCGGGTAACACAAAAACTGCAATGATATCCCAGCCTTTTGTACTTGACATACAAAACATTAACCAATTCAGTGATTTGCCCGAGCGTGACTCGGGTGCGTAGTTCGATAGTTTTTTGATTTGCCCGAGTCTTGTTCGGGCAAAGCTTGTTTTGTGACTTCTTGGTTGGTAATTTCCCCGAGCAAAATATATTCATATTTATATGTACATATGTATATCATAAGATATATCGTTTTAAGATATATCATACAAAAAAAATTATTGAATAAATTGATAAAAATTGAAAAAAAAAAAACATTGTATTCACATTACTTAACCTGTGGCCCTATTCTGTCTTTCCCTGGGAATAGGGAATTGGGAAAAATATGTTCATAGGATTTTGGTCTAAATTGTATTTTTCTGGCCTACTGAGGGAACATGTTTGGTGTTAATATTTTTGAAACAAAGTGAAATTGGAAAATATTTTTCCCAATAAAAATTTTGTGGAACAAAAGTTTCCCAATTCACTTTTTTTTGAAAATTTTTGCACTAAACTTTTTCTTTCAGTAGGCCAGAAAAATACAATTTAGACAAAAATGCTATGAAAATATTTTTCCCAATTCCCTACTCCCAGGGAAAGACAGAATAGGGCCAATGACTAAACCTGACAATTTATGGACGCCTCTCGAAAAAAACTATCACTTAAGTGATTAAAATCGGTGAAGTGAATAAAAAGTTACAGCATTTTAAACATGGAGATAAATAATGAAAAAATCGATATCTTTTACAATTTTATTACGACAAAGATAAAAACGCGGCTCAGGCTTGCGAAAAAAATTGTGCTGTTTATGGAGAAGGTGCTTTATCAAAATCAGCACCAAAAAATGGTTCGCGCGCTTTCGTTCTGGAAATATGGATGTCAAAGATGCACCTCGCTCTGGTCGACCAACCACTGGAAAAGTCGATGAAAACATGCAGAAAATTGAAGAAGACCGGCATATAAGCTGTGGCGAATGCCAGCCAGCTTTGCTATTTTCTTGTAATAATAATAATAAAAAAAAAAAAAATTTAAAAATGAAATATCTGGCGAAAATATGCAACATCTGAAAACATGCGTAAACTCATCTTAATTATGTATATGTTGATTATTTGTATTGATATATTTTTACTTCTATCACTGTAACTAGGTAAATACATGTAGAATATTAAATGAAAATTGTTAATATTAAGTTGGAACAGGTTGGGTATTAAATGTGTAAGTGTATACAACGATGATGCGAGGTATGAACGGGTTAAAATACATTATATACGGGAGTTCAATTTGGAATTTGGTAGAGAAAACATCTCTAATTAAAATATAAATATAATTGTGGGTGGTTGATGCCAATGAAAAAAAAATGGAGACTTAATTTACATATAATAATAAAAGAATATACATATATATAAAAAAAAATACTATTAATAATAATCGAGTCAAAATTATAATATTACAATCAATAACACGTAAAGATAATAAATAAGTTTATAATAAATAAATAGTTTTAATATACAATTAATAATAAATAATTAAATGAAAAACGAACAAATTTATGCAGTGAAATTAAAGCAAAGTTTGAAAAGACAATAAAAGTCGGCTGACGAGCCATATGACTTGTGAAATAACGTGACTGTGTTGCATGTATTTTTAAGTTTACTTTTTCCGTTTTGATGGACTATTGTATGAATATTTCAAGTTCCAAAATATTGCAAAGTGCAAAGACTTATAAATTAACAAAAAAATTTGTGATACTCATACGAGTTATATTAAATAAAAAGTTAATGATTGCAAAACATTATCATAATAATAAAAGCTAAGCTAAATAATAATAGATTTTATATAAAACCTAATTCATAATCATAATTATTACGGTGTCATAAATTGTGTGACGCAAGCCACCTAAAATGTACAGTGTACTATAAAACTACAGTGATACCACATAAACCGCGTTGATCAGGTTTATGAAATGTATGCATGAATCCCGTTGAACTCGCGATTATTTCGAACAATGAAACGGATCCGCAACGCTACGTGGTTGAATTAGGGTAAATTAATTAAGCTATATTTTATTATTTTATATAATTACAGTTCTATAAATTTAAATATATAAATATATATAAATTATAATTTTTCTATAATGTTCGTTCTTGAACTTAAAATTTCGCATAGTATATTTTATTAAGTTAAACTAAATTTCTATAAAATTTTTCGATTGAAAAATTTCTACCGGTGTAATTATATTTATGGAAATTTAGGTTTAGTTTGGCCAATTTATTTTCTAAGGTTACAATTTTTTTTCTATTTTTTTATAAATTTAAGATGAAAAGAAATTACGGAATAATGCAATAATTTATTTAATAAATACTTCAATAATTTATAATTTACTTAATTCTTTTGATTACTTAATAAATATTAAAAAAAATACAGTTCCGAACATATCATATTTTATTCTTTTTAATGTATACATTTGTTTTCAGATGTTAAGTGTTGCATAAAATGAATTACTAAACACATATATAGTTCTGTTGGTCTTGAGTGTGGTCCATGAATAAACAGTGTCCCAATTATGTATTTTCTTTTAATATCGTCGGAGTATCTTGAAATTTTATTTTTAACTTTTTTTTTTACAGCAAATTCAAGCTCTCTTGTGATCCCAGAAAATAACCCCCCCAACGACTGTAAGCTAGCGGCTGAAAAATGCTGTCTGGATCAACCACAAGGGAGTCTGCAATAGAATTCAAAGCATCATTCATACGGTACTAAGAATTCTGTTACAAAGCAGCCATGCAATTGCGAAAGAACTTGTAACGATATGGCTTTCATCTCGCTACAAACGAACGAATTCATCTACTGACGTTGTTATATCATTTACCTTTTTCATGCCATTTCAATTGTGCTATACAACATGTTGTATACGTTTTTTTTCCCCTTTATGTAACACAAACGAGTCTACTGACAATGCTCATAACCTGATTTTTTTTTACTAGACAAACGATCGTTTTGTTAGTCTGTGGTCTATTTTATGTGTGTGTACATCTTTGCTCTGGAGATGACATTGGTGTTTCTCTGCCGAATGTACATACTAATTAAAAATTCTGTTTTGCATTTACCATTAAGATAATTCAGATGGTGTGTGTTCATGTTCAAAACAGCACAGTGGCGATGTTTCGTTTTTGGGTTCAGGTTTTCCTAATGTATAATACAATGTAGGTTCGATACTGGAATTGGAGAGCGATTTGTTTACATATATATACCCAGGGTGTTGTTGTCTTAGCGTTTGTACCTTGCTTCTCTCAAACATATACAACCGCAAGCCTTATAATTAGTATGAAACAAAAGCAGAAATTATTAAAATTGATAATACGATCAGTCAGTTGCCAAAATTAAAACAAAATTCATTTGTGTACGGTGATTAACTCAAGTGTTGTGCTGCTTATAAATTAAAAAAATAAAAATTTAGAAAACTTATTTAGTTTTGTGAATCAAAACTGGTAGTGTCCCAAAAAGGAAGGAATCCTAAACTAGTTTAGTATTTACGAGGGCCGTGTATAGTCTGCAACTTTGGGAAGTGGGAACCTGTGGTAACCCGGATCCATATTAATTGGACTATAATTAAAACTTTATAAGGTACGTTTTTATGCAATTTCATAGTACGAAGTGTTCAATGTTGCGAATTCCGTTGGTTATACTAACTTGTCGTTTGTCTTATTATTATTATTTCTCTTAGGAGAAACAACGATTGCAACTTGCGGCCTTCGGTTTCGGATGCAGTTTTTAAGACAAATTATTATATTTCGGATTAATATGTAATAAAAATTATTACAATTTCAAAAAAAAAACCCAAACATACGTGACGCTCGACAGGGCGCTGAAAATTTACTGTTAGTTTACTGTTGGATCACGCGAACATTCCATCTATCGTATGTGGCGAGTTTCCTTGAGGATTGCGTGGATTACTTGGTTTCTGTCGTAAACATTAGTATACAATAAATATTATTAATATTATTCATATCGTTAAGTGTATGTATATCGTATCCATTTAAAACCATTTAATTTTTTTTGGTATAAGAACACATGGTATGCGAATGCACTAACGGTTAGCCTAAAACCCTTATGCGGTTATTTATATATATTTTTTTTTTCTTTATATGTAAGATTAACTTTGATTTATTTTTGCTTACAATCAAATTATTTTTTTGTGTTTAATAATTATTTTAATACTTTATTTAATTACTATTTTTTGTGTATAATACTTTTACATTGTGTTTGGAAATAACGTCAACTTTTGCGTAATTGCGTCGCGAAATTAAGTTCTATTCTTAGGTAACCGGACTATCAGGACCAGATGGAAAGTACTTTCTTCTGTGGAGCCTTGGTGGCCTTGGTAAGTCGCATAACATTATTTTAATTTTTTTTTATGAGCTTTATATTGGGCTCTTTGTTATTTTCAAAACCAAATAAAAGTATATATTTTAGTTTTAGTTTCATTATTATAAGATTAATTTTTAAAATTAAATACATAAAATCGCTAATTTACATACGAAAAGAAAAATTTAATTTCTTTCTATTTTATTATTATTATTATTATATAGTTCCATTTTGTTGCATTCTTAGCTTGCTTGCTTACAATTTTCTGGAGCTTTCTTCTGTTTCTGTTCTACTAATTTACTTGTTTTTGTCGCATTGATAATGTCTACCTAAGTTTTTTTTAATTTCATGGGATATAGTCAGAGCAACGGTGGAAACCTTTAATAAAGATTAGTTAAATACCGCGCTAATTTAAATTTGTTTTATGATATTTCATTAACGTTATCTCGACGGTTAACCAAGATACAGAACATACTGTAGCAAGACCCACGACAGACTGAGCTTAGCCGCGCAAAAACGAACACCGTCGTACAGTCCCTGTTCTGGATATTGATCTACGTAACGGTGTGGTTGTGATTGGCTTAGACCACTGGGACACAGCAAGCACAACGTTACAAACTAAATATTGATCACAAAATAGTTTTAAAACATTTGAAAATGGCTGGATCCAAAAAAAACTAGACGTTTTGGTACCCCATGAATTAACAGTTAAAAATTTAATGGGCCGGATTTCTATTTGCACAACGCTGCTGAAACGAAACGAAATCGAGCCATTTTTAAAGCGAATGATTACTGGTGATGAAAAGTGGATATGATACGACAACGTATCAAAGCCAGGATTGACGCCAAGAAAGATAATGCTGTGTGTTTGGTGGGATTCGAAAGGAATCGTGCATTATGAGGTGCTGCCACAGGCTCAAACGATTGATTCTAATCTTTACTATCAGGAACTAACGCGTTTAAGACAAGCAATTTAGATAAAACGTCCAGAATTGATCAGCAGAAAGGGCGTTTTGTCCCATCATGATAACGCTAGACCACACACATCATTGATGACCCAGCAGAAACTGAGAGACCCACCATATAGTCCTGACCTTGCACCATCGGACTACCATTTGTTCCGGAACCATCTTAATGATTTTACAATAAACTACGAAAATGAGTTGACTCGATTTTTCTCCTCTAAACCACAGAAGTTCTACAGTGATGGGATCATGGCTCTACCAGAAAAATGACACAAAATTTGGTTTAATATAGTTCATTTGAAATAAGAAAATTCTTTGTTTCAATGTCACCCAAAAAAGGCCACGAACTACTTCCCATACCTATATTATTAAAATCAAAAATAAATTTAACATTCTCGGTAATAATTAAAAATGTCTACTTACAAAGGTGACTGAATGTGTTACAAAGGTCCATACAATTTTAGTTTTAGAATGATCTGTTTACTCAATGCTGTATCGATTTTATAAAATAACGCACAGTTATTTGTCGTGCTCTAAAAACATGCTCAATAAAACGCCATTGATGGAATGTATTCTAGTTTAGTAAGGGAATCAAAAAGATTTGGCCTGATCGGTAAAGACATATAGGTGGCTAGAGTGAAGGAAGGTATTATATTCTAAAAAAGGTTGCACGGTTAGTACTTAGTTCTAGTTTTAGTTTCAAACCGATCTGCATATTGAGATTAGAGCTTTGATGGTCTGGGTCGGTATGTATATGGTACATCGACATTCATTAATATGCAATATGGGATTCGGTCTGGTAAGTGTAAACCAAAATTTACATTATTTATCCCCATGATTTGAAAATGAAATTCTCAGGAATTATTGACGTGAGCAAGACCTATAACTAGCCGCATTTGCCACTAGTCTCTTTTATCTCTAGGATTTTCTCTACAGAGGTTAAGGTTGGGCTATATGTTCGAATTTCACAAAAATGTTAACCAAAATAATTTTTAATGTTTATTTTAATATTTAAAATTTGAAATCAATTTCTGGGCTAGAAAAAAATTTCGAGATTGAACGAATTTACTGTATTAAATTCAGCGCTGGGATATCATTGCAGTTTAGTGTTACCTGATAATATTTCATTTATTTTCTGGGATGCAATTCTGGGCAAACTTCGCATACCTCTAGACAAAGGGCTACAACCCGAGAAAAGTAAGCGTTGCTCGACAAGAACCCAATTTGTTTTATATGTCACTAAATTTTTCTATAATATGAAAAATATTTAATTTAATAAATAATTAATTAAATCTGTGTGTCTAATACAATATAATTATGATAAAAAGCAAGTGAGATATAAATTATAAAATATAAAAGAATACAAAAATAAAAAAAGTGAGTAAGCTCCAAAAAATTAAAAAAATGGGGCATCCACAAAAGGAGGCCCCAGGTGAGTTAAATAGTGAACATCTCCTAACTGTTAGTAAAAAGACATTTAGAAAAATAAAATTTATTACATATTTGTTTTAAATAAAAGCAAAAATTAATTCAAATCAACTTTGTGAAAAAACCGACATCTTTTATTTTTTCAAAATTACAAAAACGACAATTGCACAAATACATCAAGAAAATAATAATATAATTAAACCAGCAAAATTCGGAAAAGGAACTGGACCAAATTTAAATCAAAACGATGAATTGTCATTAGAGAAAGAAAAACGATGAAATTTAGAAAAAGAAAATGAAAAATTAAAATTCTAGAACACAAGCTAGAAACGATTCTAAATCAAAAAACTACAGAATTCAAAATTATAATAATCCTATTATAAATTCAAATGGTAATATCAAAAAAATGAAAAGTTAACAGACGAAGAGATTACTGTAGATGCATCTATGCAAATAGAATATAACCAGTTGTGGGAGGGGCGAGTGGGTTTGAAAATCAAGAGAAATGAGTTGAAAAAGGTATAGCCTAGAATAATAAAACAGCTGAACCAAGTCAATATGTAATTGTGGTTATTGATTTTTTTGTTTCGAATTTGCCTGTTTTTAGGAATAGGGATATAGAGATTTGCGTTATGGTTATGATGTACGATACAGAACTGACGGGATTTCAATAGTTATTTTTTTTTATTATTATTTATTTACACCTGATAACCCTACAACGGTTTTTTTTCTATTTTTAAAAAAGGAAGTATTAACTTTCCAGTGGATTTAATGTCCTTTGAAGGTCAATTAATACCCCCCTTTCATTCACGCACAGACCACCCATTCACACAATTACAGTATACCACTGCACATTGCAAGCTCCATGTCAACCTGTAAACTGACATGGACGGTGGGTCGGTGCTGAATTCTGCACTCCAACAGAGGGTCGTAGTTGTGTTTATTAACATCACCGATCGTAATCGATGACGAAAATTCGCTTTGCAGTACCTCCCGGTCCAAGTGCCGAAGCTTTAACCACTGCACCACTTGTCCGGTAAATCCGGATTTGATCGGAATATCGAAATTTTTCTTATAATAGGATATTATTTAGATTTCCTATATTGAATTAAGGATAAAGAAACCAGATTGCCTTGTTGCGCTTAGTCAAATATTTTTTCTTAGCTTTATCTTCCCATAAAACAGTACCGTAATTTACCTATAATATTTTTAAATTTCGCTTTCATTGCAGAAAAAGGACTGGGCTTATTTGCTTAGACAAACTTGCTAACCCAATTCAAAGATTTAAGAAGTTACATAAATTAAATACATTAGAAATGTTACAATGGGTTTGGAATGTTGAACTTCATCGATATTTGGCGATGTTATAATAACAGTAAATTCTGTTTCATATCAATGTGTTTTGTAAGTTCAACGAAGAATAGCGACAAACTATATAAATTAAGAAAATTATCGACGGTGATTTAAGTGCGAAATGTTTCGATCGCCAAAACGAGGCACCGTAGATACTAGTAGAATAGTAAATGTATCCGGAGGTAACGTTTTAACCTACCGGAGTTAATAAGACTTTACCTCCGGAGGACTCATTCACTATTCTGTCTGCGGTGCTTCGTTTTGGCGATCGAACCACTTCACACTTCATCTAGCGTCAACAATTTGCCGAACTGATATGGTTTGACACTATTCTTCGTTAGGAGTAGTGACTAAAGAGAGTACGATTAAGGATAGCAGAAAGGGGTTTCGAGTAAAAGTAGTTGATTGTTAAAGTACAGCCGGCGCTGCCAATCAATAGTTTGACATCTATATATCACATATATATACATCATAATATATTTATTACGAATTGATAGAAAATGATTTTATTCCTGTTTTACGTAAATTAAATAAACAAAATAATAAAATTCAAAATGATAAAGAAGGGCAAAAAATATTAAAAAAAATATGGAGAATAATCTCAAAACTACAATAACACCACAACAAAATATAATTAGTAATGACCTAAAAGAAAAAATCCCACCAATTAATATATTCAATCAATCACCTAAAAATACTGTGATTTTGCTAAAACAATTTAATATTAAAAATTTTGAAATAAGAAGAATAAATGCTAATAAATATATTTTATATGCTCAGCTTACATACAATTTTATACATATACACCTAAACTTGACAAACCAAAAACAATTTTGTTAAAAGGACTAAATAACGACGAGAATCCCGAAGAAACTCTAGACGAACTAAAAAGTTTTGAAAATATTGAAATACAATTTATAAAATGTGATGACTTCAATCCAACAAGAGCCGAAAAATCAGCGGAAAAATTGCCAATTTATTTGGTACAAGTAACTCCTAGCACCAATGTGAATGCCGTTTAGCAGATAAAATATATTAACTATCAAAGAGTTAAATGGGAAAAAATAAAGCGCAATGGAATTGGGCAATGTCGATATTGTCAAAGATTTGGACACACAGCAGAAAACTGTAATCTTAAATACACATGCGTGAAATGTAATGAAGACCATGAACCACACAAATATAAATTAATTAAAAATCCAGACGTAAAACCATTTTGCACCAATTGTAAAGAAATCGGCCATCCTGGGGGGCTATTTAGGAATTCGATTCGATAACGAGAGTACTAGATTCAAATCAAATATGATTCTTGTACTCTCGTTATCGAATCGAATTCCCAAACAGCCCCCAGCTTCGTTTCGAGGGTGCCCTGTATACAAAACATTAATTCAATCATGACAGGTAAATTAATCAAATCAATTAAAAGAATAGAATATATTTTATTATATTTGTTTTATGGTCATATTTGTATAATACTACATATATAGTTTCAATCAAGGTATTTATCGGAACAAAATAAAACCAAAAAAATCAAATCATGTAACTAAAATTAAATCTTATTATAACAGTTGCTTAATTGTAAAAATTTTTAAGATTAAAATTCGTTTTTATCTAAAATATAAACATATTAAAATTAAATTAAGTTTTATAAATTTAAATATCCAATTAGCTTTAATGTTTAAATTTAGTAAGACGAAATTAAGGAAACTTCTTAATTATCAAAATTATGATATCATATCTCTCGTAAATAAATTTGCATTGTTCATTCTTATATACAATAACCAGTTAAATTTTTTTAAATATTATCGCAAAAAAACGTAAACCAGATATAATGCTTGTTACAGAATGGCTTCTGCCATCCCGCAGATTTCGGTGAACACACGCAAAGGTCTCAAACGGTGATTTTGCCGGCTACAACTCAGGGAGAAGTGCTATTGGTGGGTTTGAGGCTTGCGTGGCTCCTGACCTACACCGTGAATACAGAAACTTAAATAAAAAATATAAATCGCAAATCAAGACCGCAAACACCACACCGACACAGACGGGGGTCTACGCTCCCATCATATCATACCTTAAAAGGTTAGCAATTCATTTTATAAAAATCGTAACAGCCAAAGAAAAATAATAGCCGAAAGAAATTGAAGGAGCCAGACGATTACAAATTATTCAGCTCGATTACAAATTATGTTAGAATATATTTTAAACAAAAATTTGGAAATAGTGAAAAAAAAGGAATAATTTAAATATGTATGTTAAAAAAATGAGAAAATCAAAAATTAAAAAATTTAAATTAAAAAAAAAAATATGAAATAAAAAAATAAATTGCTTATGTTTGTTAATTATGAAAGGAAATGTTTGCGCCTCTCATTTTAGATATCAAAATATTACGCATACACCAAATATAACATTACAAACTTATATCTACTTTTAAAATATTAATAAAAATATAAGATATTCAATAAATTATCCAACTTCAATTAATATTACTTATTTGGCGTAATGTAAAGTATATTTTATACAACGCACACCACTAAAAAATGTATAAATATTTCTACTTTATTCTATTTTATTTTGACTCGTTTTTTTTTTTATTTGCACACATCTTTCTTAATAGTTATTACCCAGTTCAAACTTCAAAACTCTACCCTAGAGACTAAAAAAAAATTCGCGCACCACACAAAACGCCAAAACGTTCTAGAAGAATCTTTTTTCTTCTCGCATTGTTTCGCACACACACACCCGATGCACATTGGTCTCGCTCTTTCATTCATTTTGAAGTTTGGTTCACCCCAAGTATAACAAGATTCGACTTTTTTGTCATATTTCGAAATAAAAACTTATATTTAGTTTCGACTTTGACATAGTTTTGCTTTCGACTTAGAATAAGATCCTGTATGTAAAGTCACAGAATATATAATACAAACAGAAGGGACATAACCCGATTTTTCTATGGAAAAATTTCGACCGTTTTTTATAACCTTGATTTATATGGAAAAGGGTAGAATGTAGTAGTGACAAAAATTGTGCACTGAACTTTTTTACATTCAATAAGGGTAGAGTCAAATATTTTTTTGGTCCACTTAGTAGCGTATATATATACTTTATAATATATGGTAAAGTGTCGCGATTATTCGAAACTGGACGAAACTCAATAAACAGAATTGTATACATGTATGTGTGAACTGAAGACAAAAAACAATATGGCGGGAACGATCTTGTGCAGCGACGACCTATGTAAAAGGCTATAATTGAAAATACATTTTAGAGGAAAAAGATGGCGACCAAATGTAAAGCAAAACAAAAAATTTAGGCTTAGAACAATGAATATTTTATTGTATAAAAAAAATATATAAATATATACACATCTAAATTATATTATAATTCATTTTTTAATTATTTTTTATTAATAAACAATGATTTGATATTATTCTTTGATTGTATTAAATAAAATATTTTCCATAAAGCTCATCAAGTTTATTATTTCGTATTTGTTTTCCACTTAATAATTTAAAACTGAACTAGAAATTAATTAATTTATACAAACAATTTTTGGGTAGATATAAAAATATATTTTGGTGTAATTTTATTTAAATTAACGCACATCTTTAAATTTTTTTAAGAAAATCACTTTTATAAAATTACCAAACTCATGTCGTGAACATGTAAAATAAATACGATACGTAGCTCTATTTTGCTTCGTCTTGTTATACTTGGGACAGTATACATATACGCACCAATACTAAAGTATTGATTCTTCGACTTTTTTCTAATATTTCGAAGGCAAATACGATAGCTCAATTTTGAGTTTCGTCTTGTTATACTTGGGACACGACAATTATTGAGCAAATTCCCCAGACTCAAACCTTCGTTTTTTTTTTTAAATTTACATCAAATTCTTTGGAAGAAATGAAATGAGATCAATTATTTTTTGCTCCAAAGAACACGAAAAGAAAAAATGGTTTGTTTACATTTGTTTAAAGGGAAATCAAAACAAACAAAAAAAAATGTTTTACAGGTAAAAAAAACACTGATAATTACACCAAATTCACCAAATTACATAAAAATTAATGTTATTTATATAATATTTAATTTAAATAAACACTTATAATGCACGTTAAAATATAAACACCAACTTATCCCTTTCCTGACCCGCATACACAATTGTGTATGTAAACGACAACCGAATATGTCAAACATAGAATTAGGTGACAATTGAAGACCAGCATACACAATTGTGTAAACCTTTTAATTTTGTTTTCGTCCGAAAAATAACAGTTTAACTATAATAATGATAAAATAATTAATATGTTAAACAAATAAATTATATGTTATATAATTAATTTGTTATCAAATTATTATGCTTTTTTAAAAAGAATTCCGATTTAATTAAGATCCGTTAAAATACGGAAGACATTACAACGTGTGATTATTTACATACACATTTGTGTATGGCGAACTTAACTTGAACCAAAAAAATTTTTTTTTGAACTCGAAAGGGTTCTAATGCCGATAATGAAAATGGCGCGTTTTTTGTTTCTTTGTTTTTGATACTGGCGTTTTTCTTTTTTTTTTATCACAAAACAAATCCTCCAAAAAATTAGGATTTTGAAATTTGATCACTGATCAAAAACAAAATCAATTATTTTCTTCGAAAGAACATGAAGAGGTATTTGTGATCAACATTTTTTTCAATTTTTTTTGATCATTTTTCTTCCAAAGAATTCTGTATTAGAATAGGTGGGGGTGTCATCGGAAAAAAACATAAACAAAGATATAGGCTGATGCTACACGAGATTTTAGTTTCTGGTTTCAAACTAAGTCGTAATAGATTTATATTGTTAATTTAAACCTTTATATTAAATGAAAACACCTAATTTTTTGTATTATTTCATTCTGTTCTCTCGAAAATAAAATTTAAACAAAAATCTACATCTCAAAAATGCCCTTAAATTTTTTTATTTTCATTTCTATTTTTGTCATTTCGGATTCACGGACAAAAATTTTATGTCGCACAATTTTTGTGTTCATTTTCTTAATATTTATTTTATTTTTTTTTATTTTATGAAATAGAACAAATTAAATTCGATATTTTGCTATCAAATGACAAATGCTAAATTATTCTACAAGATAAATTTTTCGAGAAAAATAGAAAAAATAACGCCTTGCGGTAAACACCATAACCATAAAATGATTTTATTTCCCCTAATCCTAAATTTTTTTTTTTTTAACATTCTAAAACAATCGGCTTGAATACAATGCAATTGTTGTTGTACTCTATTGGGCATCGCCACACTTTAATTCTTTCAGCGTGATTCTCTGATTTCAAAAAATCAATCGACGTTCACATTTGATTTTTTTGCGCATTTGTAGGGGGTACCAAAAAATGCATTCGGATTGTTTTGTTTGCTTATACATATTAAAATAAAAATAAAAATAATTAATTTAAAACTGTAATATTTAATTAATATGTTTTATTTTAAATTATATATTAAATTAAATATAAATTATATTTTAAATTAATCATTTTTATTTCTATTTTTGATTATAAGCAAACAAAACAATCCGAACGATTTTTTTGGTACACCCTTTTTTTACTATAGCCTTTTTTTTTTATATATGTACGTAAAATTATGTATTTTGATTTATTCATATAGTAAAAAATATTTATTATTCGATGCGAAAATTGCTTGCTTGGTTGAAAAAATATATTTTTTGCACTCGAAGCAAACATTAAACTAAAATTAACCCAAAAACGACAAATAAACAAGATGTCCTTAAAAAATATTTATTACGTAATAGTACGAAGAAATCAGTGAATCAAAAAAAAATATTGACGAAAAAAGAATCAACAATTTCCACGCCAACAAATTAGTTTGTGGGTGAAGGGGAAAGCATCGAAGAAAGAATCACGCTGAAAGAATTAAAGTGTGGAACCGCGGATTGAAAGCAACACAGCTAAAATCATTTTATGGTTATGGTGTTTACCGCAAGGCGTTATTTTTTCTATTTTTCTAGAAAAATTTATATTAAATAATAATTTAGCATTTGTTATTTGATAGTAAAATACCGAATTTAATTTATTCTAATTCTTAAAATAAAATAAAAATAAAATACATATTAAGAAAATATGTATTTTATTTTTATTTTATTTTATTTTTTACCAACACAGACAAATTAAAACCATAGATTAATTATATTTAATAAGATTTATAAAGCCGAATACATCTCTCCATTGTGTTGTTTGTTGCTGTAAAAAATCATTACAACCCTGGGTATGTAGTGGTGCAAATTTCTAATAAACGAATAAAAAATAAAACGTTGTTTATTCTATAAATGGTTACATATACATACAAACACCTTTTATTTTTATGCATTATCTTTCACATGGAGTTAAAAGAATTAATACTTTATGTATATTTTTTACCGATAAATAGAAATTCGTATTTGCAGGAAAATACAAAATTTTATATGCTCACGGAAATATACGATTGTACGTTCCACGATCAGACCAATAAACGACATATTTGTTAATTTTCTTTATATTACATATTTAGATGTTTTGAATCAATTAAAATTGAATAGATTTCGAAACTAACTTTGTTAATATACTAAATAAGGCTGATTAAGTTGACAGTGAACACTATATTTATTAATTTATATACCCATAAAATTATCTAAATTTGAGATTATGATTATTAATCAAACAATTAATTTTTTCATTAACTTATGTTCTTAATTTTTGATTTTACAGACACCATAAGTATGTTGTAACCGGCTATAGACGCCGCCAATTCGATGAAAACACCTGTGTTGGCAGCTTAAATATTAAAGTTTATACATATAATAACTTTTTTGACTTTTTAACTATTCCGTTAAAAAATTTGAAAATTTATTGTTTTAAAACGAAAAATATAAGTTTTTAAGTTTGAAAATAAAAAAATGTAGCTTGTAAGGTCGCTGATTACAAACAGCTTTTAACCTATCTTAAAACTAATCAATTTATTTTCTAATATGAATTTTTCGTTTGCTGTGGTAAATTGTCGCTACTCACATTTGTCGTTTAAAAACTGATTAAAGAGTCTTATACCCTAGACAGACACAAACTAGCTAATCGCGAATTCAAGATTACGTAGTTATTTTTTCAGTCTGTCAGTACACGATTTTGGCAAAACAGGATTATTGCGTTTATAGAACAAGATTACTACAATCGGGTTGTAGGAAGAAGATAAATGTGAAATATAAGAAAAAATCAGTACGATTGTATGGGGATGGGGAACATGTCATTTTCATTGAATGTATACAGAAAAATTGTTAGATTGTAAATTAAATTTTAAAATTTTTAAACAGTCACAAAAATTATTTATAAATATAGTTTTTATTAACTTATTGTAACTGATTCGATGTAATTCAAAATCATCAAATACGCATTGAAATTGCTTTATTTCATTAATTAAATATGAATTTGAACGTTTGCAGATTTACAAAATCGGGTTTGTGTCTGTCGCACCATAATTATAAAATCGCGATTTTATTTGTTTGACATGTAATCGCGATTGGAAGAAATCGCGATATTTTTTGTGTCTGTCTAGGGTATTAGAAAATTATAAATACTGAAACAAAAATAGGTGTACTATAGGAGTAGGCACGCGTTGAAGAACAATAGAACATGTTTTGTTGAAAACATCTATCCCAAAAAATATTGATTGATCCGCGTAGGACTTCTGAATGTCAAGTATATGTTAATTTATAGAAGAAAATTTTAACTGTTTAGTACAACCGTTTCTTCTGCAGATCGCAAATTCGAAGTAATTGAATATAAGTAGAGATATGATTATTTTCTAACCAACCGCTTTACGTAAATTACTCAATAATTCATTGTTTTAAACCTGCACCGACCAAATTAGCCCGCCTCAATGAAATCTGTACGATAATTTGTTTGACCATTTATTACAACAAATCCCGATTTTATGACAATTGCCATTTTCCAGAAACGAGTGGTCGGTTTAGCTTACAATTAAACCTGCACCGCCAAAATTGTAACTTTATATGTAGCTATGATATCGGGATGGTTCTTGGACCAGAATTTATTACAAATTAATTACATTGAATAAGTTAGTTCAAGACCATCCCTATAACATGCCTAAGCGTAAATTTCATCCCAAAACGATTGTTTATTTCATAAACGCCAATTTCACTAACTTTAATAAGGTTTTTACACCAGACTGCCACCAGATTTTGGACCAAATGTTGCTCCAAAGCCTTGTCGGTAGGGTAGGTCAATCTTATCCAGGTATGTAATAAATTATTTTTGTATAATACTAGACGGACTAGACATAAGAAGATGTAGGTTTCAAATTGCAATATATAGGTTGGCAAAGCCACATTTAAGTATTTATTACTCCACACTGCCACCAGATATTGGGTCAAATGTTACCTCGTTAACTTAGTAAAGAGAAAATTAACCTTATTCAGAGGTACTATTCTGGTAATTGCCCGGGAATAGGGAATTGGAGAAAGAATTTATATGTAATTTTTGTTCAAATATTATTTTTCCAGCCTACCGAAGAAAAAAGTTTGGTGTAAATATTTATAAATTGGGAATAATTTTTCCATATCTAAATTTTCAGGGAAAATTACTCCCAAATTAATTTTGTTTTAAAAAAAAATTAGCTCTAGTTTTTTACCTCCGTACCTATGCCAGAATTTTTTTTAAAATTATAAATTACATATAAATTCTTTCCCTCACTATTCCCAGGGAATTACCAGAAAAGAGTGCCACAGGCAGGTAATACATTATCTTTACATCAGGTTAGCGTGTTAAACGGAATTGGCTTCAGAGTGTAAAGGCTTCAAATATGATCAAATGTCGACTTTACCACATTTAATATTTTTTTACCCCAGACCGCCACCAGAAATTGTATAAAATACTTCTCTATTTACCTTGTGGAGAGCAGGTCCACCTTATCCAGGTGTGTAATAAATTAATTTTGGGTCAGGTTATACGAAGTTGGCTTCAGAAGTTAAAAGCTTCAAATATGTAATTTTAAAGACGATTTTACCACATTTAATAATTTAGTACACGGTCTAGCCACCAGATATTAGGTAAAATGATTACTCCGCATGGACCTTGTGAATATCTGGTTGTGGTTTGGTGTAATAAATTATTAAATGTTGTATAAAATCGACCTTTAAATTACCTATTTCAGGCCTTTGCACTTTGAAGCCAATTTCGCGTATCCTGACACAAATACAATTTATTACACACCTGGATAATATTGATCTGCCCACCAAAATGGCAGAGGACTTAACATTTGACTGGTGTAATAAATTACACATTTGAAGCATTTACCATTCTGAGCCAATTCCGTGTAATATGACTACAAAATAATTTATTACACACCTGAATAAAGTTGACCTGCCCTTCACAACGACCATGGAGTAACATTTGATTCAATATCTGGTGGCAATAATTTAATGGTGTAATAATTTATTAAATGTGATAAATCAAACTTTAAATCACATATTTGAAGCCTTTGCAGTTCCGTGTAACCTGACACAACAATAATCTATTACGCACCTGGATAAGGTTGACCTACCATTCACAAGGCATGGGTTAACATAAGACTCAATATCTGGTAGTGGTCTGGTGTAATAATTTATTAATGGTGGTAAAATCGACCTTTAAATTACAAGTTTGTAGCGGGATCTCCCCGTTATCCATCTTTCCAAAATCCATTTTGCTAAAATTCGTAGTTTTTTATAAAAATCCTCATTTGACAAAATCCATTGATGTTGAAACCCATGATTGTTGAAACCCTTTTTTGTTATTTTCCAATTTTTACTAAATCCATTTATGACACAATCCACTGTTGTCCAAATCCTCTAGTATAATGTCACTAAACTCATGATCGTACAAATAAAATAAATTTCGTATTTCCATGAAAAAAAAATCCAAGAATCCATGAAAAAAAAATTCGAATCCATCGTTTTTGTTATTTTTGTCAAAATCCATGAAAAAACCATCGAATCCATCGTTTTTGTTATATTTTACAAGCCCGGGATTTTGACAAAAATGAATTTTGACAGAAATGGATTTTGTCAAAAATGGATTTTATCATAAATGGATTTTGAAAAGGATGTATTTTGTCAAAAAATGATTACGTCAAAAACGGATTTTGTCAAAATGGATTTTGTCAAAAAGGATCGTGACATAATGGATTTCGTGGGTAACCCGTTTGTAGCCTTTAGCTTTTGAATCAAATGCCGTGTAAACTAACCCATAAATAATTTATTACACACCTCGATAAAGTTGACCTGCCCTTCACAACTACCACCAAGTTTCAACAGAACTAATATCTGGTGGCTGTCTGATGTAATAAATTATTAAATATGGTAAAGTCGTCCTTTAAATTACATATATGTAGCCTTTACCTTTAAAGCCGTCTAACCTGATACAAAGATAATTTGTTACCCCCCTGAACCATGTTGATTTCCCTTCACTAGGTTAACGAAGTATCATTTGATCCAATATCTGGTGGTGGTTTCCCGGGAATAGGGAGCTGAGGAAAGAATTTATATGTAATTTTTGTTGAAACATTTTTCCGGCCTACTGAGGAGTAAAGCTTGATGTATACATTTATAAAATAAGCAAAATAGTTCCATACCTAAATTGGCAGGGAAAATTATTACCCATTTAATTTTGTTTTCAAAAAAATTAATACATACTTTTTATCTCAGTGCCAGAAAAAAATGTTTAAATAAAAATTACATATAAATTCTTCCTCCCCTGTTCCCGGGGAATCACGAGAATAGTACCACTGTAGGCCTATTTGAGCTTTTCCTACAGGAATAGGGAATTGGCGAAAAATTTTCATAAAATTTTTGTTTAAATTGTTTTTTTCTGGCCTACTGAGGGAATAAGTTTGGTGTAAATATTTTAGAAACAAAGTTAAATGGGAAATTATTATTCCCTATAAAAATTTTGTGGAACAAAAGTTTCCCAATTAAGTTTGTTTTAAAAATGTTTGCACTAAACTTGTTCCTTCAGTCTAAAAATTCATTTTAGACAAAAATGCTATGAAAATATTTTTCCGAATTCCCTATTCCCAGGGAAAGCCAGAATAGTGAGTCTGGTATAATAAATTCTTAAATGTGGCAAAACCAACCTATATATCGTAATTTGAAACCTATATCTTCTTATGCATATTCCGTCTAATATTATACAAAAATAATTTATTACACACGTGGATAAGGTCGACCTACCTACCGAAAAGGCTTTGGAGCAACATTTCGTCCAAGATCTGGTGGCAGTCTGGTGTAAAAACCTTATTAAATTTGGTTAAATTGGCGTTTATGAAATAAACAATCGTTTTGGGATGAAATTTACGCTTAGGCATGTTAAAGGGGTGGTCTTGAACTAACTTATTCAATGTAATTAATTTGTAATATATTCTGCTCCAAGAACCATCCCGATATCATAACTACATATAAAGTTACAGTTTTGGCGATGCAAGTTTATTTGTAAGCTAGATCGACCACTCGTTCCTGTAAAATGGCAACTGTAATACAATCGGGATTTATTGTAATAAATTGTAATTAATGTCTAACAAATTATCGTACAGATTACATTAAAGCAGGCAATTTGGTTGGCGCAGCTTTAAGCACTCAATAATTCGATTGACATAGCGCTTTATAAATAAACACAATTTTGGAAAACGAAATTAAAAAAATTATGCAACGCGCGATCTTTGGTATGTGTGTGTGCGTTTATTCTATTCCTACAAAACACAGCTCGTGTAAATTACGAAATAGAAAATATTGTGTAGATGTAGATCATCATACGGCATTTCAATTTTATATTCCCTCACGATTATATCAGGGGAAAAAGTAAACGACAAAAATATAAATACACTCAAAAACAAAATGTATGAAAGCAAAATAATAAAAACAAAATGTGTATGGATGTATATGTCACTATTTATAGAATAAACAATATTTTATTTCTTATACGTTTATTTTAAATTTGTACCACTACACATCCAGGGTTTTAATGATTTTTTACAGCAACAAACAACATGATGGAGAAATACATTCGGCTTTGTATGTCATTAAATAATTCGTCCATGTTAAAACGCATTAAAAAATTAAAGCCAAAAGTTGTTGCTTTCACATTTCTTAGCTAAGCTAAGCGGATTTGCGAAAGCAACACTACTAATTTTCGCAGCAAATAATAAATATTTTTTACTAAACGAATAAATCAAAAAACATAATTTTACGCACATACATAAAAAAGAAAGGCTATAGTAAAAAAAGGGTGTACCAAAAAATCGTTCGGATTGTTTTGTTTGCTTATAATAAAAAATAGAAATAAAAATGATTAATTTAAAATATAATTTATATTTAATTTAATATATAATTTAAAATAACACATATTAATTAAATATTACAGTTTTAAATTAATTATTTTTATTTTAATATGTATAAGCAAACAAAACAATCCGAACGAATTTTTTGGTACCCTCTTGAAATGCGCAAAGAAATCAAATTTGGATGTCGATTGATTTTTTGAAATCAGAGAATCATGCTGAAAGAATTAAAGTGTGGTCGCCCATTGAGCGACAACAGTGCATGAAATAGTTTATTTTATTTATGAAAAATATTTCAAAGCAAAAATTCTAGATTTGCTTTCACCTTATGGATATGGTACCATTCAAAAATGATATAGAAAATAAATTTCCACCTCCTGAATCGTTTTTGTACCTAGATAAAAATTCAATTATTCAAAATCACAATAGTTCCACACCAATACTTTGCCATATAATGAGACGAAAAAATCATAGATCATTTAAACCAGATGTATTAGATAACCCCAATGCAATTAGATTCAATACAGACATACAGCGCATCCCCAATGCAAAATAATTTTTCCTTTAACTTTTTCCATATGAAGAGCATACCCAATGAATAGGGAAAAGTCAAAGTAAAGCTAACTTCATTTTACAAAATTATTTTTTGTTTACCTGTTATTTTATATTATTATATTATAAATTATTTATTACTTTTTCACAAGACACAAAATACAACACTGAGCTAGTTTACATCGCTAAAAAATTTAGTGGACTGACCTAAATAGCGACCCATTTAAGTCCCGTTTACATCACAAAAATTATAGGTCACATTTGGGTTACATAACGAGATTTATGTACACCATCTATTGAATAATACTAAAAGTATTGCTCATATTCTCATCGCAATTCATAATTTTCTCATAAATAATTCCTGTAATATTTTCAAAATTAAATTCTTTCATTTAATTTTTTTAAATTTGACTCATTTAATAACTGTAATACTAAATTTTATGCTGATATGTTTAATTAACATCAATGCCGCTACTGACATCTATTTCATGATACGAAAACCCTTTAGGTCGGTATCGTTTACATCACATTTTTAATCGACCTAATTTGGGTCAGTCCAAACAAAAAAGCTACCCAACCTAATTTGGGTAACTAGCGTTTACATCATGTGTTTAAGTCAGATATGGTGTATAGTCCTGGACCAAATATGTCGATGTAAACTTACTCACTAATTGTTAAAATACAAATATGCATTCAATATTTTTTAATTTGTGACAAGCAGAAAAACAACAACAACAACCAATTTTGCAAATGCGGTTTACTTCATTGTATGTCTCATAAGGAAAAAGTTAAAAGTTTGATAACATTTTTCATAAGGAAATCACCAACCTAACAAAAAAAAAAAATTTTTTTTCTCAAAATTTTTTTCATACCTTTCTGTAAGGAAAAAGTTAAAGGAATTTCATTGGAGATGCAGTGATAGCTGTCAAGTCAATAGAAAAATTTCAAAAAAAATAAATGCAAATATTGGTGGTTAAACGAAACCTAACTACCTGTCAAAATTTACATATTATGTAGTTAATTTTCATCACATCAGCAACGCACAATCTTTCATAACTTTCATTATTATTATTATATTTTGCTCCTTGTAAATTTGTGGGTAGTTTTAAATGCCAGTTACTTTTATACCCAAATTTTATAAAGAAAAGGTTTTAATTTTTCAATGTGAATTTAACAAAATCAAACATTACGCAACATCAAATTAAAAAGTTCTATAAGAACGATCAATTGAAATTATTGAGTATCAAAAACATTGATTAATGGTCAAAATATTTGTCATAAACTAAATAATTAGCTTAAAGTTTTTTTTATAAATATATTTTAACTTACTATTGTATCAAAAAAAAAAAAATGAAATGTGTAAAATAAAATTAATATTTCTGAAAAAAAGGGCTCCAACCCTCCAAACGAGAATATAAATTATGAAAGATAAATTACTAGATGAATTGTGAATCAGTTGTCTTTAAAGTATGAAACACTTTTCATTAACGATAAAATCTTCACTCCTAATTTTTGGCTAAGACAACCGACTGGAAATTCAGAGTTATTATTCATCTTTATTCTTTCGAAATTTTTTTCATCTATTTATCGTGATACACACACATAGTTGTACAATCTAAATTTCATTTCGCTATAAGATAGAAATCTCAATACCCTCGTTTCTTTTTGTTTTCTTTCATTTATCTGCTGTAAAGCTTTCCGTTCACTAATTAATTTATGGTACAAAATAGTTTTCTCCATTACATTTATCTTCCGCACAGCTAGTGCTTGCTGTCTATAATACAACCATAACCTTATTATCTCGAAATTGATTGATAGCTTCCTGTGGTATCGAGTAGAGTATGAAAACGGTTACAAATTTGCTTTATTGTTACGTGCTACGGGTAAAACGGAAAACGAAAGGAAAATTAAATTTAATAACGTCACCCGCCCGCATTGTATTATGTATAGCCATAATTTTGAAGTGTACCATAATAAGTCGTATTTACATATGTAACTGTACCTAAAGCAATAAATGTCGAACGGAGATAGACAATGTCAAACATATCCAAGTATATTGTTTGACATAAAAAGGATAAATTCAATATTCAGCTACTTATGATAAACTTGACCTAATTCTTATTTACGTTTATTTGTATGTTGTTCGTATACATATTATGTCGAAAAAGGTAAAAGTGAAAAGGGGGAGGGGCGACTGGGTTTGAAAATCAAGGGAAATGAATTGTAAAAGGTATAGCCTAGAATAATAAAAAAGCTGAACCAAGTCAATATGTAATTGAGGTTATTGATTTTTTTGTTTCGAATTTGCCTGTATTTAGAAATAGGGATATAGAGATTTGCGTTATGGTTATGATGTACAGGAATTACGGTACAGAACTGCCGGGATTTCAATAGTTAATTTTTTTTTTATTATTATTTATTTACACCTGATGACCCTACAACGGATTTGATCGGAATATCGAAATTTTTCTTATAATAGGATATTTTTCAGATTTCCTATATTGAATTAAGGATAAAGAAATCAGATTGCCTTGTTGCGCTTAGTCAGATATTTTTTCTTAGCTTTATCTACCCATAAAACACCGTACCGTAACTTACCTATAATATTAGATTTACATTCATTCATGATTTTATGACATTGCTGATAAGTCCTCAATACAGATTCGCTAACTATTTTGACCCTTCAAATGTTCTGCCAGTTTGATTTTAAACATTTTCAGAGATTCAATATATTTAATATTGGGTGGAAGTGAATTGAATTTATTAAGACCCCGATTAATTATGTTATTATTGAATGCGTTTGATGTAAAGGAATCAATTACCAAATTTGACCTTCTTATTTCATAAGAAATTGAAAACTGTGATTTATCTGATTATTTACTATTTTGTATATTAGGATTATTAGCTCTCGATCGATTAGGAAATGGAGAGATTGAAATTATTCAAACAGCTTTTGCGTTATGGATAACGTATGGGCGCACAAATAACGCTTTTTAGAGCTCGTTTCTGCAATAATTCTAACTCGTTTATCATGTAGTTTGCACAGCCACTCCAAATCGGGTTTAGATAAACCAAACGCGATTGAATGAATGCAAAGTACAGGAGTAACAAGAATTTTTTAGGAAGTATGTGTTTCGTTCTGATTATGGCAAATATATAAGGTAGTATAGACTTTTTTATTTTTTCGACGTGACACGACCAATTACATTTACAATCTATCACCAGACCTAGATAATTCCTCTTAGTAACCCTTTCAATCACAAAAGAGTTATAAGTGATTGGATACATATTTAACACATTTGGATCGAACAGCTTGTATTCAAATACTATGTATTTCGTTTTATCGTGATTTAGGAGAAGATGATTGGTCTTAAACCACTTATCTAGTATTCTTAAATCATTTTGTATTTTGGATATCTGAGATTCTAGGCTTTTGGCTTCATAAGCAACAACAGCATCGTCTGCATACAATTGTATTCTTCCCTCTAAGCTGATGTGGGTAATATCATTAACAAAAATTATGAATAATGCGGGACCTAGTATCGAGCCCTGGGGAACCCCAAGATTCAGCAGTATTTCATTACTTTTACTCTCTTCTATTTTAACAATCTGTTTTCTGTTGTTACGTAGATAACTTTCAAACAATTTTAGTTGTATGTTGGTAAGCCCCATACCTTTTAATTTATTTAAGAATGTCAGGATGTACCATATCAAAGGCTTTGCGAGTATCTAGAAACAGACAGGCACAGAACATTTTCTTTTCAAAGCTTTTCTCAAAGAATCCGTTAAACTTAGGCAGGCGGCCGTGGTGTTGGACTTGGCCCTAAAGCCGAATTGCCATTTGCTTATTACAGTATTTATTTCTAAGAACTGATTTATTCTAAGCAGTACGAGTATAATCTTTTCAAATATTTTTTAAATGGTCGTTAGATATATCCATTTCACTTCCAGCTTTATGAATCGGAAGTATTTTGCCTATTTTACAAATATTTGGAAATACGCCCGTCTCAAAAGAGTCATTTACATATAAAGCAAAGATTCCATCCATTCCAGTAGCCGCATTCATGTTTAAATTCAAAATTATATTCCGCACTTCTTGTTTAGTGGTATGCGTTAACTGTAGCTGATAAATAATTTTATAATTAATAGAATCAAAATATTTATGAGCTACTGCTTGAAAATAATGGCCTAAGGGAGATGATATATTACCAAAGTAGTTATTAAAGAGATTGACTATTTCGTTATTACTCGTAACTATATACTATCAGTGTCAACTAAAACCCAATCTTTGGTGGATCTGGTTTTGTTGAATATAATTTCATTCAAAAAATTCCAAAGTTGCTTGGGTTTGTTTATATACATACCGACAAAATCTGAGTTTAGCTTTCTCTTTGCTTTTTTCGCTTTGTGACGATTTACTTTATATACATCCTACATCCGTAGGATATAATCGTTTTAACTTAAAAAGTTTATCCCGCTTATTGATGATACCTAAAATATCATTTGTCATCCATTCATGTTAGTTATGTTTCCTTTGTCTTTTTTAATTATCTTTAATCTACTACCATTTCCACCGCTTTTATGTTTGACCTTACGAAAATTGCTGTACCACCAGATCCACCCTCTCTATTACAAAAGAAACCATGACAACCAAATCTCCGTGAATACCAATACGTCAATATTACAACAAAAACTATTTACAAATACATATTTCAATGACAAGAAACTTATTGCGCATGCTCCGCACATTTATATACAGAATACGTAAATTTGCATGATCTACTGCAATTTTGTTATGATCATTTTCATTAGTATAAGGTATAAGTGACATTTTGTAAACATATTGTTACGATTTTGCCTTGTCAATCAAGGTTCGAATCACTGGATTGTGAATAAATACACTGCTTCAATTTTGAACTCACACAATTTATTTACACAACACAATTTATTACACAACACAAAATTCACAATTAATTATTAAAATTATAACACACTTTTTAATTATCACCTTAATAATCGCTTTAATAATCACTTTAATAATCTTTCTATTTAACCTTCACTGAATCACGTTTAAAATAATACTCAGCATTCCACGTCAACGCGCGCCTTTATATACCAAAACATTTGTTTCTAGAATAATCCTAAATGCGCAGCAAATATGTTAGTATAGAAATACGCCTAAATGTTGAGTATAAATTATAAATGTAATTGAGCAATTAATGAAATTAACTTATTCTATTCTATTCTAGGTGTCACCGTAACACTACCCCCCACCTAAGCCTGTTCGTCCCGAACAGGATCCAGATCACCTCCTCTGTAGAGCGCCAAGCGCTCTAAATGCACCACCTTTGGTTTACCTTTCCGTCCTTTCTGTATGCGATAAACCACGTCGTTCAACCTTTTAATGACAGTGTAAGGTCCTTCCCATGTACGTTGCAACTTCGGTGATAATCCCTTCTGCCGTTGCGGGTTGTGAAGCCATACCAATTGCCCTTCCTCGAAGCTTTGATTATTTGCTCGTATGTCATATCGAGCTTTCATTCGATCACTTGATACCCGAATTTTCTCCCGTACAAATTGATGTATTTCATTAAGTTCCTCTTTCATTCGGTCGACATAATCCTGTCCGCATAGAGCTGCTGATGGAACAGCTCCAAACTTTAAATCTCCTGGTAATCGCAGATTGTTCCCAAATATGGTTTTAGCTGGTGTCACTCCTGTTGTGTCATGTACCGCTGATCGGTAGGCCATCAGGAACATTGGTATATGTCGATCCCAGTTGCGTTGGTTCCTTTCCACAACTTTTGCTAGATATTCCTCCAATGTACCATTGAATCTTTCCACCATACCGTCCGACTGTGGGTGTAAAGGCGTTGTTCTTGTTTTATTGATTCCAAGCATCTTACATATCTCCTGAAATACCACCGATTCGAAATTCCTTCCTTGATCCGTGTGAATTTCCATAGGTGTACACCAAATCTGCTAATCCAATTGTGAACCACGGCATCAGCTATTGTTGTTGTCTCCTGATTGGGTATGGGGTACACCTCCGGCCATTTGCTAAAATAATCCATTATTACTAGCACATATTTATTTCCGCTCTCGGTGGTCGGAAATGGCCCCGCCACATCGATTGCAATTCTCTCAAATGGTGCCCCGACATTATATTGTTTCATGGTTCCGCGGCTTTTTCGTGCTGGTCCCTTTACTGCAGCACATTGGTCACATCTTCGACACCATTCTACTACTGACTGTCTACATCCGGACCAGTAGAAACGTTGTCGAATTTTGGCCAATGTTTTATTTATCCCTAGGTGACCTCCACTTGCTCCTCCATGATACTCCTTGAGGATTTCCGCTATCCGATCTTTTGGCACCACTACCAACAATTGTTTTACTTTACCATCCGTGCTTTCCCACTTTCGTTTTAAACAACCATTTTCTATGTGGAGGCTATCCCATTGAGCCCAATATGCTTTTACAATGGGAGTTTTGTCAGCTATCTCACTCCATGTGGGACGGTGTTCCTTTTCCTTATGTTCCATGATGAATGACAGGTCAGCATCCCGTAATTGCTCCTTCTTGATAATTTCATCAGTCCATTCCTCATCAGGTAGCGCTTGCATGAGCCGAATATCGACGATGTTTTCCTTGACCTCCACATGCCCACAATCCTTGCATTCCGCGGGACATGGTCTTCTTAATAACGCGTCGGCATTTTTATGTGCACTTCCCTTCCGATGTTCAATACTGGCTTCTTTTGTCAAGCTCTCACCGCTTCCTTTTAATCTCGAAACTTGGATGGATGTTATGGGGCAATCGATTGTGGGAGTCAGCTTTTGCTCCTTCAAGCTGACTCTTTTTAACGACTCCAATGTCGACTGACCCGCCTTTCTGGTCTCTCTCTGCTCCTCGTTTGTTCTACACTTCATAGGAGATGGCGATCTCCCTCGCTTCTTCTTAATCTCCCAACAGTCCCGTGAGATGTGACCCATTCTATTACATACCCAGCATTTAATCCTGCTACTTCCATATCTGAACCTTGGTGTAGCCCGCATAGTGTCCATTTTGGAATCAATCTCCACTCGACGAATTTTCATTGCTGGTTTGACGATGGCCTGAACAGTTTCGTTTGTTAACGCACAAGCGATGGTTTCCGTGAAAGTTGCCTTAGGTGACAACATCACCGCTCTGCGCGTCTCAGGATCTCGAATACCATCAATGAATGCATCTATTTTAATTCGCTCCATGTAATCGGCCGACATATTTGAATGTGCTAAATGCGCGAGCCGCTCAATTGCCGATGAATATTCCTGTAGCGATTCTCCTCCTCTTTGGTATCGGCCCTTCAATTCCATGCGATAGATTTCTCGTTTGTGGTCGCTTCCGTATTTTCGATCTAACGACTTCATAACTCCCATGTAAACGTTCCGTTCCTGCTCGGGAATGATTTGTAGTGTTTCTGCCGCTTCGCCTTTAAGAGCCACAATTAACGCTGCAACACATTGTTCTTCAGTCCACTGATTTGGCTTAATGGCCGTTTCGAATTGGAACTTAAAAATACTGAAGGATGTTGTTCCATCAAATGTTGGTGGTTTTATCTTAACTGCATTAACCGTCTGGATCACTTGCTGTGTCGTTCCATTCGCCTTGACATCTTGGAGCTCCTTCTCGAGACGTTTAACTTCCGTTTGAAAATCTTGTTTAACCGATTCAAATTTTTGTTGAACCGTCCCTTTAACATTTTGAATTTGTTCGCGTACTTCTGTTTGCAGTTTTTCCACTTTACCGTGTAATGTAGAAGATAACTCCAGAAACCTCTCGTCCATTTTCTTCTGGCCAACTTCTACTTGTAACATCTGCTGTTTTATTTCGTGGTTCGATTGTTTAATGTCCGCCCCTTGTTGCTCTACTTGTAACATCTGTTGTTTCATTTGATGTTTAATGTCCGCCCCTTGTTGCTCCACTTGTAACATCTGCTGTTTCATTTGATGTTTAATGTCCGCCCCTTGTTGCTCCATCTGCTGTTTCATTTGATGTTTAATGTCCGCCCCTTGTTGCGTCAACTGTTGTCCCATCATATTCATAGCAGCCATCAACTGCGATAAATCGAAACTTCCAGATGGGTTTTGTGTTGTTCCGAGCACCGTTTGCACCTCCTTTTCTTTCTGGTCCACACTGATCTCATCTGTTTTTTCCTCCTCGAAATCATACTTGTCTGGATTTAAACCGTCCTTCTCCATGGCCTCACGTAGTCGCTCCATCAAACTAGCTTTCGTGCCTTCACTGGCCAAACCTCGCTGTTTAAGTTGCTCCTTTAATTGCGCAAGCTTTAATCCGTAGAGAATCATTTTTCTTATTATTCACAATCCCACCGCTGTCACCAATTGTTACGATTTTGCCTTGTCAATCAAGGTTCGAATCACTGGATTGTGAATAAATACACTGCTTCAATTTTGAACTCACACAATTTATTTACACAACACAATTTATTACACAACACAAAATTCACAATTAATTATTATAATTATAACACACTTTTTAACTATCACCTTAATAATCGCTTTAATAATCACTTTAATAATCTTTCTATTTAACCTTCACTGTATCACGTTTAAAATAATACTCAGCATTCCACGTCAACGCGCGCCTTTATATACCAAAACATTTGTTTATAGAATAATCCTAAATGCGCAGCAAATATGTTAGTATAGAAATACGCCTAAATGTTGAGTATAAATTATAAATGTAATTGAGCAATTAATGAAATTAACTTATTCTATTCTATTCTAGGTGTCACCGTAACAATATGTTTTCAATTGTATCATTACTTGTCATCATCATGACTCAAGAAGAAATTTATTTTGACATTTAAGCTAAGACAATTAATATTATCTTCATTAGTTAAAAAATAAACTATTTTTATTATATTTTTAGGTGCATCGTAATCAATCGAGTCGAAATTAATTAACAACAGTCCAAAATTTGAAGAGGAATATCCAAATTGCATAAAATAAAAGAAACAATAACAGTATACCGCGATAATATGAAGGCAGAAAGTAAGCAAGATATTTTGAATTAGTAACTTATAATTAAAAGTATTATGAATATTTTTATAATTAACGTAAATGAAAACTGTACTTGAAAAATGAAGTTAACTAACTAGTAGCTAGTTTAGCTAACTAGTAAATTAATAATTAAAATGTTTACAAAACTATTTATAATATTAAATAAATAATAATAATAATAATAATATGAAATTGAAACCTTGAAGTTATTTTGTGTTAAATTGATCCATGCTGATTCCATGATAATCCAATAGTTTATAAATGTCATTCCGGGATGCAATCCGAATAACTGGAGCTTTCTCAATTTTCTGAAAATATATCACAGAATGGTTTATCCAGAGGAATTTATAAAATTTGTTGGTTAACTTGTTCAACTTTTGTGCATCTCTGTATAGTTTTAATCTGAACATAGTGAGGTGATCGCTGAAGTATATTTGTGTGTCAATGTTTCGTGAATCATATCCCAGCTGCCCAACGAGAATGATTTTCTTCTTTTTTAAGGCTTGGATCGAGTATTTTGTTGACGTCGATTTGAAAGTAACTAATAATTTGCATCCAAATTTATTTTCTGAGGTTTCTCTCTGATGCCTCACCTTCATATAGTAGACATTTTCCACATTTGCTATTTCAGTCGGACAACCTAAAATCTCAAAGATGTTACCCAAGACTGTGCCCGCTGCAAGGCTCTCATAAGGTAAACCTGAGATTACCAGGTTACGTTGAATATTTTGTTGTTGAAGGACATCTATGTCCGCTTCCAGGCGATTGATATGTTCATCTTGTTGTACATTGTGAGCATTTGATGTTAATAGTTCCGAGTCTACTTTAAGAACTTCTTTGTAATGCTGTTTGAGATCCGAAAATTCTTTACACATGAATTCCTGGGACTTATGTAATTCAACTATCATACTTTTTAACTCAGAAAAATGCTTTTCATAATTATTCAATTTTATAGCGATTTCATTTATACCCATCGAAGGCGAAGGTTTGCCACCAGTTGATTTTGGAGTATTCAACTTTTCATTTCTCAAATTACTGAGACCTTTTTCTTGAGCCAGTTTCTCACATCCATCTGAACAATACCAAAAAGGATCAGCACTTTTCCTGGCAATATGTTGCCCAAAGATAGCTTTACATTGTGGATGGTAGCTTTTGTCACATTCATCACAATCGAAAATTGATTGACTCCCTGTAGGTTTTTTGCCACATGATGGTTACTGCACAGGTTAGGTTATTACCAAAATTTTTACTTTGTTCTGCACGTTCAAGATATGGCATGTTTTACAGATATAATATATATCGAGGTAACTAAGTACTTATTCTTTCGTTTCGAGTAAAAGTAGCTGATTGTTAAAGTACAGCCGACGCTGCCAATCAATAGTATGACATCTCAAAATGTCATAGTTTGTTTTTATTTTATTAATCGATACAGTTAATGATTACCGACATACCACCCAAAACATCGTATTTGCCAGATGTGATATGGCAAAGTTATAGGTAAAACAATTTTTGTTGTTATAATTTATTCGAAAATAAGGTGCTCTAAAACAAATTTGTAATAGTTTGACAAGAATTTTTCATTTTTTTACAACTTCGGAGATAAAAACTACACTTGTACTAGTTTTAACGGAAATGGAAATTATTACTCAGTTGTTTTTAATAATTAAAATCAGTGTTCTTGTATTATCAAAACGAATAGGTTGCGGATATTAATAAAAATATGATGAGTCGAGGACGTTTAATGTACCAATTAGCTTGTAAAAAATTTACAAAAAATGGTAACTATGACATTTGAGGTAATTTTTTTATTTTCTTTATTTTATTTTATTTTGATAATAAATCAGCTTGTAAAACTATTCTTAATTTTTTTTGTAGATGATCAGGGCCTAACTTTTGACTTAGTTTATGTCTCAATTTTCAGGAATCAATTATCATTATATTTCGCGTAAACAATTATGTGTTTTAGATATATCTCGATTTTAACATCTTGATATAATTGAGAGCTTTCTCTCTTTTCTACATTTCGATAAACATATGACGAAAAAATTATTTGATGATAGATAGAGTCAACTAATCTAGTAGTCTTAGAGATCATAGAAAAGAAATAGAGTGACATTTTACTCGAGCAAGCTGAGAAGTAGGCTGCCATTTTACTTGTGAAAAATGAGACATAGACTAAGTCGAAAATCGAAAATAGTGACGATACAACATGCCGCCCCAGGTTGAAAAAATTATTTCAAATAAAAGTGTCAAATGTAAAATGTTTTTTTATTATAGACGTAGTGCATATTATAAAATCCGAAGTTGGATTCCCAAGTACAAGTGCACTGGGCCGACGAATTTGATGGTAATTTTGATAAATTTAGCTGAATTATGCATTACAATATTATAATACAATACATAATTATAAATTTACAGCTGTTATTTTTAGGAAATCCGAAGACGAACATATCCAAAGTATGACCACAATGATGTCATCTGGCGCTGTGGTAGGATACGAAGAGACCGAAGAGTTTGAAAGTAATTGATTATTTTAGAAGGGTAGTAGGAGTTGAATATTCTTACACATAACTATCAATTTAATATAGATTTTGTAGACAGTGGTTCGGAATATTTTCGTCGAATTACAGTCCTTGAAAACCAAACATCTCTACAGAACGACTTAAAAAACCAGAATTAGGAACATTTAATAACACCTTACAGTCGTTCTCAAATAGTAAATTGCCAAACAATCACAAACGCAAGAAGACTAAAATAAAACGAGGGCCAGGGCCAAAACGAAAGCCGCAAGCCAACCAATGGAGAAAAACAATTAAAATTCATATAATTGTCGAATGTAGCATAATAATAATTTTTTTTTTTTTTTAATAAACACAACCGAAACTAATGGCAATACGGGGGCTGCCTTTTATATTTCGGGATTAGAGAACAAAAACAAATATTAATCATCGAAAATCGCTTTATTGTTTTTCAAAATATTCCCCATGAAGATCTATACACTTTTGCATGCGTTTGAACCAATTGTCGAAGCAATTTTTCCACTCTGATTGAGGTATGTATCTCCAAAACATGCATTCTGAACGCAGCAACCGCTTCTTCAGGTGTCGAAAAACGTTGACCTCGGCAGTTGGTTTTCCTGATTTCTTGGAAGACAACTGGCAAACAAATGGTTGTGCACCTACCACTCAGAATTGACTGTTCTGCGTTGTTCTAGTGGTACGGTTGCGAAATGTCCATTTTTCCGAAAAAACAGGCGATCATTTGCTTGCATGTGCTTCGTGCGCGAAAAACTTTTGTTGGATTCGGCTCATCTTGAAACACCCATACAGTCGACTGCTGTTTACTTTCGGGCTCATACGCGTAAATCCACGATTCATCATCTGTCACTATGTCATAGACGTGTTTTGAAGCACCGCGATCGTATTTTTTGAGCTTTTCTTTCGACCAATCGAAACGAGCCTTTTTTTGAGCGATTGACAAATTGTGTGGAATCCAACGCGAACAAATTTTTTTGACATTCAAAAGTTTATGCAATATTGAATGTATGCTGGTCCCACTAATGCCTAAGGTTGTCTCATTCTCACGATAGGTCACATGACGATTTTGCAATATCAGTTCGCGCACAGCATCAATGGTTTCCGGAACAACAACTGATTCTGGACGACCTTCACAAAATTCGTCTTGGAGTGAACTACGACCTCAATTGAATTCACCATACCATCGATAAACACTGGTCCTTGATGGAGCTTTATTGCCAAAAATTGAATTAAGTTCATCCATGCACTCTTGCTGCCTTAATCCACGTCGAAAGTTATAAAAAATAATCGCACGAAAATGTTCACGATTTAATTCCATTTTTTCGCCGAGATGTTGAGTTAATGAGTACTGTGAACAACACAAATAGCGCTCGAATGTCAAAACGTTCTGAGTACGTATAATCTCAAAAATGTCAAACTTTACGATAGAGCTGTCAGTTGCCAGATTGCAACACTAGGGTTGTCCAATCCCGAAATATAAAAGGCAGCCCTCGTACAAAGATTTGTCTGCCATTGCACTACAAATTATTTGACCGTGTATAGACCGACCGTTACACAAATACTTTTCACGAACTCCGTTGATTTACAAATTTAATTTTTAATAAACGCAACCGGAATTACATTGGATTCAACGTTCATAGTTAATGTTTTGATTTTTCACATAAAAACAGTTCAATTGTTTAAAAACCAAGTGTAAGTGCATTTAATTAAAATTAGTAAAAAGTGATATTATTAAAAAAGTAAAACTACACCCATTGTGTGAATTATAAACAGATTTAATCAAAATGCCAAGGCGTCGTGCAAATTTTGGTCGTTGTACACGACAAACAAACAACGTACGTGCATTAGGGTCACAACAAACACCACAGGAACGCGCAGCACAAATAGAAGGATCTGGACAAAGGATATCACTTTCACGTGCTAATTTAACAGAAGAAAGGCGCATATTACGAAATGAAGAACAACGCAATAGATAAATGCAAATACGTGCCGCAAGACACAATACTAATCGAATTAAATTTGAACGACTTGCATTTCGATATGATTCATCAGTTGATCACAATTCACACCGTAAAATTGACATTGGTAATATGGATAATGTATGCTTGCATTGCAAAGCACTAAAATACAAAAATGAACCATTAGAGTTGTGTTGCGTTAATGACAAAGTAAAATTGACCCCTCCATAACCGCTTTTATCATTGGTAATAGAAACGACGACACAATCAAGACATTTTCTAAACAATATTAGAAAATATAACACTTGCTTTCAGATGACTTCATTTGGAGCAGATAATGTCATTAATGATCACTTTATGCCAACATTTAAAGTCCAAGGACAGATATATCATACTGCAGGTTCCTTATTACCAAATTTCTACAAATATATTTTCTGAGAAATGATGATCACGGAGTTCACATAAGATGTGCAATTATTTCGGGAATACAACGTGACATTGTTCAATCTTTGCAAAATTTATTTCATCAGCACAATGAACTAGTAAAATTATTTAAAACTGCAATTGACCAAATGCCCTCCGACACAGTCACAGAATAGTTATAAGAGTTGATAAAATACCGGTTGGTGAGCATTCCAGACGATTCAATGCTCCAACAATAAATGAAGTTTCCATTGTGATTATTGACGATCAAACCGGTGTGAAGTTTTTGGACAAAAGTTTTTGGACAACAATTTACGCGAGTGTTCTTTGTGAAGTTTTTGGACACATTTTTATTTCTTGGACAAAATTTTTTGTAAGTGTGCAATTTTAACAGTGTATTTATTTTATATTAAAATCGAAATAATATTGATAATAAATATTGATAAAACAAAAGAAATTGTTTAACAATAAAAAATCTAAAATGCTCATTATTATAAATTTTTCAATAAATCACGTACCATACTGTATAAAATGATACACCAAATAGCAAAAATCTCAGAGATTGGCTCGCATAGTGACTATATACGTTCGAAAGGGGATACTTTTAGCTATTTAAATCAGTTAGCTCCATCTCGAAATGATGAACTAGGCTCATGTATTGAATTTTTAAAGTTTTACCAATATAGCGAGTGTGCGTGTCCACGGATGTTCTACTGCTCTAAGCCAAATAGCAAAAATCTCAGAGATTGGTTTGCATAGTGACTATATACGTTCGAAAGGGGATACTTTGAGCTATTTAAATCAGTTAGCTTCATCTCGAAATGATGAACTAGGCTCATGTATTGAATTTTTAAAGTTTTACCAATATAGCGAGTGTGCGTGTCTAGAAAATAGATTGATTCAGCTCCACGAGTCTGAGCGAATAAAGAAATACATTTACTTCAGTTTCTTGCATGCACTGAGTTTGTTTACCCCCACCTTAACTCTTGTTTAGTAGTTTCAATTTAAAAATATTTATTTCATTTCTATCACTCTTCAAATTTCAGCTGCTTAAAAGCCGTTTGAAATTAAATTTCTGCTTTTCTAAAACTTACATTGCGAAACGCGACGGGAGCACAGGGATTTGCCTGATATAACCCAGTCATATACTCTCGCTCTTATCGATTTTCAAATTCCCATAAATTGATTTTTTTTTCTAACTAAGGAGCGAAGCAACCCGCTTTTTGTAACTCGTTGCTATACTCCTGCTAATATCGGTTTTTAAAATCCTATAAACTGAAATTAAATTTCTGTTTTTACAGAATGTACATTGCGAGGTGACTGGAGCCGGGTCGCCTTATGTAACCTGATTCTTAACTCCCGCTCCTATCCTAAACTCCCGCTCCTAACCGTTTGAGTCCCAAGCAGCGTGATGGCGCTGTTGAGATTTTATGTCGAGAAAATCCAGCATATTTCGAACATTGTCGACAGCTGATGATGCGTTATCGATTGTCGAAACCGCGCGCTAAGATTTACTAAAGCAAGTAGATCACACAGCTCCTTTAATGTAAATAGTACGTTTTACAATAGGTTTGTCTCAATAGATTGCCTTTTCATCTCATTCACTTCATCTTCCACTCTCATTTAAAAAAATTTCACTTATGTGGATTAAAAATAAAAATTAAAATAAAATAATTGAAATAACAATATTATTTTTATTTTTATAAAAGCCGGGGTTTGGTTTAGTAGCCCCTAATCTAAAGGAATAAAATGATTCAAATATAATCTTAAAAGCATTTGTGCTTCGAAAAAAAAAATATTTTTTCGCATTTGGGTAATTGTAATTTAAAACCATTTGGGGTCATTTAAGGCTACTTGGGATCATTGAGAGCTACTTGGGGTCATTTGCGGATATTTTCATGGCCATATTCGTAATCAGTACACTAAAATACCTTAGTATACCGATTTTCAGTATTTTCGGAGGTAGGACCTTTTCGGAAGTATAACCGCGCGCAGTTAAAATTTTCGGCCGTCAATAGATTGATATCAGGTGCAAATTGAATGAAAATTTGAATTTTATTAAAACCTCCAATGTTGGACATTTCTGTATCTTATTCATTTTCATTCAGTCCCTTGAAATTTCATATGTTTAGTTTTAAAAAAATGATAAAAATACTCTGTATATTGGACAACCTCTTTATATTGTAACTTGGACACTTTGAAAATTTTCATCTAATCTTTAATAAATTACCCTTTATATAATGGACACGAACGCTTTTGTTCGATATCAGTAATTCAATTTAATGATAAAAAATTATTTACCTGAGAATCCTATAAGGAATATAATTAGAAAGGGCAACTTAAGAAATATTGTAGGCGTTTAATGAAAGAAAGAAAAAAATGTTTTATGGTGTTTTGGCTAAAGAAATTAACTTTTTCGTCATCTTCCTTTATTCTTTTTAGTTGTTCCATTTTCAAAATTAAATAGATTATCCTAAACTGGAAATTCCAAACCTTGCTTACAACAACAAGTAACAATCGTACTGTATTGCGGCCGCATCCCAAAACTATACTGATACCGCATCCCAAAATAATAGTCACGTGCATTATATTTTTTGTACTCGAATTATTTAGTTGTTCTCTGTTTAAAAAATATAGAAAGTATGGTACGCCTACAAAAAATTACCGATGAGATTTTAATAGTTTAAGTTTAGTATTGCTAGGTTAAGACGAAATGGTCGGTATAATTTTGGGATGAGTATAGTTCGATTTTTTCATTTTGAATGGAGATGGGAAGCAAATAATTTTATGATCTAATTTATAGCTAAAGATTAATTTTGATAATTATTAGTACTCGAGACATTCGCTACATTTTAGTAGGCGTTTCGATTGTACTATGTCCATTGTTCCAAAATATATAAACTCATCATTTGAACGTTTATAGTACCTATTTATGTATATATATATATCTTCTCTAGATATATAAACATCACATGTCACGATGTTCGTACAAGCTAATTTCCGAAAACGCCCAACCGATTACAATGAAATTTTGAATGGATATGTTTAATTAAAACTTAAAAGATAGGATAGTTTTGTATTCGATAGGTGGCGCTGTTATCAAGATTTAAAAAAAAAATTTAATTTTTTCAACAAATTTTTTTTTAAATTTTTTCAGATTTTTCATTAAAATACATACAACCACAAATTTTAACTTCCCTACTCCACCCATAAATATTATTTAAAGCTATTTTATTAATTCTTAATATATAAAAATCACGTGACATAATGTTCGTACACACTAATAAACACCGAATTGTTCGATATTGTTCTCACAATATGATCCGTGGTCCGTGCGGTGCTTTTAACATGACATCGCTATGCATGGAGAATAGGAAATGTAGAAAGCGTTTCCCAAAGCCATGTATTAATGATACCATTACCGATATCGACGGTTATCCATTGTATCTGTGCAAAAAGGCAGAGAATGGTGGCAACACGTTCACAATGCGAATGTCGAACACTACAAATCAAATTGAAATTGTTAATCAGTGGGTGGTATTATACTCAATACTTTCAAAAACGTACAAGGCTCATATTAATGTCCAAGTTTTGCAGTTTTGTACAGTCCATCAAGTACATTTGCAAATATGTATGTTAATAAAGACAGTGTTTGGCAGTATTTGAAGTACAAAATATAAATGAAAACGGCGAAATATCACGATACCAAATGGGCAGATACATCAGCAGCAACGAAGATGTCTGGCGTATTTTTAGTTTTCCCATACACGAAGGAAACCCAAGTGTCAAGAACCTTGTGATTCATCTTGAAAACGGTCAGCGTGTATTTCACTGAAGAAAATGCTCTCCAACGAGCATTCGAGCCACCAAAAAGAACACTTAGCGAAGTTTTCAAACTGCCAAAAATCTGATGTTTTCGGACAATTCGCAAAAACATTATTCTATACCAACGTCCCACGCTATTTCACATGGAACAAGTCAGGTAAAAAATGGGATCCACGTAGACAAGGCGAACCACTTCCAACAATCGTAGTCGTATTCAAAGCCAATACATTGGGACGACTTTACACAGTACATCCAAAACAATGTGAATGAGTCTTTGTGCGTTTGTTTTTGGCGAATGTTGCAGGACCAACGTCTTTCCAATTTTTTGCGCACAGTCAATGGGCAAGTGTTCAATACATGCAATTGCTGGAAAACGACACTCATTGGGATATGACACCTGCAGATGAAGCATTTACATCCACGCTGAATAACATTCGTCAACTGTTCGCAATTTTAATAACTACATGTTATCCAACACAATCATCGGCTTTGTGGGAAAAATAAAAGAATTATATGGCTGAAGACATACTACACCGAGTTAGTTACATAAATCAAGATCCAAACATTGATTACACGCCAGAAATGTACATTGAAGACATTACTATAGTGAGACTTACATATAGTGTTGATCGAGGATTTGTGTATTTTAATTTTAAATTCGCCCGGAGACCTACTTAGTGAACACTGAGATGCAGCGAGAAGAACAGCATAACAATGTTGACTTAGCTACATTGATTGCGAAGAATGAGCCATTAATGACTGCTGAACAAAAAAGTATTTATTGTCGAATTATGCTGACTAGTTCATCATTTCGAGATCGGGCTAACTGATTTAAATAGCTCAAAGTATCCCCTTTCGAACGTATATAGTCACTATGCGAGCCAATCTCTGAGATTTTTGCTATTTGGCTTAGAGCAGTAGAACATCCGTGGACACGCAGAATCGCTATATTGGTAAAACTTTAAAAATTCAATACATGAGCCTAGTTCATCATTTCGAGATGAGGCTAACTGATTTAAATAGCTAAAAGTATCTCCTTTCGAACGTATATAGTCACTATGCGAGCCAATCTCTGAGATTTTTGCTATTTGGCTTAGAGCAGTAGAACATCCGTGGACACGCACACTCGCTATATTGGTAAAACTTTAAAAATTCAATACATGAGCCTAGTTCATCATTTCGAGATGGGGCTAACTGATTTAAATAGCTAAAAGTATCCCCTTTCGAACGTATATAGTCACTATGCGAGCCAATCTCTGAGATTTTTGCTATTTGGCGTAGAGCAGTAGAACATCCGTGGACACGCACACTCGCTATATTGGTAAAACTTTAAAAATTCAATACATGAGCCTAGTTCATCATTTCGAGATGGGGCTAACTGATTTAAATAGCTAAAAGTATCCCCTTTCGAACGTATATAGTCACTATGCGAGCCAATCTCTGAGATTTTTGCTATTTGGCTTAGAGCAGTAGAACATCCGTGGACACGCAGAATCGCTATATTGGTAAAACTTTAAAAATTCAATACATGAGCCTAGTTCATCATTTCGAGATGAGGCTAACTGATTTAAATAGCTAAAAGTATCTCCTTTCGAACGTATATAGTCACTATGCGAGCCAATCTCTGAGATTTTTGCTATTTGGCTTAGAGCAGTAGAACATCCGTGGACACGCACACTCGCTATATTGGTAAAACTTTAAAAATTCAATACATGAGCCTAGTTCATCATTTCGAGATGGGGCTAACTGATTTAAATAGCTAAAAGTATCCCCTTTTGAACGTATATAGTCACTATGCGAGCCAATCTCTGAGATTTTTGCTATTTGGCGTAGAGCAGTAGAACATCCGTGGACACGCACACTCGCTATATTGGTAAAACTTTAAAAATTCAATACATGAGCCTAGTTCATCATTTCGAGATGGGGCTAACTGATTTAAATAGCTAAAAGTATCCCCTTTCGAACGTATATAGTCACTATGCGAGCCAATCTCTGAGATTTTTGCTATTTGGCTTAGAGCAGTAGAACATCCGTGGACACGCAGAATCGCTATATTGGTAAAACTTTAAAAATTCAATACATGAGCCTAGTTCATCATTTCGAGATGGGGCTAACTGATTTAAATAGCTCAAAGTATCTCCTTTCGAACGTATATAGTCACTATGCGAGCCAATCTCTGAGATTTTTGCTATTTGGCTTAGAGCAGTAGAACATCCGTGGACACGCACATTCGCTATATTGGTAAAACTTTAAAAATTCAATACATGAGCCTAGTTCATCATTTCGAGATGGGGCTAACTGATTTAAATAGCTAAAAGTATCCCCTTTCGAACGTATATAGTTACTATGCGAGCCAATCTCTGAGATTTTTGCTATTTGGTGTATCATTTTATACAGTATGGTACGTGATTTATTGAAAAATTTATAATAATGAGCATTTTAGATTTTTTAATGTTAAACAATTTCTTTTGTTTTATCAATATTTTTGATCAATATTATTTCGATTTTAATATAAAATAAATACACTGTTAAAATTGCACACTTACAAAAAATTTTGTCCAAGAAATAAAAATGTGTCCAAAAACTTCACAAAGAACACTCGCGTAAATGTTTGTCCAAAAACTTTTGTCCAAAAACTTCACACCGGTGACGATCAATTCGAACCAACAATCATTTGGCGGGTGCTCTTATATTATTAGCAGGTGATTTCAGAGAAACATTACCAATTATCCCAAAATTAACACCAGCAGTGGCCCTATTCTGGCTTTCCCTGGGAATAGGGACTTGGGAAAAATATTTTCATAGTTAATGTTAAATGGGTAAATATTTTTCCTTACAAAAATTTTGTGGAACAAAAGTTTCCCAAATCACTTTGTTTTGAAATTTTTTGCACTAAACTTATTCTTTCAGTAGGCCAGAAAAGTATAATTTTAACAAAAATGCTATGAAAATATTTTTCCCAATTCCCTTTTCCTATGGAAAGCCAGAATAAGGCGCAGATCAATTAAATGCATATTTGAAAGCATCGTATTTGTGGCAAAAGTTTAAAAACTAACATTTTCAGATAACATGCGCGTGCGATTACAAAACGATCGGCCCTTTTATTTTCGAAACGATTATTGGATGTTGGAAATGGAGAAATTGATGCAGACAATACAACAGGATTAATAATATTTCCTTCAGATTTTTATACAATCGTTGAATCCAAAGTCAACCTAATTTCTAGTGTATATCCCGATATTGCAAACAATTTTAAAAATCATCAATGGTCCCTTCAGTGCGCCGCGATGCATATTTGAATCACTCTAATTTTTCGACATTTGTTTTGGACAATGACATGTGGTAAGTTGGAACCAACATTTCTTTTTAATATAATTATTGTTTAAGATTGTAATAACAAAATTATTATAATTGCGCCTAGGTATACTATTGTATTAAATGTTCGTACTGAAATAATAAACTATAAAAAGTCAGAAGGTAATGAAATTTCATGTAACGATAATACAACAAACTTAGAAATCGAACCACCAAATTACCCTTCAACATCAATCATTAATATGCCACCGAATTATCCTTCAATCACGACATCACCACCAATTAAAAAAGTAAAAAGTGGAGATATTATACCACGCACACTGCAAGCAAGTGATGCCATTAGTCGTCAGTTCAGATATACTGGATAAATTGATGCATCTTTTAATTACACTCCACGTACTTCAAAGCGAGCTATATCTAAATTGAAAGAGGAACTAGGTAAAACTCGTAAAATAAACAAGGCTCTTGTCATAAAATGTAACCGTTATCAAAAAAAGGAGTTATTAGTGGAGGATCCCATGATACATTAAATGTAAGAAATTTTTTTTAATTAAGCGCTTTACCAATAGAAAACCGAAAAGAAAAGTTTGATGAAAAATACGGTTTTTATTTTTATAGTATTCCTACGGGCAAAGTACTGTATAAATTTAATACTAAATATTGTTACGGTGACACCTAGATTAGAATAGAATAAGTTAATTTCATTAATTGTTCAATTACGTGTATAATTTATACTCAACATTTAGGCGTATTTCATACTAACATATTTGCTGCGCAATTAGGATTATTCTAGAAACAAATATTTTGGTATATAAAGGCGCGCGTTGACGTGTATTGCTGAGTATTATTTTAAACGTGATACAGTGAAGGTTAAATAGAAAGATTATTAAAGTGATTATTAAAGCGATTATTAAAGTGATAATTAAAAAGTGTGTTATAAGTGTAATAATTAATTGTGAATTTCGTGTTGTATAATAAATTGTGTTGTGTAAATAAATTGTGTGAGTTCAAATTTGAAGCAGTGTATTTATTCACAATCCAGTGATTCGAATCTTGATTGACAAGGCAACATCGTAACAATTGGTGACAGCGGTGGGATTGTGAATAATAAGGAAAATGATTCTCTACGGATTAAAGCTTGCGCAATTAAAGGAGCAATTGACACGGCGAGGTTTGGCCAGTGAAGGCACAAAAGCTAGTTTGGTGGAGCGACTACGTGAGGCCATGGAGAAGGAAGGTTTAGATCCAGACGTGTTTGATTTCGAGGAGGAAAAAACGGATGAGATCAGTATGGATAAGAAACAAAAGGACGTACAAACGGTGGTCGAAACAACGCAAAACCCATCTGGAAGTTTCGATTTTTCGCAGTTGATGGCTGCTATGAATATGATGGGACAACAGTTGAAGCAACAAGGGGCGGACATTAAACAATCGAACCAGGATATGAAACAACAGATGTTACAAGTGGAGCAACAAGGAGCGGACATTAAACAATCGAACCAGGAAATGAAACAGCAGATGGAGCAACAAGGGGCGGACATTAAAAACCAAATCGAAGTTGGCCAAAAGAAAATAGACAAGAGGTTTCTGGAGTTATCTTCTACACTACACGGTAAAGTGGAAAAACTGCAAACGGAAGTACACGCAGAAATTCAAAATGTTAAACAAGATCTACAAACGGAAGTTAAACGTTTCGAGAAGGAGCTCCAAGATGTCAAGTCAAATGGAACAACAGGTCAAGTGATCCAGACAGTTAACGCAGTTAAGATAAAACCACCAACATTTGATGGAACAACATCCTTCAGTATTTTTAAGTTCCAATTCGAAACGGCCATTAAGCAAAATCAGTGGACTGAAGAACAATGTGTTGCAGCATTAATTGTGGCTCTTAAAGGCGAAGCGGCAGAAACACTACAAATCATTCCCGAGCAGGAACGGAACGTTTACATGGGAATTATGAAGGCGTTAGATCGAAAATACGGAAGTGACCACAAACGAGAAATCTATCGCATGGAATTGAAGGGTCGATACCAAAGAGGAGGAGAATCGCTTCAGGAATTTTCATCAGCAATTGAGCGGCTCGCGCATTTAGCCCATTCAAATATGTCGGCCGATTACATAGAGCGAATTAAAATAGATGCATTCATTGACGGTATTCGAGATCCTGAGACGCGCAGAGCGGTGATGTTGTCACCTAAGGCAACTTTCACGGAAACCATCGCTTGTGCGTTAACAAACGAAACTGCGCAAACCATCATCAAACCAGCAATGAAAATTCGCCGAGTGGAGATTGATTCCAGAATAGACACTGCGCGGGCTACGCCAAGATTCAGAGATGGAAGTGGCAGGATTAGATGCTGGGTATGTGATAGAATGGGTCACATCTCACGGGACTGTTGGGAGATTAAGAAGAAACGAGCAAGGTCGCCATCTCCTATGAAGCGTAGATCAAACGAGGAGCAGATAGAATCCAGAAAGGAGGGTCAGACGACAGCGGGGTCGTTAAACTAAAAAGAGTCAGTTTGAAGGGGCAGAAGCTGACTCCCACAACCGATTGCCCCATAACCTCCATCCATGTTTCGAGAGTAGCAAGATGCGGTGACAGCTTGACAATTGAAGCCAATATTGATGGGAAGAAATGCATGATCACGCTGGATACGGGAGCAACTCATACGATTGTTCGTGAGGATATTATCGATGGAATTATAGAACCAGCTAATGGAATGAAATTACGAACGGCGACTGGAGAAAATTCAGCAATAAAAGGAAAAAAGGTCGTAAAAATAAGGATTGGGCGAAATCACTTTCAACACGAGGTGCTGGTTGCAGATATTGTAGACGAAGTCATCTTGGGAATGGACTTCATGAGAACGAATGGCTTCGTGGTGGATGTTGGACGGGGTGTATTAACCTACGATAATATCGAGTTGCCACTTCACGTCAGCGCAATAGGAGAAACGACCAGGCAAATTATAATGGATCATCGGGAGAAGCTGCCACCGAACTCGGAAACAATAGTATGGGCAAGATTGGAGGGAGGTTCTGGGCCACCCAGGTTGTGGGTTGTGGAAGCCAATGAAGCGGAGAGCGGAGCCAGAGAAATTATGATCGGGAAAGTTTTAGTGAAACCAGACAACGATAATAAAGTACCAATTAGGACTCTAAATCTCTCGGATAAGACGAAAACCATCAAGAAAGGGACAATAATCGGAAAATGTGAAGAAATATCGGCGATAGTGAAGTGCGAGCAGAAAAATCCGATTAAGACGGCTAACTCGCAAGTGCAGAAAGAGATTATAGATCAACTTATGGAGAAATGGACCGAAGATCTTACCATGGAACAGAAAAATTTGGCAAAACAATTGCTCGAGCGGTACATGCCAATATTCTGCAGTACACCGGACAATAATGGGAGAACCGCAATGGTAAAACATCGAATAGATACAGGAGCAGAAACGCCGATTCGACAACCACCCAGGAGATTACCATTGGCAAAGCAAGGAGAAGTGGATCGAATGGTAAAAGATATGCAAGCAGCAGGGGTAATCGAAACATCAAGCAGTCCATGGAGTTCACCAGTGGTGTTAGTCGAGAAAAAGGATGGTAGCATGAGATTCTGCGTGGATTACCGAAAATTAAATGCTGTGACGAAAAAGGATAGTTACCCATTGCCAAGGATCGATGACACGTTAGACACATTATCGGGAGCTCGAATATTTTCAACATTAGATCTGCAAAAAGCGGCTATTGGCAAGTGGAAGTCCAGGAGGAAGATCGTGAGAAAACGGCATTCAGTGTGGGTAACGGATTATAGCAATTTAACGTTATGCCATTCGGATTATGTAACGCCCCTGCGACTTTTGAACGGCTAATGGAGCGCGTGCTAAAGGGATTACATTGGAGGACGTGCCTCGTATATTTGGATGACATCATCGTTATGGGCAAGGATTTCGACGAGCATTTAAGGAATTTAACAGAGGTTTTGGATCGGATACAAGCGGCCGGATTAAAGCTAAGCCCAAAGAAATGCAAACTATTTAGAACGGAAGTAAAATATTTGGGTCATAAGGTAACAACCAATGGAATCCATACCGATGAAGACAAGATCGCAGCAGTGAAGGAATGGCCACGACCTAAAAACTTACATGAATTACGGAGCTTCCTTGGATTGTGTACCTATTATAGACGGTTCGTGCCAGGATTCGCCAATATTGCAAAGAGTTTACACGAGTTAACCAGGAAGAACAAGGCATTCGAATGGAAGGATGAACAGGAAGAGGCATTTGTGGAACTAAGACGTCGATTATGCAAAGCACCAATCCTCGCATACCCTATACCCAACGTTAAATTTATTTTGGACACCGATGCAAGTAATGACGGTATAGGAGGAGTATTATCACAGGCAACAAATGGTGAGGAGCGAGTTATTGCATATTACTCCAAGATGTTATCAAAACCGGAACGGAATTATTGTGTAACACGGAAAGAGTTGTTGGCTATAGTGGAATGTGTTAAGCACTTCCATAAGTACCTCTATGGTCAAAAATTTCTTCTACGGACGGATCATGGAGCTTTGCGCTGGTTGTTACAATTCAAAAATCCAGAGGGACAAGTAGCACGTTGGATCGAACGTTTGCAAAGCTACGATTTCCAAATTGAACATCGGAAGGGAAGCGCACATGGAAATGCCGACGCATTATCAAGAAGGCCATGTGCCGTGGAATGCAAGCATTGTGGGCGTGTGGAGGGTAAGGAAAACATCATCGATATTCGGCTTATGCAAGTGCTACCTGAAGAGGAATGGACTGATGAAATGATCAAGAAGGAGCAATTACGGGATGCTGACCTATCATTCATCATGAAATATAAGGAAAAAGAACACCGGCCCACATGGAGTGAGATAGCTGACAAAACTCCCATTGTGAAAGCTTATTGGGCTCAATGGGATAGCCTCCACATAGAAAATGGATGTTTAAAACGAAAGTGGGAAAGCACGGATGGTAAAGTAAAACAATTGTTGGTAGTGGTGCCAAAAGATCGGATAGCGGAAATCCTCAAGGAGTATCATGGAGGAGCAAGTGGAGGTCACCTAGGGATTAATAAAACATTAGCCAAAATTCGACAACGTTTCTATTGGTCCGGATGTAGACAGTCAGTAGTAGAATGGTGTCGAAGATGTGACCAATGTGCGGCAGTGAAGGGACCAGCACGAAAAAGCCGTGGAACCATGAAACAATATAATGTCGGGGCACCATTTGAGAGAATTGCAATGGACGTGGCGGGGCCATTTCCGACCACCGAGAGCGGAAATAAATATGTGCTAGTAATAATGGATTATTTCAGCAAATGGCCGGAAGTGTACCCCATACCCAATCAGGAGACAACAACAATAGCTGATGCCGTGGTTAACAATTGGATTAGCAGATTTGGTGTACCTATGGAAATTCACACGGATCAAGGAAGGAATTTCGAATCGGTGGTATTTCAGGAGATATGTCAGATGCTTGGAATCAATAAAACAAGAACGACGCCTTTACACCCACAATCGGACGGTATGGTGGAAAGATTCAATGGTACATTGGAGGAATATCTAGCAAAAGCTGTGGAAAGGAACCAACGCAACTGGGATCGACATATACCGATGTTCTTGATGGCCTACCGATCAGCGGTACATGACACAACAGGAGTGACACCAGCTAAAACCATATTTGGGAACAATCTGCGATTACCGGGAGATTTAAAATTTGGGGCTGTTCCATCAGCAGCTCTATGCGGACAGGATTACGTCGACCGGATGAAAGAGGAACTAAATGAAATACATCAATTTGTACGGGAGAAAATTCGAATATCAAGTGATCGAATGAAAGCTCGATATGACATACGAGCAAATAATCAAGGCTTCGAGGAAGGGCAACTGGTATGGCTTCACAACCCGCAACGGCAGAAGGGATTATCACCGAAGTTGCAACCCACATGGGAAGGCCCTTACACTGTCATTAAAAGATTGAACGACGTGGTTTATCGCATACAGAAAGGACGGAAAGGTAAACCAAAGGTGGTGCATTTAGAGCGTTTGGCGCTCTACAGAGGAGGTGATCTGGATCCTGTTCGGGACGAACAGGCTTAGGTGGGGGGTAGTGTTACGGTGACACCTAGATTAGAATAGAATAAGTTAATTTCATTAATTGTTCAATTACGTGTATAATTTATACTCAACATTTAGGCGTATTTCTATACTAACATATTTGCTGCGCATTTAGGATTATTCTAGAAACAAATATTTTGGTATATAAAGGCGCGCGTTGACGTGTATTGCTGAGTATTATTTTAAACGTGATACAGTGAAGGTTAAATAGAAAGATTATTAAAGTGATTATTAAAGCGATTATTAAAGTGATAATTAAAAAGTGTGTTATAAGTGTAATAATTAATTGTGAATTTCGTGTTGTATAATAAATTGTGTTGTGTAAATAAATTGTGTGAGTTCAAATTTGAAGCAGTGTATTTATTCACAATCCAGTGATTCGAACCTTGATTGACAAGGCAACATCGTAACAATATTAATAAGCATTTTTCTAAATTATTAGGACATAAGCCAAGAACAATCATTTATTTATGAATTAAAATCCGGCGAAAAATTTGGTAAATATACACCGAAGTTTCGACAGTTTGCGATGACCATATCATTTTTATCGACGGCTGGTTATGAGCATCTTCGGTAATTTTTTATATAATGTATCAAACTGCCACATATAAGGACCATAAGACAATGGTACCAGAACTCAACAGATGGTCCTGGTATTACAATACAAACCGTGGGATATCTGCGGCAAAAAATCCAAACAGATAATAAAGACATCTATTTCTCCCTAATGATGGACGAAATGTCAATAAAAAAATTTATTGATTGGGACAACAAAAATAAGGAGTTTGTGGGGTTTGTGAATTACGGCGCAGGGTGTTTAGATGACAATGTAGATGATGAACAAACACAGGCATCTAATGTGTTAGTGTTCGTCATTTGTGCTATAAATTTGAAAATTAAAATACCTGTTGCATATTTTTTTTTAAATTCCTTAAATGCAACAGACCGAGCACATATAATAAAATTTGTCAAATCCCACTTACGCGAGGAGTGTAATGCAAACATTATAACGTTAACATTTGACGGGCTTAAGGCAAATTTTAGTATGGTCAAATTGTTAGGAGCCGAATTACCACAAAAGCCTTATTTTTATATCGAACCTAGTGATCAATTTTTTTTATATATATTTGGATAATATTGTCATATGATTAAACTTATTCGTAATCATTTAAAATTAAAAGGTACATTTTATACAAAAACTAACGATAAAATTGAGTGGCAATAACTAAAGTTTAATAACTAAATAATATTCAAACTAAAAGGGGACTTGCACTTGCACCAAAAATTAATGCCACCCATATAAAATTTGAAAATTTTATTATGCGGGTAAAATATGCAGAACCTATTGGGAATCTATTTGAATCCAATAAGAATTATGTTTCCGCCGTGTTTTCCAATTGGAACCCTATACGTGTACGTGTTATTTTTTGTTAGAAACTTCACGGGCTCCGATTGTATTGCACATTTTTATTTTAATTCGCCTAACTGAACTCTATTTTTTTTTTCATAAGAGCAACATTAAGGGAAATAACTAACCAATACATATCGTCGGTTCGGTGCAATGGTGACACAACTCAAATTTCACTAATTTTTAAGTTATTCGAATCAAATGATACCCAATAATTCATATTTTTATTATTTTGTATCAAACCATACTCTGTTATGTAGTTATTTCTAGCAAGTTAGGTAAAATTCCAGAAACTAACTTTTTACGATATTGGAACCTGTCCTAAGAAAATTTGCAAAATAGTAAAGAATTATAAGGATTAAGATCCAATTGAAGATGTAGGAGCAGAAAAAAAATTATTTCACTAATCAGATTGTATTTTTATTTACTTTTGAAAAACGCCGTTTTTATCATTTCAAATCGCTCTACTGAAAAATTATAAATTTTGGGTTTTGTCACTATTGCATCAAACCGACGATATATTTAGCGGATATGTATATGTGAGAAAATTTGTTATTTTCATTCTTAAGTATTTAATAGGCATCAATTATCGGATAGAATTTCTGATTTCGTTAGGTGTTATAACCTTTTCTTAGGAACTGTATATAAAATACACTGTTGCTGAAAGAACATAAGTAATGAGGGGCTGTTCGGGAGGTTCTGGTAATTTTATAAAAATATTGCACACATGACTTGAACGTTACCACATTAAGGGTTAACCAAAAAGGAACCCAAATTGGTTTTCATTTATTTTTGCAACAAATATTTTGGGTGTGTAACGTAATAGATTAACAATGAAAATCGATTTTTTCCGCATGAATTAAATCATAGACAAATAAATGAATAAAGATCCCTAAACCAATGGAAAATTTATGTTTAAATCAAATTCTCGATGTCGTTACAAATGGAAAAAATTTTCTAGCGGCTGTTAGTATAAATATTAGTTAATACTCAAACCCTATTTTGGTCTACATTATGAGCGCAATACATATTTCTCGCTCAATATATTTTTTCAAAACGCGCGCGACAAATAAAAATTTTTATATTTGTGTATACAGTAAAAAAAGAAACAAACGGAAAAATAACAAATTCAACTTATTTTTTATTTGCGTTTGAAAGTATCCTTTCTCTTTTATTTTAATAAAACAGAATGAAATGAAACTAAAACGCACGTAGTATGCATATACATACTCGTATATACATATGTACTATTTAAAATAATGTTTGTGCACGATCGATAATTTCTTGTTTAGATATATAGAATTTAAACACGTGGTGACCATGAAAAGGAAGAGGATCTATTTTAGATGTAAGTATGTAGCTACGATGATTGTTTTGGTGTGCTGCATGAAGTATAATTTAAAAAACAAATATTTGGAGGAAATGATAAGAAACATCAAAAATTTATGAACGAAAGTATATTTGACGAAAGGGAAAAATATTATAATTAAATGGTTTTTTAATGATCGCAGAAAACAATTACATATACATATTACATATTTGTGTTTGGTTACATTATGTATATTTTATATGCCTAAGCATACTGGTTTGTCCAAATTAAATCATTCATGACTTAATTTTCCCTAAGTGTACTATTAAGAATGATGCATGATTTAAATTCAATAATTTTAAAATACCTAATAATTTTATAAATGATTTTATTTTTGAGAAAATGAATAAAATTAGCTTACACCGGAAAGATGTCTTTGGGAAAATGTACTATGTATTTGGATTTGCCTCCAAAAAATTGGCCAAGCATACAAATTTTTGTTAACATTTTCCCCTTATTCCAAATTATCTGAAGCATGGTAGGACTTGATTTGTTTCAACTAGCTTTTGCAAACATTTTAAGACATCGAAAATAAAAGCTAGTTTTTGATTTTAACTAAATTTGCAAAAACATTAATATTTTGATGGCGGTTGTGGTATATACATATATAGAATTATGAGTATACACAATATCCGTGCAATTCCATTTTTGATCTGCTAACCCCAAATAAAAATCATCCTAAGGTTTTAAAATGACAATATATAAATATTTCGTTGTTCGTTGTTGTCAATTGATTTACAAGCTCACATTAAAAGTACACTGCAATTTTTGAGATACCAACCACCCCTTATCATGAAAACTACCCCAAATTTCTCTAGAATAAATGACCACTTCTTTGAAAATTTCAAAAATAGACTATTCAATATCGGATAATGGGTATCGCTTTATAATCCACATCAGAAATGCAATTCGATTGTTAAGTTGTAACTTTAAATCATGGACACAAATTTATTTAGCCACCCACTTTATTTATTAGGTGTATAACTTAATTTCTACAGATTTTTTCTTCGAGCTTAAAATTATATTTAAAATAGAAATATTTTCACGGTATTTTGTGATTTTTACAGGATCGTGAGTTACATTACCTCTCAGAATAGCAGAGTTTACAATGGCAACTGATAAACAGCACATTCGGCACTGCATTCTATGAATTCCAATAAGGAAAAAAAGCTTCTAAAGCACGGGAATCAATTTTTAGTGTTCTTGGTGCCGACTTTGTGTCTTATGAAATTTGTAATTATTGGTACAAATATTTTAGAAGTGGTGATTTCGATCTTAGCGACAGCCTCGAAAGTTTGAAGATGTGCGAGCTAGCCTGGAATCTACAACAGCAACAGGCATAACTCAGAAAAAATCTAATACCTAAATAAAATAATGCGTAATAATTGGATTCACATTAGTTTTCAATTCCTATAAAAATCATAAACATTTGATAGTTTAAATTCTCCTAAACTTCTGAAAATTTAAATGAATTGTAAGAAATATGTACTATGGACTTGAAGGATATAAAAATTAACTAAATAGAGTAAAATATTTTCTGGACAGTTATTTTTCAGTAATTATCTTCTCCTGTACTAAATATTAATTTATTGCATTAATATGCCCAGTACCAAGTGAATTTTCTAAAACTGGTTATGTAAATGTATTTAATTAATGTGTAATAATCCATCATCATTAGTCATACATACTTTAATCGTATATAGTCCAATGAGTTGTCACAGATTTTAGTGAGGCCTCATTAAACTTTATATGAAACATGTCTTTGTTTTCGGTAAGACTTCAGTGGGCTGAACTTGCTCGACATGTTTAAAGAGTTCGTAGTATAAATATTTTTGGTATATAAAATCAATAAGGACTTCTGCCTGATGACCTAAATCAAGGACAGGATCACGAACGCCGCACGGAAGTCCCAGAAAATATTCGAACCCAATTACCCAATTCAAACAAAATTAATTATAAACGGAACTCGCAATCTAAATTTAATAAAATAAAAAACATTTCGCGCTAACATAAAAGGTGTTTTTTTAGAGGTTCACAATTTAGAATTAAAATAGAACAAAGAAAAATATTTTGAATATCAGTGAAACTAGCTTTATTGGATAGATAATTTTATGTCATTAATGCTTGAATATGATTTCGGCCATGTGGCCACAGCGTCTGGCGCGTAGATGGCGCAATCTGGATGTTCAATTTTTATACACTTTTCGCAGCAATTCACAATTTTTCTTTTTGCCGAATTTTGTGTTCCAAGAGTACGATCGTCTCTGGTTTACCAGCGTTGACAAGTGACTTAACATATCCCCAAAGAAAATAATCTAATGGAGTTAGATCACACGATCTCGGTGACCAATTAACAGGACCATTACGTGAAATTAGTCTTTTATCAAATATTCCGCACTGTGTGGCATGTGGCACCGTCTTGTTGGAGCCACATATCAGCAATATTTATGGCAGCCAATTGGGGCACAACAAAGTTAGAAATCATGTCCCTATACCGTTCACTATAATATTCCGACCTTCATTGTTTTTGAAGACATGTAGACCAATGAATCCGACAGCCCATAAAGCGCACCAAATAGTGATTGTCTATGAATGTAATGATGTTTCGGCAAAGGTTTGTGGATTACAATTACAATTTTTACAGAAATTATAATGTAAACATTTGTTTTTAGCTTACCAAAATATGGAGAATTGAAAAAGCAATGGTTGAAAGCAATTGGCTTCGGTGAACAAGATGTACTAAGTGCATGATTATTCGATGCCACAGACAAAAGAGAATCAGAGGAGTTTTTTAAGAAAATCAGCCATTCTCATCTTGTTCATTTACGAATCAACGTGTGGATTTGACGTCATTGAAAATTATCTTAAAAATACATGCCCCCCAATATTAATGAAACCGTAATTTCATATCATACTGAAAAAACATGTTTGTTTGAAAATTTGTTTCCCAAGACGTTTATTCAACTTCTATAAATGATGCTAACGATATTATCGGGGCCAATTTAGAAGTTTCTTCTCAAGTTGAGGAAGATCCAATCTATGCGTTGAACTTATTAAATGATTTGGCAATCAAGTCGTTGTGTTTAAATAAAACTAATAAAGAACACGACCAGGATTATTTACCACCAATTGACGAAGTACCTGAACTGATGGTATTCGGAACTAATATATATTTTATCATCGTGAATTGATAAAAAAATTTAATGGCGATAATATATCCGATTTAAACAAAGGTCCTTTGAAATTGCAAACCATTACAAAAATCTCAAATAATTCACCTCTTGGTGCTAGCAATCGTAGTGGTACTACGTCTTCTTATTTTGTTAATAAAAGTATAAAACCTTCTTACATATACAAACAATTTAATAAAATAACGTTAAAGCGAGCAATGGCCTCATCACGTGCTGATCTTTCTACGAGTTCAAGAAGGACTTCTTTAAGGACTAAATACAACAAACACAAAATAATAAGAATCTACGACAAACAAGTATGAGATAAAGAAGAAAAAAATGTTATTTTGGGCCACCTGATAGACGAACTTGAAGAAAAAAATTTTATTAGTTCTTGCCAGAAGGATAATTTTTTAAACCAAACTGACTCAAATTCAATTTTTTGAGATAAAATTAAAAATCAAAAGTTAGGCAGAAAATATTCAGAAGAAATACGGAAGTTTGCTTTAAATTTAAACTTTTATTCTCCGAAGGCATAGGCCATATGTTCGAAACCAATTTAAAAACTGCTTGCCTCATTCTCATACACTTGGTTATTGATATAAAGTAGTAAATGGGCATCCAGGTTTTACTTCAGAATCTTTTCATACTTTAAAGTTGCTGGTCCGATCAAAAAAGGAAACAGATGAGGTTGTTATTGAAAATGTATGCTTGGATGAGTTGTCCATTCATCCAAAATGCGAGTATGATTTCCACACCAATAGAATACAGGTAACCCTCCAAGAACACGGCGTTCAAAGAACATGGTTTCGAAGAACACGGATTACCATTTCCTTAAATTCCACGGTTTCAAACAACTCGATTTTCGTTATTCTCTTTTATTTTGTGTTTTGTATATCATAACAAAAAATAAAACGTAACGTTTTTTTTATTTTATTTTTTGTATTATTGAACAACACGATTTCAAAGAACACGGAACGAATTAATCGTGTTCTTGGAGGGGTTCCAGTATCATGATACGCCTAGTTTGAAGGTAGCGACCCAAATGATAATACTTTAGCTACCTAAGTAATTGTGTTTATGTTTGCCAGTTGTACTGCTCGTTGGAAAATTACTCTTGGATATTTCCCTATTAGTAGCTTAACATCTGTACAAAAGAAAAATATGATAGAGTTTCATTTGCCTTTATTACACAACATTGGGGTTGTTACAACTAAAACAAGCATAAACTTATCTATCCAATAAGGCTAGTTTCACTGATATTCAAAATATTTTTCTTTGTTCTATTTTAATTCTAAATTGTGAACCTCTAAAAAAACACCTTTTATGTTAGCGCGAAATGTTTTTTAATTTATTAAATTTAGATTGCGAGTTCCGTTTATAATTAATTTTGTTTGAATTGGGTAATTGGGTTCGAATATTTTCTGGGACTTCCGTGCGGCGTTCGTGATCCTGTCCTTGATTTAGGTCATCAGGCAGAAGTCCTTATTGATTTTATATACCAAAAATATTTATACTACGAACTCTTTAAACATGTCGAGCAAGTTCAGCCCACTGAAGTCTTACCGAAAACAAAGACATGTTTCATATAAGGTTTAATGAGGCCTCACTAAAATCTGTGACAACTCATTGGACTATATACGATTAAAGTATGTATGACTAATGATGATGGATTATTACACATTAATTAAATACATTTACATAACCAGTTTTAGAAAATTCACTTGGTACTGGGCATATTAATGCAATAAATTAATATTTAGTACAGGAGAAGATAATTACTGAAAAATAACTGTCCAGAAAATATTTTACTCTATTTAGTTAATTTTTATATCCTTCAAGTCCATAGTACATATTTCTTACAATTCATTTAAATTTTCAGAAGTTTAGGAGAATTTAAACTATCAAATGTTTATGATTTTTATAGGAATTGAAAACTAATGTGAATCCAATTATTACGCATTATTTTATTTAGGTATTAGATTTTTTCTGAGTTATGCCTGTTGCTGTTGTAGATTCCAGGCTAGCTCGCACATCTTCAAACTTTCGAGGCTGTCGCTAAGATCGAAATCACCACTTCTAAAATATTTGTACCAATAATTACAAATTTCATAAGACACAAAGTCGGCACCAAGAACACTAAAAATTGATTCCCGTGCTTTAGAAGCTTTTTTTCCTTATTGGAATTCATAGAATGCAGTGCCGAATGTGCTGTTTATCAGTTGCCATTGTAAACTCTGCTATTCTGAGAGGTAATGTAACTCACGATCCTGTAAAAATCACAAAATACCGTGAAAATATTTCTATTTTAAATATAATTTTAAGCTCGAAGAAAAAATCTGTAGAAATTAAGTTATACACCTAATAAATAAAGTGGGTGGCTAAATAAATTTGTGTCCATGATTTAAAGTTACAACTTAACAATCGAATTGCATTTCTGATGTGGATTATAAAGCGATACCCATTATCCGATATTGAATAGTCTATTTTTGAAATTTTCAAAGAAGTGGTCATTTATTCTAGAGAAATTTGGGGTAGTTTTCATGATAAGGGGTGGTTGGTATCTCAAAAATTGCAGTGTACTTTTAATGTGAGCTTGTAAATCAATTGACAACAACGAACAACGAAATATTTATATATTGTCATTTTAAAACCTTAGGATGATTTTTATTTGGGGTTAGCAGATCAAAAATGGAATTGCACGGATATTGTGTATACTCATAATTCTATATATGTATATACCACAACCGCCATCAAAATATTAATGTTTTTGCAAATTTAGTTAAAATCAAAAACTAGCTTTTATTTTCGATGTCTTAAAATGTTTGCAAAAGCTAGTTGAAACAAATCAAGTCCTACCATGCTTCAGATAATTTGGAATAAGGGGAAAATGTTAACAAAAATTTGTATGCTTGGCCAATTTTTTGGAGGCAAATCCAAATACATAGTACATTTTCCCAAAGACATCTTTCCGGTGTAAGCTAATTTTATTCATTTTCTCAAAAATAAAATCATTTATAAAATTATTAGGTATTTTAAAATTATTGAATTTAAATCATGCATCATTCTTAATAGTACACTTAGGGAAAATTAAGTCATGAATGATTTAATTTGGACAAACCAGTATGCTTAGGCATATAAAATATACATAATGTAACCAAACACAAATATGTAATATGTATATGTAATTGTTTTCTGCGATCATTAAAAAACCATTTAATTATAATATTTTTCCCTTTCGTCAAATATACTTTCGTTCATAAATTTTTGATGTTTCTTATCATTTCCTCCAAATATTTGTTTTTTAAATTATACTTCATGCAGCACACCAAAACAATCATCGTAGCTACATACTTACATCTAAAATAGATCCTCTTCCTTTTCATGGTCACCACGTGTTTAAATTCTATATATCTAAACAAGAAATTATCGATCGTGCACAAACCTTATTTTAAATGGTACATACATATGTATATACGAGTATGTATATACATAATACGTGCGTTTTAGTTTCATTTCATTCTGTTTTATTAAAATATAAATCATACATATATATTAGAATAAGAGAAAAGATACTTTCAAACGAAAATAAAAAATAAGTTGAATTTGTTATTTTTCCGTTTGTTTCTTTTTTTACTGTATACACAAATATAAAAATTTTTATTTGTCGCGCGCGTATTGAAAAAATATATTGAGCGAGAAATATGTATTGCGCTCATAATGTAGACCAAAATAGGGTTTGAGTATTAACTAATATTTATACTAACAGCCGCTAGAAAATTTTTTCCATTTGTAACGACATCGAGAATTTGATTTAAACATAATTTTTCCATTGGTTTAGGGATCTTTATTCATTTATTTGTCTATGATTAAATCTTTTAATTTTTCTTGTTGTTGTTGTTGTTGGAAGTACTTTTTTTATCAATACGTGTATTATTGACTCTCGATACCTAAGTACTAGATAGGTATATATATTTTCTTATTGTTAAGCATTCTACATTTTGTTGTTGTTGTTGTTGTTGTTGGTAATGGTAGTGGTGGTTTCATTAGGTATATTTCAAGTAACACAATATACACGGGTAAGAAGTAAAAAAATAATGGATCAAAAAAAAAATGTCTATTTACCTGGAGTGGTGTAAGAGTATCTTTTTCATCTGTTTTATTTTCATTCGGAGGCCATATTTGTGTCAGGCACATAACAGCTTCATTACAAAAACGTAATCCCATTACTTCTTCATCTTCACGACCATAACTGTAAATGAAAAGAAAATATTAGTGTTAGTTGGATTAACTGATTATATTTGCTGCCAGGCATTTTTCGGTGGTGTTTGCGTATACGTAAGAAATCTTTTACGATATAAAGTAGAAAACGTATATTGTGCACGCTGTAGATAAAGAGTGATGATATGATTTTATATATGATTGGTATCTCGTAATCGAAAACATATGAAATTATATTTCGATACTGGGTTATTTTACGAATTGTTGGTTTAACCTATCAAGGTGGTATAGTGAATTTATGCGGTTCGTGTAACAAAGAAATTATTATTATCTTTTTTTCCAAATCATCGGATAACTGAAAACGATTTGTGGATTAATTCTCAAACTTCAAAATTTCGATTTCTGTTCATCCTGCGCTGATTCTGTTATTTCTGCCAGAACAATCGATTATACCTACATATGAGTACGAACATATTTTGTAAATCATTTCCAAACATTATTGTTTTAAGATTATTGCCAAATATACAAAACGAACATGTTACGAGTAAATCGATGAACGGAATAAACATTTTACACTTTTCTGACGACGTACAATTTGGTTTGGTTTTATGGGGACTTAAATTATTTGATAATGCGAAATAAGTACTGTCAAAGTATAGCGTCGCCTTTATGGTATACAAGAATATAACGAAATACATAAAATAATATAAATTTGATGATGGGGAATACATAAATGAAATGGAATTTAGTTTTCCCTCCATGCTGAACATGTACATATGGTATATGGTTGTTTGTGTTTATTTTAAATGGATATCTTCGTGTTTAGAAACGCAAACTTGAAAAGTAATAAACTAAGGTTATGTTTAAGTTGAGATACATTTAATTGAGGTGATATCGTAATAATATTAGGGTAATAATGATCATGACCTATTCGTGTATTTATTTTGGTTAGCTATGCTAATTCAAATTTTGGGGCGGATTTTTTATGATGCCTTCATCAGCCTCACCAGATGAGAATTGCCCAAACACAACAGATTACATCAGAAGCACGCGGTATGCATCGCACCGTGATTCATTGTACTGACCACTGTGCTAATGAGTCCCAGGCACAAAGGATATCTCCTCTGGATCCAGAAAAGAGTAGTTTGAAGCACAAATAAATAAAATGAGGAGAAAGGTCTAGAGATAGAACATTCGCACAAAGAGATGGGTACGCTTGGAGTCAAAAATGTCGACACAACTACGGAAAATATATGTCAATGAAGCATTTAGGTGACTGTGGGCATTTAAAATGAGGCCTTTCGTGAGGTGTGCGGATATGTAGATACTATGAATCTTCTAACTTCGGGACATTTTTAAACTGGTACTGGTAATTCTTTGGTGGTTCCCTCAGAAAACGATTTGTTAGATAAAATTCCCGGTATATTGTTCAGATGCTAGATAGTAAATCAAATGCACCAACAGTTCTGGAAAAATAGCACCTAAAATATTTAGCTCAGCTTCAACACCGGCCAAAGTGGAAGATTAGACACCCAAATGTAATGGCGGGTGACTTAGTGCTGATAAAAGAAGATAACTTACCTCCTTTGATGTGGGCAAGGGGTAGAATCAAGGAAATTCACCCGGCTAAAGATAATCTTGTGATAGCCCATCAATTGCAGAAGAAAGCAAATCAACTTTAAGATGCAGGTCATGCCGCGTTGCAAAGGCCGCAATAGCATTGCTCAACATTAAAACAGAAGAGAAAAGTAAAATGAATTTCTAAAGCCAATTACAATGAAAATGAACATACCACTACTTCGATCGATTAAGAGAGACTGACAACCGTCAACATAGCGTTACATCATCGTTTAAGCTAATAGGCCAATAGTTAACGTTTGTGAAGTTGGCCCAAAATTCTGGCCCAAAAAGTTATATTTTTTGCCGCTGGCAATACATCTATTTTGATAACTATCACTGCAGAAAACAGAAAAACATCGAATATCACATAAATTCAAAGGTTAAATATTTCATTTGAATGAAATGAATATACATAATACAATTGTATTTTAAATTTATAAAATTATACTAATAATAAAATAAAAAATATTGTTACGATGACACCTAGATTAGAATAGAATAAGTTAATTTCATTAATAATTCAATTGCATTTATGATTAATACTCAACATTTAGGCGTCATTTCTATACTAACATATTTGCTCAATTATTGATGCGCATTTAGGGTTATTCTAGAAACAAATATTTTGGTATATAAAGGCGCGCGTTGACGTGGAATGCTGAATATTATTTTAAACGTGATGCAGTGAAGGTTAAATAGAAAGATTATTAAAGCGATTATTAAAGCGATTATTAAAGTGATAATTAAAAAGTGTGTTATAATTATAATAATTAATTGTGAATTTTGTGTTGTATAATAAATTGTGTTGTGTAAATAAATTGTGTGAGTTCAAATTTGAAGCAGTGTATTTATTCACAATCCAGTGATTCGAACCTTGATTGACAAGGCAAAATCGTAACAATTGGTGACAGCGGTGGGATTGTGAATAATAAGAAAAAATGATTCTCTACGGATTAAAGCTTGCGCAATTAAAGGAGCAACTGACACGGCGAGGTTTGGCCAGTGAAGGCACAAAAGCTAGTTTGGTGGAGCGACTACGTGAGGCCATGGAGAAGGAAGGTTTAAATCCAGACGTGTATGATTTCGAGGAGGAAAAAACGGACGAGATCAGTATGGATAAGAAAGAAAAGGACGTACAAACGGTGATCGAAACCACACAAAACCCATCTGGAAGTTTTGATTTATCGCAGTTAATGGCAGCTATGAATCAAATGATGGGACAACAGTTGGGTGGAATTAAACAATCGATGGAGCAACAAGGGGCGGACATGAAACATCAAATGAAACAGCAGATGTTACAAGTGGAGCAACAAGGAGTGGACATTAAACATCAAATGAAATTGTCAAACCAGGACATGAAACAGCAGATGGAGCAACAAGGGGCGGACATTAAAAACCAAATAGAAGATGGCCAAAAGAAAATGGACGAGAGGTTTTTGGAATTATCTTCTACACTACACGGTAAAGTGGAAAAACTGCAAACAGAAGTACACGCAGAAATTCAAAATGTTAAAGGGACGGTTCAACAAAAATTTGAATCGGTTGAACAAGATTTTAAACGTCTCGAGAAGGAGCTCAAAGGTGTCAAGGCGAATGGAACGACACAACAAGCGATCCAGACGGTTAATGCAGTTAAGATAAAACCATCAACATTTGATGGAACAACATCCATCAGTATTTTTAAGTTCCAGTTCGAAACGGCGATTAAGCAAAATCAGTGGACTGAAGAACAATGTGTTGCAGAGTTAATTGTGGCTCTTAAAGGCGAAGCGGCAGAAACACTACAAATCATTCCCGAGCAGAAAAGGAACGTTTACATGGGAATTATGAAGGCGTTAGATCGAAAATACGGAAGTGACTACAAACGAGAAATCTATCGCATGGAATTGAAGGGTCGATACCAAAGAGGAGGAGAATCGCTACAGGAATTTTCATCGGCAATTGAGCGGCTCGCACATTTAGCACATTCAAATATGTCGGCCGATTACATGAAGCGAATTAAAATAGATGCATTCATTGACGGTATTCGAGATCCTGAGACGCGCAGAGCGGTGATGTTGTCACCTAAGGCAACTTTCACGGAAACCATCGCTTGTGCGTTAACAAACGAAACTGCGCAAACCATCATCAAACCAGCAATGAAAATTCGTCGAGTGGAGATTGATTCAAGAATAGACACCGCGCGGGCTACGCCAAGGTTCAGATATGGAAGTGGCAGGATTAAATGCTGGGTATGTGATAGAATGGGTCACATCTCACGGGACTGTTGGGAGATTAAGAAGAAACGAGCAAGGTCGCCATCTCTTATGAAGCGTAGATCAAACGAGGAACAGATAGAATCCAGAAAGGAGAGTCAGACGACAGCGGATTCGTTAAACTAAAAAGAGTCAGTTTGCAGGGGCAGAAGCTGACTCCCACAACCGATTGCCCCACAACCTCCATCCATGTTTCGAGAATAGCAAGGAGCGGTGACAGCTTAACAATTGAAGCCGATATTGATGGGAAGAAATGCATGATCACGCTGGATACGGGAGCAAGACATACGATTGTTCGTGAGGATATTATCGATGGAATTATGGAACCAGCTTAAGGCATGAAATTACGAACGGCGACTGGAGAAAATTCAGCAATAAAAGGGAAAAAGGTCGTAAAAATAAGGATTGGGCGAAATCACTTTCAACACGAGGTGCTGGTTGCAGATATTGTAGACGAAGTCATCTTGGGAATGGACTTCATGAGAACGAATGGTTTCGTGGTGGATGTTGGACGGGGTGTATTAACCTACGATAATATCGAGTTGCCACTTCACGTTAGCGCAATAAGAGAAACGACCAGGCAAATTATAATGGATCATCGGGAGAAGCTGCCACCGAATTCGGAAACAATAGTATGGGCAAGATTGGAGGGAGATTTTGGGTCACCCAGGTTGTGGGTTGTGGAAGCCAATGAAGCGGAGAGCGGAGCCAGAGAAATTATGATCGGGAAAGTCCTGGTGAAACCAGACAGCGATAATAGAGTACCAATTAGGACTCTAAATCTCTCGGATAAGACGAAAACCATCAAGAAAGGGACAATAATCGGAAAACGCAAAGAAATATCTGCGATAGTGAAGTGCGAGCAGAAAAATCCGATTAAGATGGCTAACTCGCAAGTGCAGAAAGAGATTATAGATCAACTCATGGAGAAATGGACCGAAGATCTTACCATAGAACAGAAAAATTTGGCAAAACAATTGCTCGAGCGGTACATGCCAATATTCTGCAGTACATCGGACAATAATGGGAGAACCACAATGGTTAAACATCGAATAGATACAGGAGCAGAAATGCCGATTCGCCAACCACCCAGGAGATTACCATTGGCAAAGCAAGGAGAAGTGGATCGAATGGTAAAAGATATGCAAGCAGCAGGGGTAATCGAAACATCAAGCAGTCCATGGAGTTCACCAGTGGTGTTAGTCGAGAAAAAGGATGGTAGCATGAGATTCTGTGTGGATTACCGGAAATTAAATGCTGTGACGAAAAAGGATAGTTACCCATTGCCAAGGATACGTTAGACACATTATCGGGTGCTCGAATATTTTCAACATTAGATCTGCAAAGCGGCTATTGGAAAGTGGAAGTCCAGGAGGAAGATCGCGAGAAAACGGCATTCAGTGTGGGTAACGGATTATGGCAATTTAACGTTATGCCGTTCGGATTATGTAGCGCCCCTGCGACTTTTGAACGGCTAATGGAGCGCGTGCTAAAGGGATTACATTGGAGGACGTGCCTCGTATATTTGGACGACATCATCGTTATGGGCAAGGATTTCGACGAGCATTTAAGGAATTTGGCAGAGGTTTTGGATCGGATACAGGCCGCCGGATTGAAGCTAAGCCCAAAGAAATGCAAACTATTTAGAACGGAAGTAAAATACTTGGGTCATAAGGTAACAACCAATGAAATCCATACCGATGAAGACAAGATCGCAGCAGTGAAGGAATGGCCACGACCTAAAAACTTGCATGAATTACGGAGCTTCGTTGGATTGTGTACCTATTATAGACGATTCGTGCCAGGATTCGCCAATATTGCAAAGAGTTTACACGAGTTAACCAGGAAGAACAAGGCATTCGAATGGAAGGATGATCAGGAAGAGGCATTTGTGGAACTAAGACGACGATTATGCGAAGCACCAATCCTCGCATACCCTATACCCAACGTTAAATTCATTTTGGACACCGACGCAAGTAATGATGGTATAGGAGGAGTATTATCACAGGCAACAAATGGTGAGGAGCGAGTTATTGCATATTACTCCAAGATGTTATCAAAACCGGAACGGAATTATTGTGTGACACGGAAAGAGTTGTTGGCTATAGTGGAATGTGCTAAGCACTTCCGTAAGTACCTCTATGGTCAAAAATTTCTTCTACGGACGGATCATGGAGCTTTGCGCTGGTTGTTACAATTCAAAAATCCAGAGGGACAAGTAGCACGTTGGGTCGAACGTTTGCAAAGCTACGATTTCCAAATTGAGCATCGGAAGGGAACCGCACATAGAAATGCCGACGCATTATCAAGAAGGCCATGTCCCGCGGAATGCAAGCATTGTGGGCGTGTGGAGGGTAAAGAAAATATTATCGATATTCGGCTTATGCAAGTGCTACCTGATGAGGAATGGACTGATGAAATGATCAAGAAGGAGCAATTACGGGATGCTGACCTGTCATTCATCATGGAACATAAGGAAAAGGAACACCGTCCCACATGGAGTGAGATAGCTGACAAAACTCCCATTGTAAAAGCATACTGGGCTCAATGGGATAGCCTCCACATAGAAAATGGTTGTTTAAAACGAAAGTGGGAAAGCACGGATGGTAAAGTAAAACAATTGTTGGTAGTGGTGCCAAAAGATCGGATAGCGGAAATCCTCAAGGAGTATCATGGAGGAGCAAGTGGAGGTCACCTAGGGATTAATAAAACACTAGCCAAAATTCGCCAACGTTTCTACTGGTCCGGATGTAGACAGTCAGTAGTAGAATGGTGTCGAAGATGTGATTAATGTGCGGCAGTAAAGGGGCCAGCACGAAAAAGTCGTGGAACCATGAAACAATATAATGTCGGGGCACCATTTGAGAGAATTGCAATGGACGTGGCGGGGCCATTTCCGACCATCGAGAGCGGAAATAAATATGTGCTAGTAATAATGGATTATTTCAGCAAATGGCCGGAAGTGTACCTCATACCCAATCAGGAGACAACAACAATAGCTGATGCCGTGGTCAACAATTGGATTAGCAGATTTGGTGTACCGATGGAAATTCACACGGATCAAGGAAGGAATTTCGAATCGGTGGTATTTCAGGAGATATGTCAGATGCTTGGAATTAATAAAACAAGAACAACGCCTTTACACCCACAGTCGGACGGTATGGTGGAAAGATTCAATGGCACATTGGAGGAATATCTAGCAAAGGTTGTAGAAAGGAACCAACGCAACTGGGATCGACATATACCGATGTTCCTGATGGCCTATCGATCAGAGGTACATGACACAACAGGAGTGACTCCAGCTAAAACCATATTTGGGAACAATCTGCGATTACCGGGAGATTTAAAGTTTGGAGCTGTTCCATCAGCAGCTCTATGCGGACAGGATTACGTCGACCGGATGAAAGAGAAACTCAATGAAATACATCAATTTGTACGAGAGAAAATTCGAATATCAAGTGATCGAATGAAAGCTCAATATGACATACGAGCAAATAATCAAGGCTTCGAGGAAGGGCAACTGGTATGGCTTCACAACCCGCAACGGCAGAAGGGATTATCACAGAAGTTGCAACCCACATGGGAAGGGCCTTACACTGTCATTAAAAAGTTGAACGACGTGGTTTATCGCATACAGAAAGGACGGAAAGGTAAACTAAAGGTGGTGAATTTAGAGCGTTTGGCGCTCTACAGAGGAAGTGATCTGGATCCTGTTCGGGGCGAACAGGCTTAGGTGGGGGGTAGTGTTACGATGACACCTAGATTAGAATAGAATAAGTTAATTTCATTAGTAATTCAATTGCATGTATGATTTATACTCAACATTTAGGCGTCATTTCTTTACAAACATATTTGCTCGATTATTGATGCGCATTTAGGATTATTCTAGAAACAAGTATTTTGGTATATAAAGGCTTATGAAAAAGTTGCTTATGGCAATACTATACATTTTTATGTATACTATTGCGACATTTAATTATTAATTATAGCAATAAATCTAAATTTGGCTTACGAAAAAGTTGCTTATGGCAATACTATACATTTTTATGTATACTATTGCGACATTTTTTATTAATTATAGAAAATTTTTGAAATGTTTTCATTTTTTTTTACTTAGTTTGACACTTGAAGAATTGTATAAATTGTGAAAAAGCGGGGGTTTGGGGCAGCCCCCATCTTCTAAGATATACAACGTATTAAAATTACATTAAAAAATATTTTGTATATACTGATAGTTTTTTTAACATTTGTGGCACTATCAGAAGAAGCGATAAGAGCGATAAAAACTCTTTGATCTGTGTTTGCAAGGTTGACGAAGCAATTAATATTATTTAAAATAAAAAAAAATATTGGAAAAATAAAAAAGTGAAAAATTTTCCCCAGAAAAATGTTTGTGTCATGATAGTTTTAGCTGCCATGACAGTAAATTTTCGGGGCTGACAGTAAAAATGTCGTAATTTTTTGGGCTGAGAGTAAAAAAAATGTCATGATAACAATAGTTAGTGCTGCCATCGCATTTTTCGGGGATGGAATTTGGGCTATCTTCACATACATTCAAAAAATTATTTCAAATATGTTAAATGTTCCTCTTTCACCTGGTGCAACCCACTAGTCCGGCCAACGAATAGTTTCTGAGTTCAAAGGACTATATTTCGAATACTCAACTCAATATGCAAAAATATTGCATTTTGGTGAAGGAGGAATATTTAAAGTAATTTTTTATTTTCGCTGTCAGTATATTTTTTGGATAGTAGAATCTAGTTGTTTTTTGTTTATTTACGCACTTTATAACTTTTTATTGTTTTTTTTAATCTTAACTTTTATTTATTATTTAGCTGTTATTCAGAAATATTTATACCCGAATTTACATTTATTGGTATAGTTGTTAATTAAATGTCGCAATAGTATACATACACAGGTATAGTATTGCCATAAGCAACTTTTTAGATTTTCGGGGATAGAAATTTGGGCTATCTTCACAGAGGTAACGAAGACAATCAATTCCGCATTATACAAGAAGAGCATAGAAGAGCGCATCGGAATGCAAATGAAAACAAGGAACAAATACTAGAAAAATATTATTTCCCGCAGATGGCCAGCCTTATAAAGAAATACACACAGAACTGCGACATATGCAATCAAAATAAACATGATCGCCATCCGAATAAACCGCAACTTCAGGAAACACCAATTCCATCTTATCCAGCGGAAATTCTGCACATCGACCTGATCGACATATAAGGCGAGAAATTTATAACATGCATATGTAAGTTTTCAAAATTTGTGAAATTATTCCGTATCAAAGACAGAACATCTGTACACATGAAGGATACAATTATCAAAATCCAGCATTATTTCACAACACCTAAGAAAATGGTAATGGACAACGAGGCGAGCTTCGTCAGCCCTATATCGCAGCGGACTACTTGAGAACATTGGAATCCAAATTTACTTAACACCTACAAATAAAAGTGAAGTAAACGGAACCGTGGAAAGGGTTCACTCCACTATAATAGAAATAATTAGGTGTCTACAAATGGAATACAGGGATTTCACAACTAAAGAACTGATCAATATAGCAGTTGACAGATACAACAACACCGTACACTCTGTTACTGGAAGGAAGCCTAGCGACACATTTTTTGGACGAACACAACGGATTAATTATCAAAATTTATTACATTTTAAAGAAAAAGTAAATGAGAAAGTAATACAGCGAATTAGAAATAATCAAAGACTTAAGATGCAAAGAGAAAATTTAAAAAAGAACGTACCGAAAACATATGAAGTTGGAGAATCAGTATATACTGCTATCAAACAAATCCAAGAAAAAACTAAACCCAAATTTCGAAAGGAAATATGTAGTCGGTACTTAACCCCTTTTAGATATATCTTTCCAGCTGCTGCCTATGGGTGACAACAACTTCGCTGAGAATACACGAGTATGCAAAATCAATAGCGTCTGTCAGACAAGGAAACGGAAACATAGTTAGCGGAAATTTCAAAATTATTCATCAGATTGACCTGCACAACTATGCGAACATATTGAACGATATCAAATTAGAATTGAAGGGAATCGATTCCACGAGCGGCTTGAAATCCCAATTAACATACCAAATCGACGAAACGGAAAAGTTACTGAGAGAACTCCAAGGCCAACCACCAAGAGCAAAAAGGTCAATCAACTGGATCGATTCTGCCTGGAAATGGATCGCTGGATCCCCTGACGCAACCGACTGGGACCAGATCCTTAAAAGCCATTATCGGATCATTGAAAACAATATTGAGCAGTATAAAATAAATACTGCCATAACAAATAAGATTCAAAATTTTTTTAACCAACACAATGAAATACTGCTGCATCTGGAGGACAACACAAATGAAACCTTTCAACAGTTGAGTTAAGGAAGAAGTTAATGAAATAGTAAGAGCCCCCGACTTGCTAAGGGTGGAATAATTTTGCTAGACAAAGAAGAAATTGCACGTCTAGTAACAGAAATCGAAACCTTACCCTACTCCAACGAAATCGAAGCAATCGAATATGTCGAACCCACAATGATCATCAAAAATTCAACAATCCTATACATTATTGCAATCCCGAAAACAAGCAGAGAGGAATTCCACCATATCAAAATAAGGTTCACTATAAACAATAGCAAACAGATTCATTTGGAATACAGCGAAATCATGATCAACCAACATAATATATATGGGATTATTGATAAATGCCAAACAAGGAGGAAAACCATTATTTGTGACCATAGCCAGTTACAAGAATTGAAAGAAGGTCATTGCGTACAGTAACATGCAACAATTCAACCAGACATCTAAAAGGAAATTATCTGGTTCAATACCAAAATGAATCAATAGAAATAAGAGGATGGATCTTTACCAACAAAGAAACAAGAACACCTCAAATACTACCATGTAATTTTCCATAGAATTGTACGCAATCAGCATTTTTAGAATATATAATATTTTTCATGTAATTAAAAATTGTAATAAAGTTTAGTTTTAAGTTTGATTTGAGAATAAACTGACATAGTCCGAATAAAAAATAATTTTTTTAAAAGATTATGTTATAATAATTTTAACTTATATATATACAGCGATTCCATACGAAAACGATCAAAAAAACGCAAATTTTGTCCTGACCCCTTTAGATTTCTATGAAACTTCCCAAAAATGTTCTCTATATAAAATAACTCGACGGGTATTTTTTTATTTCCTTCTGTGGCACTGTTCTTTGTAACAGGGGCGTACGGCGTTTTACGTTTTTTCTGATTTTGCTTAAAAATGATAATTTTTGGAGGCCTCTGTCGCGAGAACCACTTAACGGATTTTAACAGTTAATACCTCAAATGAATGGGAATGAATAGATCTTATAAATAGCGGTACAATTTTAATTTTAGAAAAATTCAATCTTAAAGATAAAATGCGTTGTTTTGGAAAATGTGATTTACCGTTATGTTGGACTTCAACGAGTTATCGATTTTTTAACTTTTTTTTAAAGCTTACTTATTTTGTAAGCAAATAAAAAAATAAAAAAAGGAGTGGTACCTTTCATTTTTAAAATATCATTTTTTGAATATGTCAATATCTGAATATTTTAAACCAAAATTGAAGAAAATCTATTCAAACTGTTCCTTCGATAATTTCATTACAGATTTTACTTTATTTTTATATTTTAATTCCTCAATTCAAACACTTTTTGCAATGCAATAAAACCATAAATTAATTGTTAATATAATCTTTATTACTCAATATCAAAAAGTTTGTTTCTTGTACAAAATGAAAACTTCCTAATATCTAAAGATGTCTTATTATGTGGACAAAAACTATGATATTATTGAGTTCCTGCTATTTGTTTTACTGAGCCATATCTATTTTTTAATTGCTTTTCCATTGTATCATAATCTGTAGTAGTAAAAAATAGATAGTTTACTTTTGATTCTGTTTCGACAGCCCATGAATAAAGTTCACGTCGCGTAGTTATTTGGTTTTCAAAAGGATTTTGTAAACTCGCTCTAGCAGCATTCCTCTTGAGAACTCCTCCTAATGCATCGGTCTTTTTCCGTGGCAAGTTGCAAAAAAATGCCATTCTTCTTCCATACCGAAGTCCTGCTTGAAATTGCATAGAATGTAGAAATTCATTTTGTTTTTGTACTGAGCCCCGGATCCAGAGGAAAAGAAACAAATTTTCTTAACGTGCCGTAATTTTTCCTTTAAGAAATTAACTAGGCCGTTAATAAACAATCTCACAGCTACAAGATTATGTTTAGTTGCCTCAGATATAGCTATCAAGCTTGTGAATTCCAAACTACTATCGTCTTTAATCGTATGGCCGCTTTCTCCGTTTTTATAATACACTGCAAATGGATGTATTGTACATTGAGCATTGGGTCAATGAAATCCTTAAACGGCATCAATGAATTACATCATCTGAATTACAAATGAATAGTTCTCCGAAAAGTCACATATAACAATAGATTCATCAGTTGCTGCATTTGATTTTCTATATTTTAGGTAATCTGCTTGTTGTTTTGCAATAAACGAATGCGGTACTATATTATGCAGTTGTTCACCAAGTTTATCTGTGAAACCCAATGGTGATATGGTTATAGTTTCCATACTGCATCGATCTACTTGCTGCCACTACTTGAATGTTATTTCGTCTATACAATTTTGTAGAAATTTTTCAGATAATTCCTCTCGAATACTGTCCGGTCCCGGGCAGGCTGTACATTCGTTTAAATGGCATGATGTGCTTGGAGTAGTGCATATAATCTGCGAAATAAGATCTTGATAACTTTCTTCTTCGTGTGATAAAAGGTTCATAGATTTTATTTTATTAAACATAAGTTTAATATTTTGATGATATATGCAGACACAAATACTATGTGTACCCTAGAGTTCGCTAATACGTAGTGCCCTGGACGAAGTGCAGCAAAACTAGAAAATCCAATTTTTGTATTTGGATATTTTTGTTTAAATATTTGATGAGCCTCCTTCAAATTACAAAGAACCAGCCTACGCTGCTTTGTTTCAATAACCTTATCTGATGACATGGTCTTGAAATCTCTTTTCCCAGGGCACACCCGACTTATATCGTCATCTTCATAAAATTTCTACACCAATAATGCGATTTCCTGATTAAAAATTATTGATTCTAATTTGGTGTTCGGTGTTGACATAATACCTTTTTCTTTTTGAATCTGTTTGCTCTATTTGCCATATAATAAGACACACCGAACTCATCTTGAATTTTCCGGACAGGCCAGCTTTTTGGAACCGATGTTAAAACCATATACTTTTCATTTGTTTTTGTAGAAATATCATATTTTTCTCGTAACTGTTGAATTATTTCAATACTATCACCTGATACGTCAGTGACAACATGCTCAGAACTGCACGGAAGCCTAAATATTTCTTCAGAAATTTTCGCTGTAACTTCTTTAAATTTTTGTTGTTTATAATTTTTACTTCTCATTTTCTTATGTACTAAAGGAGAACTGTGAATTGATTTTAAAGTATCGTTGAATGATGATATATCCGGATTAATGAATTGCTCCTCATTTGATGAACTTATAGACAAAGATGCAGGTGAACATTATCGATCCAAATTAATATTTTGTGAACCAAAGAGTTTATTATTATCACTACTTGATCCACTTTTATAAATTTCAACATAACAAGCATTGCAAATTATCTTCTCTTTATTCATGGCAATACCTTGTAGATTTGCTTTCTCAATTATATAATTATTCACTTTTCGGCTGGACGATTTGTCTTTGTATAGATGGCACTTTACACACTTAACTTTCATACTGAATATTTTTTGTTTTCACTTTTTTAAAATGTACTTCAAACTCTACGATACGAATGACGAAATCTAGCATATTTATACGAAACCGATTTTGATCTGAAACCTAAATGAATTTGCCTGCGGCGATTTCTAATTGTCAGGCAATAAAACGTTCAGACATATAACCAAGTACAGTTGGCGAGATAATAAAAAGTAAAAAGGAGGTTATCCACATGCTGATAAGAAAGTTTATTACCATTTGCACACCCTCATTTTTAAGATTTATTATCTTGACCAATAGATAATTGTTTTAAGTAAACCATAAAAATGTAAGCATGAACAAAAAGAATGAGTCATAAAATCTCTGTTAGCAAATGTTTTTCATAAAATATCTATTCCTGTCGTAGCGATAGATAATAAACTATAAACATTATTCACCACGATATATTAAGGCTGTTTATGAGAGTTTTAAAAGATATCTGGGCCGGCCTTTATTTTATAAAATTCAAAAATTTATAGTTATTCCCCTTGCTTGATGAGCCATTCTCATTATTGCTCCTTTCAATTTTTAGATAATGACAATTCCTAATTTTAGAAATGATTTTTTTTTGTTTTTTTCTAAATGAACTAAAGTAAAAACACAAAGAAAATAAAAAATAAAACATTAAAATTATAATAAAATCATCAGAGGAAAAGTTTGAATACATTTTCTTGAATTCTCGTTTAAAATATTCAGATATTGACATATTCAAAAAATCATATTTTAAAAATGAAAGGTATCACTCCTTTTTTAATTTTTTTATTTGCTTACAAAATAAGTAAGCTTTAAAAAAAAGTTAAAAAATCGATAAGTCATTGAAGTCCAACAAAACGGTAAATCACATTTTCCAAAAAAACACATTTTTTCTTTAAGATTGAATTTTTTTAAAATTAAAATTGTACCGCTATTTATAAGATCTATTCATTCCCTTTCATTTGAGATATTAACTGTTAAAATTCGTTAAGTGATTCTCGCGACAGAGGCCTCCAAAAATTTTAATTTTTAAGAAAAATCAGAAAAAACGTAAAACGCCGTACGCCCCTGTTTCAAACAACAGTGCCGCAGAAGGAAATAAAAAAATACCTGTCGAGTTATTTTATATAGAGAACATTTTTGGGAAGTTCTATAGAAATCTAAAGGGGTCAGGACAACTCGTGATCGTTTTCGTATGGAATCGCTGTATATATATATATATATATATATATATATATATATATATATATATATATATATATATATATATATATATGTAAAAAAAATTATAGAAATGTTATTTTTTTAATGTCAAATTCAAACGTTAGCTTGTTACGAGTGTATTGACGCTGCTTATAACTAAACGATGTTTAACCATTTGAGTCCCAGGGGGTATTGAACAAATCACTGTCGAAGAATTCGAAACAGCGCTATCGCGCATTCTCTAAATGAGAGAGGAAGATGAAATGCATGAGATGAAAAGGCAATCTATTGAGGCAAACCTATTGTGTCGATAATCGGCAACGCACCGTAAGTTGTCGATAAAGTTCGAAATGTGCTGGGTTTTCTAGACATAAAGTCTCAACAGCGCGACCGCGATGGTTGGAACTCAAACGGTTAAGAATGGTATGCTTAATGATAAACAAATTTTGTAAATGAATACATAAAGACAACAACAATTTAAAATATTATCTTTAAGTTCATTGACCCTAACATCTCACTATGATAACAAATATCAATATTGTTTTTGGGAATTCTGTTTTACGCATATTTTTGTATTAGCATCTGTTATGCATAAATTTTACCTTGCTTACCAAAATACAGCAACACGTTGGGATGGTACGATAATTAGCTTGATGTTATTGGTTAAGTGCGTTCTTTAGGTATTTGGTATGCGTGATACACTAGGTGGCGTCGTATGCAAAACAATTATACTCGGTTTGAGAGGGGAAGGTTGTTATAATTTTTGCTTACCATGAGGCAAGCTGAATAGTCCGGATCGTACCAACATTATAATTTCGGAGATTCCATTTAAAGTATATCTGTGCAAAGTAGCAGCACACAGAAGATTTATTGTGTTTGTAGATAGATAAGTCGGTAATTTATTTATTTTTTAACTTAAATTTTTCTAATACATTGAGTTGTTGGTTATTATGTTTTATGTATATTGATAGGTTATCCAGTGGGTATATATTTTCTCAATATTTTCCTGAAGTCTTGGATCTGCTGTATTTAGTTAAAAGGAATTTATTCTGGAAATAATTTTGTTCGGAAGCCCGCTATATACAAGTACTATGAGAACCGCTAATTTGCACGAGTATGAAATGAAGTGTCGTAAAAGTGATTGTTAGTCGTGTATGAAAAAAATTTAAAAAGAAAAAAAGGAAAGATTAAAAGAATTTATATTCATTCTTGTATATCGAAAGAAAATTGAAGTAAAACAAAAAAATATAGAAAAAAATGGAAGATAAAATAATGATTGTAAAATAATTAGTTCAAAGCAAAAAGGTATATGAAAATCATAGTTTAATAAAAAAATATTAATTCAAGTTATTGTGTAGTTTCTAACATAAATAGCTTTAATTTAGTGTAAATATTTAATCGTTTATGTTGCTGCTTTAAACAAAGCGACAACAACATGAAGAATTGGCAGGGAAGTTCTTAGGTTTTGTAACGAATTTCCTAAATTTATCATCTTACAATATTACCACTGGCAGTTGTTATTAAATAAACCTACCTATTAAACCTACCTAAATTCCTTGCTGTTTATTTTTCTTGGTTCAAATAATTCATGTCAATTTTATATACTTACCTAAATTTCCATACTTAACCATTTTTATTCATACTTACCGACTTTTGAACATATACTTGTGTTTCTTTCTTACCTACCCTGTGTTGCATTACAATTCCGAAATTGATCAGCTGGTCAAAATTGTACTAATTAGTACAGGTGACGATATTGGCAAAGGGGAAAATAATTAAAACGCGATCTTCTATGACAACCGAGCCGTAATAAAAAAATCGTTTTGGAGGTTGAAGAGCAAGTTAGTCGGAGACGTCAAACAAGAAAGGTGTATAACATTGTGACCAAAAATAAATTAAAAATAAAAATAAAAATTTACTTAAAAACTTTGTTTAGTAAATTTAATTAAGTAAATAGTATATATCTGTGTCTGTAATGTACAATATTAATACTTAATATACAATATAATGAATGGACAATATAAAAGTAAAATGATTTGATATGTTTGTTTGTCTAAGTTATAAAATAAAATAAAAAAAAAACAAAATTATACAATCTTGTGAATAAATATTTGATTTCCATAAAATAAGGATTGTATTGTGTAAATAAAAATTGTATGCATCGATGATAAACTATGGTGCGATGTAAAGTGTCTTAAAAGAAAAAAAAGTTAGATCTATACTGTTAATAAACAAATTATATAACCTAGTTGGGTGTTGTATTATTATTTGTGGTATAAAAATTCACCGGAAACAAAAAGATTGACTTGGGTTCCTAAACGTTTTATTAATTCACGCTGGGAGCTAATATTACCGTACATAAATACATCACGTGCAGCAGTAATCAACAACACCATAAAATAAATCGTACCATTACAATGATTATATGCTGCTATTACCTCCATCGAAATACGAGAGTGTGGTACTTACAATACACTCCAACAAACGTATACAAGTAACCTTGCTACGGGCGTGCGAATATAAGAAAAACCAACAGAGGTGTACACCAGTATTGGAATCTTGCGGAGTTTCGGGATGCGGCTCATCAATTCGGATGGTTCGAGAAAAAAATTGTAAAGTATAGCATGATACTCTTTTCTTAAATTACCGTTTCTTTTGTTTTTAAATCTTTAAATTTTTAGGTTGAAATTTTTTTTTCTTAACGTACTTTTTATTTGATATCAAAAGTTTCATTTTTGATTTATTTTTGTTCGGATATTAATCTTCCTATGAAGATTTTTTCTTCGTGTGTGTGTTCTCCGATATAAACCATATGACATTTGCTCTGTCCTGTCGGTAAATATAATATGTGCTAAAGTGTAGTGCGTTTCGGGAGGATAATGGGATGAGGTGCTATGTGATTTCAAGGTTCTATATGCTGCTTTTCGGATGTTTTCTTTTATTTTGATTCTAATTTGGGAATTTTAGGCACACGTTAAGTTTATTTATTTTTTTGTAACATGGCTGCTGGTTAGCGGTGGATAGCGGGACCCCCCAGTCCGACTACGAGCTATCAGAAGTGTGCGACCACCATAACAGCCTTGAGACCAAGCCATGAGGTTACAAATGGCGCCGAAACAGGGACCGTAAGGGTCTTATTATTTAACATGTTTTAATTTTAACAGTTATATTTTGTGATTATGTAAGCAGGTGGCCCTAAGAAGGCATCCAGGTAGCTTCACTACCCAGCTATAACAGGTAGATCATATAAACCGCTTAATATAAACGCGGTTGATCTATCTCTTTTTGTACTTTGCCCTTCAGGTTTTCAGCAAGCACATTTTAGTGACTTGTCAAATAAACAGTTTTTCCCTACTTGATCATTTCTTGATTTTAATTGCGGTTTTCTTAATAAACCTTACAAATTTTAGCTATTGTTAATCGACGTGATTGATGGTTTTTGTATTTGTCGTGCAATTGATTTTTCATGAATTGAATACCTTGTATTACAATATGAAAATTCCTCATGAAGATTGATTTTAGCCTCAAAATTTTTCTTTCAAATAGTTTTTTCAAATTTTTTTTACCGAGTCCGTATTATTTTTCTGCTGTTAATAAACAAACTGTTAGTGATCGATAAAGATTTTAATTCTGAGGTCGATTGATGGTTCGGAGAGTCCGAATTCTTCGTCTCAATTAAACAATCTTTCTTCAATAATAGCTTGTTCAATAGCCTGGGTTTCAATAAATTGTTTTCAAGAAATATCAAGTATGACGTCATGATTAAAGTAGTTTTTTTACGAATATTTTTTTTTTCTATTCTTCATTTTGATTCCAAATTAAATTTCAAAACAATCCTCAATTATTGATTTTCACATCGGGTTCACAGTCGATTGTTCATGATTTGAATTCCTTGTGTTCCAGTGAAGTGAAAATTACTTTTAAAAATTGAACATAGAAGCATAGCAATTTTATTTTCGCTCTCATAATTAACTTCAATTTAATAATTAATTCATTTTTGTTATTATTATTACCAGTACAAATAAATTATCAATGATCGATAATTTTGAATATTGAGAACGATTGATGGTTCGGAGAGTCCGAATTCTTCGTCTCAAACAAATTTCACGCCTCGTTAATAATTTATCAATATCCCATTTATCATCTTGTTTTGGAATCAGATGAAGTAATTAATTTCAATTAATAATAGTCCGTTTACACATATAGAACTGCAATCGAATCATTTAGTTGTTTACTATATATAAACAATTTTATCACAACAGCAACTGATGACAAGAAACATAGCACTTTAGTGTCATTTATCTCTCCCGCTTTAATGATCTGAATCAATTATATTATTTGTTTGAATATATTTATTTTGATTATATTATATATTTATAATTATTATTTTATATATTTTTATATACATATATATATTATTTTCCTAAATTAAATAATAAATATCGTTACCAGTATTAGCTAATCTTCTGATCAATTTTGGGAATCAGGCGATTGATGTTTCTCAATTGCTACAATTTATTGCGAAACAATTTAAATAATAATAATATTTTTTTTAGTATTATTTGTACAATTATAACATTTCTATTTTTCTTAATTATATACATATGTTGAAAGGTCTTTCCAATTAATATACTATCCTTTTCCCTAACTTTACCTGACTTATACTAAATAACTTGAAATTGCCATATACCACTGCCGTTAACACGTTTTTTTTGTAATAAACCTTTTGATAATAAGGTAATTTAATCGTTTATCTTACACAATAATTTCGCGGATTTATTTATATATCGTTTTTGACGTGTGAAGTGTTCATTAAGTTTCTGAGTTAATTAAATTTTGGAAGCAACAAGTACAATGGAGTCTAAATTATTACTTGAAAGTTTAAATCAGGACGAGTTAGAGGTGGAATACCAAGTACGGGAATTAGCAAGCTCCTCAGTCGGAGTCGAGAAAAAATTCCTGGAGGTAGTTCAAAAGGAGTATCAGAATGCGAATTTAAAGCCGAAAAAATCACATATTAAGGATGAACCTGAGAAGGAGTTAAATGCCATTAGTCAGCAAACTGCGGTAATCGATAACGCGTTGGATCAGCTAGAAAATAGCCCAGTAATTGAGAAAAGAAAGATGCTTTTCCGTATCCCGCACTGGAGAGACCGAGCACAACGATTATATAACTCGTTTCCCGATTTAATTGGAAGTGGGGTAATAATAAATTCATTAGATAGGCTTTACCGATTCTTCAGCCGAGATATTAAGAGAGTTGGAAAGATCAGCGACACATTGAAAATGGATCAGAAGAAACAAAAACAGGATATTTCCAAGAACGCTGAAAAGAATGACTCTGAACAAGATTACAGACGCACCGAGACCGAGGCGGAGAAATCTGAGGCAGAACTGGAGGAGAGACTACGGAAACGGTTTTCCAAACAGATCGATGTGTTGTCTAAAAAGTTAATGGATAAACTTGCATCATTCTCAAAGCAAGAAAAACAGTCACGGAAAAAGCGTTCTAAGGTATCAACACATCAGAAACCAGGAAGTACATAAGATGTCGTACTCAAGCTGCGAAAGAAACATTCAACGATTTTCTAACGGAAATTGAGAGTGCAAATTACCGCTTAATAAATCCGCTTCCAGACGATGAAATATTAGAACTTCTTCTAGATAACATGAATCCTGCATTGAAGAGCGCAACTCATCACATGAAGATTAACAATATCGCGTCATTGAGGAAAATATGCGACAACTTCGAAAAATTATGGAACACATCCGGATTTGATCCCAGACGTCTCATCGAAACGCGGGTAAAGCGAACCCTTGCAATAGCCCAACTATCGGATCAACAGGAGTCTTCATCAAGTGTGCCAAAGTTTCTAGGTCTAAACTACGACTATGAAACAGACGAAGATGTGGACCATAAGGAGGAACGTTCATCGGACGTCAGTGCAATCAACCGGGTACAGTTCGTCGTATGCTGGAATTGTAAGGACTTGGGTCACAAATATACAACTTGCAAAATGGAGAAAACGCATAGCTTTTGTGAAGGTTGTGGCTTGGCGAACATCAACATAACGGATTGTCTGAGGTGTCAGAAGAAAAAGCAATTTCAGGGAAATTCGCGGCCGAGCGCGATCAATCCTGGGGAATCACGTTCGGGGAAAAATGGGAGCCCCAGACCAATAATGAAGCTAAATCCAAACAAATTATAGATTCTTCGAATTCAACAATGATTTCACCACCTCATCGTAATGATTTCGTGTCAGATTTACTTAATACTCGAATAAAACGTGTAAGAAGTTATTGGAAACAAATAAAATCTTTTAATTATTTATGCAATATCTCCACTATTACGGAATTTATGCCTAATGACCCTCGACCTTACGCAAAAATTTCAATCCTCGGTCACATAAAATTTGGATTGCTAGATAGCGGGGCCAGCGTAAGCATTTTAGGTAAAGGCAGTGAAGAGTTTTTAAGATCGTTGGCAGTATCGGTTAAGAAATTGAATACTTACATTCAAACAGCAGATGGAACATCAATCGTAGTGATCGGACACGTACATCTACCAGTGTCATATATGGGTAAGACCGAAAACCTTAAATTTTGCATAGTACCAACACTCCAGGCAGAAATATATTTAGGAGTAGATTTCTGGAGGAAATTTAACGTAGCACCAGACGTCATCAGTGAAGTGATTTTTCAGAGCAGCACCACGACAAAGAGTAAGAATCGCCATGAGTTAAGCCCTAATCATGAAGAACAGCTTCAGGAAACCATAAACAGTTTTCCTTCATTCGGAAAGACAGGACTGGGAAGGACGAACCTTGTAACACACCATATAGATGTCGGAAATTGTGCACCCATAAAACAAAGACACTACCCAGTATCTCCAGTAAAGCAAGAGTTAATATATCTGGAATTAGACCGAATGATTTCCCTTGGCGTGATAGAGGAGAGCACCAGTGCATGGAGTTCCCCAGTGGTGTTGGTAACCAAAGCAAACGGCAAATCTAGACTATGTTTAGACTCACGGAAAATTAACGCAATTACCAAGAAAGATGCTTACCCGCTGCCAATCATCGATGGTCTACTTGGAAGGCTTCAGGAAACAAAATACATCAGCAGCATCGACCTAAAGGATGCATTTTGGCAGATACCTCTCTCCGAGAGCGCGAAAGAGATTACGGCTTTTACGGTTCCAGGCCGTCCTCTCTATCAGTTCTGCGTCATGCCGTTTGGGTTGTGTAACGCACCCCAAACCATGTATGCAGACTGATGGATCGAGTGATACCACATGTGCTTAGAGATAGAGTTTTCGTCTATTTAGACGACCTCTTAGTCATTTCAGCCAGTATCGACGAGCACCTGGAAACCTTAAAGGCCGTGTCACATTTTTTGTCCAAAGCAGGGTTGACGATAAATGTAGAAAAAAGTCATTTCGTGCTCAAGGAGACGAGGTATTTAGGGTTCCTGATTGGCGAACGTGGTTTGAGGACCGACCCATCGAAAATTGACGCGATTACATCTTTTCCAGCTCCAAAATCGGTTAAACAAACTCGTAGACTCTTAGGGATGGCCGGTTGGTATCGCCGATTTGTCTGCAACTAAGCCGAAGTAACAGCGCCAATTACCAATTTACTCAAAAAGGGAGTGAAATTTCAATGGACCGAGGAAGCAGACGCAGCTTTCAATAAACTTAAATGCTTACTCTCCAACGCACCGGTATTGCATAACCCTGACTTCTCGAAAACCTTTTATATTCGCTGTGACGCTAGCACACAAGGAATCGGAAGTGTCCTTTTTCAGATAGACAGCGACCAAAATGAAACACCGATAGCCTTCATGTCGCAAAAGTTAAACGCTGCCCAGCGTAACTATACTGTAACCGAGCTGGAGTGCCTGGCAGCCATAGTAAGTGTAAAAAAATTTCGTCCGTATATAGAAGGTTACAGGTTTACAATCATTACCAATCACGCCAGCCTGCAATGGCTCATGTCCCAGAAAGAGTTAAGCGGCAGACTAGCAAGATGGAGTCTGAAGATGCAGGGCTTCGATTTCCAGATAATACATCAAAAGGGAAGGGAAAACATTGTCCGAGACGCATTGTCAAGAATATATTGTAATACAATTATGGAGATCAACCAAGATTTAAAACTACATGGTGACATTGTATTTGATAGTAATGTTGTCCAGGACCAAACGTATATGGGCCTTTTGTCTAAAATACAACAAGATCCCCAAACTTATCCGAACCTACGAATTCTACGGCATCAGATTTTTATAAGGATAGAACCGAAATCGTACGAAAATTTAACAGACATTCCTTGTTGGAAATTATGGATACCGAGCGACTATCGGGAGAAGTTGATTATCAGCGAGCACGATACACCCAACGGCGCGCATGGCGGTATTCGCAAAACGTTAGACCGCTTGAGACGTTTGTATTATTGGCCAAGGATGACAATAGACGTGCACCAATATATTGCCAATTGCGATATATGCAAGCAGACAAAAGCTAGTAATCAGTGCTTACGCCCACCATTGGGAAAACAAACAATATCAGAGAGACCGTGGCAGAAGATCTATATCGATTTACTGGGACCTTATCCCCGAACATCAACAGGAAAAACCACAATATTGATCGTAGTGGACAACCTAACCAAGTTCGTTTATCTTAAACCTCTGGCAAAAGCTACCGCTACAAAAATCGTTGAATTTCTTCGAGACGAATTATTCACACTGTTCAGTGTGCCAGAAACGATTCACAGCGATAATGGCGTGCAATTCGTTGGGAAGGAGTTTGCTGCATTAATTAAGGATTTTGGAATACATCACATGAAAACCGCCTATTACTCCCCGCAAAGTAACGCATCTGAACGAATTAACCGTTCGATTGTGGCCGCGTTACGAGCCTACGTAGGTAAGAAACATTCGAGTTGGGATAAATTTTTGCCAGAAATTGGGAGCGCACTTCGCAATTCGATCCACCAGTCAACCAATTATTCACCACATTTTCTACTATTTGGTTACCACAAAATCTTATATGGTAAGGATTACCAACTGCTGCGTGACGTCGAACTACTGAGCGAGAATGATGTGCAGTGGACCTTATTTTGATTCTAATTTGGGAATTTTAGGCACACGTTAAGTTTATTTATTTTTTTGTAACATGGCTGCTGGTTAGCGGTGGATAGCGGGACCCCCCAGTCCGACTACGAGCTATCAGAAGTGTGCGACCACCGTAACAGCCTTGAGACCAAGCCATGAGGTTACAGTTTCAGTACGCCGACAATCGAACCTGAAGAGTACTCTTGGGAGGTAAATTGTTTGGGTGAGTTTTAAAACAGATGAAATTCATGAGCGGGGTGGGGTGATAATTCTTTTATGTTTTGTTTTTTTTACTAATTAAATTATTTATCTTAATTAAAACCACAAATATCTAAATTTATAATTATTTTCTACAAATATTTATCTATGAAAATATGTACCTTAACTTAATTAGCTTATTTTGTTCTAAATTATACAATTTTAAAATGAGATAATTCGTTTTTTTATTGGTGTTGTGGATTAAAGTGATCATTGTGTGAGTAGTTGCGATAGTGCACGTACATCATTTGTTCTGCCGCCTAACCTAGTGACGAAGAAAAACCATAAATATATCTAAAAATATTTGAAACAGACAAAAATGTTTCTGCATTCTGCACCCACACGACTGTGTTATTAAAAAATTAACAGTTATAGCTAGGGTTACCACCTGTCCATATTTCATATTGACTGATATTATTTGACGAGTTTTGTCAATATGATAATATAGAATAATATGGACATATTGATTGTCCATAAATTTATTTATTTAATAAAATAATAATACAATTTCGTAAAAAACGTGCTAAAGATTTTCATATTTATAGTCATAAAAAGGTACTATAATAGTTTCTGATTTTAAAGTTTAAATGCATAAAATCTAAAATCACTATTGTTTACAGTGTTTAATTTTTGCCCTGAACTGAAATTTACCGGTAGCAAAATGTCAGATTTATATTTTCATACTATAAGGTTTTCTCCGTATATTCAAAAACAAATAGTTGTTGTATAGGTGAAAGAGATAAATGTGCAAATAAATTGGTATGTGTATATATTTTAATGAATACGTAGTTTATAAAAAATACTAAAATTATTATTTCAATAAGTGAAAAACAAATAGTTATTCGATGGCTTCTACACACAAAAATCAAACTGCTAAATCAGAACTTGAAGAAACTCCAACAAAAAAAAACAGAAAATCCTAAAAAGGCAGTGCAAATTTCGAGTAGAATATCTGGACAATGAGAATTTAAGAAGTGGATAAGAAAAGTTCCTTCAGACGATACAAAAGCTAAATGTCGATTTTGTGGTTTAATTAACTCGATCAAACACGAAGGTATTTCAAATTTAAATAAACATGCAGCAACCCCCATACATAAAAATAACGAAAAGCAAGCTACCACAAGCCAAACAATTTTCTCATTTTACTCTAAGCCAAATTATAATCAAGAATTTGCAGTTTTGGCTACAGAGATTGGTTTTATCTACCATGGATGATGCATAACACAGTTTTTTGTTACAAGAATGTGGAATTAGAATAGAATGCAAGTTATTTTCTGATTCAAGCGTAAATTCGAAAGTTCATGGTGGCAAAACAAAAATAACGACAATAACTGAAAATGTTTTGTCACCATATTCTGTTGCTATTTTATTAAAGCATCTAGTTAATGAAAAGCCATACTCATTAATTAGCAACAGACGCCTCCAACAAAGGTAACATTAAATACTGGCCACTAGTTATAACGTATTTTTCTAAAATTGAGGGTTGTAGAGAAGGATTATTAGATTTTTATGATGATGCGAAAGAAACCGAGGCGGCGGTTACTAGTCGAATTGAAAATAAATTAAAGTCGAATAATTTAAAAATTGAAAATATAGTATCATAATGCGGACAATGTCTCTGTGAATTATAGATGCCATAATTCAATTTTCCAAAAGCTTTGTGACAAAAACAAAAACATCATTAAAGCAAATTGTAATTGCCACATTTTACATAATGTCGCGAAACATGGACGTAAACAATTAAAATATGATGTTAAACTCTCGTTATTAAAGAATTTAACGAATTTTCAACGTTTGGGAAAACTTAGAAGAGCTTAAATTAATTTTTGAATTTTTGGAACATGATTATTCAGCCTTACTTCGTCATATCCCAATAAGATGGTTTAGTTTGCCGCCTGCATTGGATCGTTTCATTGTTAATTGGATGCCTATTAAATCTTACTTTCTTTCTCAAGGAAAGCATAATGTAGATCCGGTTATTTGGTCTTTTATAAAAGATCTAGAAGATGGTTTATTAGACGGAACCGACCTTAGTTTTCCCGAACTTTATTTACATGTTATGCAAAATTATATGCATATTATACATACGTCAGTAAAACTCTTGGAATGCAAGGATACATCTGCAACACAAATTTACGACATGCTTAAAGTACGCATAGAGTTGGAACAATGAAAACATGGTAACTTTTTTGGTTTTGTTGTGAAACAGGAATTTCCAAAGTTTAATAACAACCAACAATTAAAATTTAAAAAGAACGCGATGGAAGTTTATGAGCGAAGTTTAAATTATTTAAATGAATGGTTTGATTTTAGCGAAAATAATCCATTTAAATTATTTAAAGTTTTTAGTCTGCAGCAAGAAGAAAACTTGTTTGATAATTTTTTAGTAATTTTAAAAAGTTTTGGTTGGACTTTTAATGGTGATGAGCTATTTAAAGAACCCAATATTTTAAAAACTGCCATCCCATTCATCGATATAAATCAAAGGGATGACATGAAATGGGTCAAATTTTTCAAGAAAACCGAGATTGAATGTCCCAACTTATTAAAATTAATCAGAACGTGTATTTAGCATACCGGTAAGCAATGCTTATGTCGAAAGAATTTTCTCTATAATGAAAAATTTGTGGACAGATGAAAGAAAGAGAATACGACCGGAGTTAGTGCAGGCTGAGCTTTGCATTCGAGCAAATATTGCCATGAACTGTACGGAATTCAGTGATTTTATAAAAAATGAACGGAGTTTACTTGAAGCAGCAAAAAGTGATAAAAAATACTAATTTAAAAATTTATAATAATTCGATATTTTTTATTTTTATATTGAAAAATAGGATTTGCGTTAATTATTAATTATCTTGAATTATTTCTAGTCATAGTTTTTTAAATATATTTTATATATA
>OX371223.1:314439397-314766993 GCA_947310385.1 Nephrotoma appendiculata | reverse complement strand
TAAATGGCTTTTGGTTCATTTGTAGGTCGATCTGATGAGCTGGGAATTATAATGGCAAGGTGATTTGTTTCAGGAGAACAACGTTGCGAATTAAATGCCAGATGCCATTAACATATGCTAGTATCAGCTGCACTGGTCTATATTGAGCTCACATATGACGTATTATAAGAATAAATTAAAAAGTATTTGGCCGATAGTCGTCATGCAATTTTAAAGGTTGCCGAAACTTTATCTTTGCTGTATACCCTGAATTAAAAGTCCTTAGTAATTTGCACATACACATCAGATGCTGTCGCACGCCTATTGAAACTTTTAAATAAACTATAAATATGAAGATTTGGTCGGGTGTTACATACGTATGAATGAATTCCACATAAATTGGTACTCGTGGCGTGGCTAAGATGCGCTCGCTATAAATAACTTTGCTACTACTACGGTTGTTAAGCCAACCTGTGTTAAACAAAGCTATTCCACGATATATATTACAATTTAATCGATCTTTTTAATAAACAAATATGAATGTAACAAATTCAAAACGTCGGATGGAATTTGAAAATGCCTGGACCAATTTTGATCAAATTCAGTTTTATGGTGGGATTATAAGCCAATCTTAAATTAAACATAAGGTACTTAAATGGATTAGACTGGTTAGGCTGAACGAAACCTGACCATTTTTATTCATTAATAAACGTTTAGTGAATCCCACACTCCATTTTAAATTAAGATGACCATTCTTCGTAAGGAGCGAAACTCCAATCCATCCAAACTATCTCCATTGATCATCTCTTTGGCTTTTTTTATTCCAACATAATCTTCTGATATACTTTTTTAAGGGGTATGTGTTTATAATTATTCATCCAATTGAAACGGCATAATCTAATAATCGATAAGGCAAGTTTTTGGAGGCTTCTTAAATAACATACGGGTACAATGTTCGACAATGAAACCAAATAGCTAAGTTTTTTTCACCGACAGAACATACAACAGCGCAGCTCTTGTATTATAAATCAAATTAGTTCGTTTCCGTTAAACCGTCCAACAAATGAGCTTCACATCAGGGTTGTCAGCGATGAGAAAGTTCGATTACTTAGAATCAATGGTATATGAGCAAAATATAATCTCTATATTGCGCAAGAATCACCGCATGGTAAAATTACATAACCGAGTTACACACTATAACACCATCTTTCACTACGAATCTGTTGAAACGAACCAAATTTTTATGGAAATACGGACTGATTCGACTCTTTAGAATACTAGAGGATTGCTGAGGTAAGATAGCTTATGATAACCGATAGTTTATATAAGATCTATCCTCAAGTTTGCATTTTTTGTCTGTCAGCTTTTAACAGCTGTTCTTGATTTATCTGTATTTTACTAATCTTATAGCAATAAATATTGACCCCCCTTGTATTCACAGCTGGTAATCTGGTAGTTGCTGTAATTGTTACATTTCCATAAGAGAATTTTGATTAGATTATGTTAATTGATTTTGACTCACCGTCGACGAGATTCTCAGTAATGGCTCCACTTAATGTTTGTACTCGACCTCATTCCAAGTTGATTGTCGACTTCTGATAGTTGGTCTCTTCAGTTTATGGACGGTTGAGGACCAGCATAAAATTAGAGATATAAAATTCGTCATTCATATGAAAATTTAGCGAGGAATCAGATCGATCATGTACACGCCAACGTCGCCTAAATCAATGAGAAGCAATGGCATATGTAGATTGTACATTGAAACACGTCGATATTGTGGCCGTAATATTTCAGAACTGTTTTCCATTGCATCATTTATGAGACTTCGGCTTGTGTTAGGTTCCAAATTATTCCAATATGAATTTGATGAACGATTACTTGAATTTTCTCTATAAATGGGACTTGCATGGATGACACACCAAGATTGAAGGATTATTGGCAAGTTCCGGAGAATTGAAGTTGCAAATTAAGAAGCCAATATCATTATTATTAATTCGCCATATTTAGAGTGTACCAAGACTAACGGTATTACAAATAATCAGATATAGGGGCAGGACATGATTGTAATAATTATAGAATTGACCCGGGTTCAGATGTTTAGTAGTCAGAGAAAATTTGTTATATTTGTATAAAACTAGCTGTACGCAGCCCGCTTTGCGTATGGTTTCAAATGAAAGATTATTTTTATTTTTGGTAATATTAAATTAAAATGAAAAATGAAATCAAAAATATTTTAATTATATAAAAATTGATTAATTTGCTCCAATGCTATTTGGTATATACTACAACATTTCTTGTTGATCCTTCAGGTGCAATCACTTATATTGATGCCAGTTTTCCTACAAGTGAGCATCCACCATATGATTGACAGTGTCAAAAGCATGGATATTCCAAATTTAAACCACAAACTTCAAATGACTGACCTTGAGATTTGTTAATGGTCATATCAAAAGCTAGACGCATTGGGCATTGTATTCATTTAAAATAAAATATTTGACGGAATTATAGTAGGAATGCTTGGGATTAACTCTTCTTCTCCTTTGTATTTGCCAGCTAATATGGTTGCTCCAATTAAATTTGTCATTAATTTTTTAATAGCAAGTCGGCATTACAAAGTTTTGGTTGGTTAATATTTCGTATTAAAATGATTGGTACACCAATTTTTAATTGAAGAATATGTAGTAGTACTCCAGGCAAATCTAATGAATTTAAAAATTATATAGGATAATTTACTACTTAGTCTTGATCTATAACACAATCAATTGGTTTGTATGCAAATGTTTCACCAACATTTTTACTTTGAATGGCAGTATTTATATCATTAACGTACTTGTTTTATGCTATCAATATTGGTCGATCATTTAACCAATTATGATTTGAATTGTTATACAATATTTGGGTACACACTTTCAATTAATTTTACATTTGGGTGTTTTAAAAAACAAAACTTTTGTGGAAATGTAATTGCATCAGTTGCACTATCAATTTTTCAATTTCCAATGGCTAATAATTGTTTTGGAAATGTTACAGCACATTCATTGTTTTGCAATTGAAAACGTATATTTGTTGTTAAATTTATATTTTTAAATGTTTCTCCAGAAATTATATGGTTTTAAACACGCGTTTAATTCAGCAGCTGGAGTTGATCGGGTTATAAGGGTAGTGCCTGTCTAAAGTTACCTGATATTTATATTGTTGTACCATCAGATATCTGTTGGTAATTGCATAAATCTTGTTATGTTTTATCTAATGCTTCTAATAATTTATGATGTGCCATTGTGCATTATTGCAATACCTTTCCTGATGTTTTTGGAATGTTACATGTTGGACAAGTGTTGGACATATGACATCGGACAAGTGGTGCAGTGGTTAAAGCTTCGGCACTTGGACCGAGAGGTATTGGGTTCGAATCCCACCAGAGGCTGGATGCAAAGCGAATTTTCGTCATCGATTACGATCGGTGATGTTAATAAACACAACTAAGGCCCTCTGATGGAGTGCAGAATTCAGCGCCGACCCACCATCCATATCAATGTACAGGTTGACAAGGAGCTTGCAATGTGCAGGTGGTAAACTGAAGTTGAGTGAGTAGGTGAATAGGTGAATGGGTTAATTATGTGGCGTGAATGCGTGGTATCACAATAGACCAAAAATGGCTTAAGTGTCAACCAGTGAAACCTAACCTACATGTTGGTGTTTAAATTATTTGCATATTTAATGGGAGTTTTAGTACTGAATGGGGTCCGCCATCTAATACTGTTCCTGCTATTCTTGAAGAAGCAATTGCTAATGCTATATGTTGATTTGCGATCTTATCAATGTAATTAAAAATTCGAAAAAGCTCCCATAGAAGCTGCCACTTCCATTGGCTCACGACCCGTAGAACATATATATATATATATATATATATATATATATATATATATATATATATATATATATATATATATATATATATATATATATATACATTTTTATTGAAATCGATGCTGTAGTTTTTGAGTTTATCGACCGAAAATGCTTCTACGGAAGCTGTAACTTCCGGTGGACCATTTTCAGTTAAAAACCATTATCATGACTCATACAACTATAGACCAATTTTTATCAAAATTGGTACAGCAGTTCTTAATGTCACAAACACACACGTCATTTTTATACATATATAGAGATTCTGGATATAAAATTTGATCGTTTTTTGAACGGCACAATGACCGGTAACTTAATCAAGAATTACAAATCCTAATTTATTTGATTTTTCTGATAGTTTGCTAGACTTTTTGGATCTGGCATCCCCGCCGTCAAATTCAATAGGTTTATGAAATCTGAGGTAGATTACGCAAACATTATGTCATTACATTATTTAAAGCATTTTGGATGTCGGTTATAAATGTGAGACATAAATTGTAATGATTGATCTGTTTGTTTTCATTAAAAATTGTCAAAACTAGTTTGAGTCGATAAACGTAAATCGTACTGAAGGCTGCCGCTGTGGGTTCAAAAACATTTTTAACTTTGTTATGTTGCACCTAGCTCGTAGAGAACTTTCATGCGGCTGTGCCACATAAAAATTGTTTACGAGCTAGGTGCAACATAACAAAGTTAAAAATGTGTGATATATAATGTAATTGTTCTTGTAAATTATTGTTGTATGCAATTGTTGTTGTACCACCGTTTTGAGATCACACACTTTTAACTTTGTTATTTTGCACCTAGCTCGTAGTTCGTAGACAATTTTCATTCGGTAGCCTTCAGTCTGCTTACATAATTAACTTCCTAGTATACATCTTGAATATACCGAAAAAAAAATATGAGCTTGAGATGTAATTTTAAACAACAAATGATCAGATCTGCTTGTATAAAATTATGTATCGCGATTTACGAGATGTAATCAAGGTAAACAAAATAAAATCAATTCTGCGTGAAAATTTCTACAAATGAATTTATTATCCTAACTCACTAAATCAACAACAACAACAACAACACATAGTTTATTTTTCAATCTCATCCTTTTTGTGTTTATCATTATAATCTATAGTTTTAAGACATTCATACTACTCCAAATTTACACACATCTATACAGAATTGTTACGTACATATAGTTATGATGCATTCATATTTCAGTAAAATACTTATCTTTTCATTCTCTAGTAAATAAAATACAAACACATTATTGTATTTATAAAGATTGAAAGAAAATCATCGCAATTTCATACACACCACTACGAAATATTGTTAGTTTCACAGCTGTACATCGATAACGTCCTTTTGCTTTTATCTTCCATATACATTCATATGTACGTAAATAGATATACATCGAAACATTTGAAAACAATACTGAGTTTTATTACTGTGCGTGGAAACTAGCGACATCTGTTGTATTCTGGTAAAACTAATTAGGAATAAAATCAATAAATTTTACAGATTGGTTCTTTACTTTGCTTTCTTTTTTTTACCAAAGGAATTTCGTTTTTTGCTAATTTTTCGGTTAATACATCAAATTTAGCAAAACGCCACCGTCAATCGTCTCAGATTTTTTTTCTGCGTCTTTTGATATATCACAATCTAAGTTTCGCAATGGTACCAAAACTTTTGCGATTTTTTTGAATATTGTTCGCTTTGTAATGCCATAGCGGAAAATCTAGAGGGAAAAATGAAAAAAGCCACCGTCAATTTTCCTAAAAAACTTCAATTAAAATTTTAAGATATAAATGTTGGCGATCGGTTGGTTAGTTTTTACGCAATGGTACCACGAAAAGTCGTGTTTTTGCAAAATACGTGAATCGGGGCCTTAAGGAGACGAGACAAAATACATAAACGGAAAAATTCGTTCGTTATAACCAATACAAAATACAAGTGGTTTATTAATTTGAACAGAAATGTTGTTCATTATATCGTTATAACGAGGTTCGTTACATTGAGGGTACTTTTTATTATGTTATATAGGAAAAAAATTGGGACCGAGAGAATTGAGCGTTATAATGAGGTTTTCGTTATATCCGAGGATTTTATAACCAGGTTTTACTATATACAGTACTGTGCAAAAAAAATTGGGCAAACATATTTTATTGCAAATTGGAGTTTTGTTTTGATAAAATTACAAAACTTTTGAACGCAATTGGCTTATTGTTTCATTTTATAGACAAGTATGACGTAATTTTATGAAAAAAAAAAATTTACCTGCAATTTAGGGGCAAAACCCCGAAAAAAGCCAAAATATTAAAATCCGTTGATTGGAGTTAAAATAATGAAATAAATTAAACACCTATTTTTTATTTTTTTTTTGTTTTTTATGAATTTATAGAAGTTCTATCTTTAATATTAATATTTTGTTGGACCGCCATTTGCTTTTATTACAGCGATACACCTCCGATTCATTGAATTTGATAAATTTTTCAAAGTCGTAGGAGGTATGGATTGCCAAATCGTCATCAACAAACTTTTTAATGCTTGAATCGATTGTGGACGCTTTTTTGCTACTTCTAACTTCATTATAGATATAATTGTAGAATATAAATATTTTCAATGGGATTTAAGATATAAATATTTTCAATGGGATTTAAGTCTGGACTAAATGAGGGCCAGCTCAACACATCGATACTTCTTTCTTCGAAGTACTATTTTATCTTTAAATGAAAAGATTAGAAAACAAAACTAATTTTTAACAAATTATTTATGTTTATCTGAAAACCAATTTTTCTATCTACAATTCAAAATTAATAACTTACAATTTTGGCGGTATGGCACGGAGCGTGGTCCTGTTGAAAAATAAATTTGCAGGTCTCGCCAAAAAGCTTTAACACAGAAGGCTCAAATTCGTTGTGTAGAACCTGCAGATAAACAGCTGCTGTAATGCTGGAACTAAGGAAGCACAACCGACCGGTTTCATTTCCAGAAAAGCATCCCCAAACCATAACTCTTTCATTTTTCGGTGGAAGTTTTAAAAGACATTCGTTGCTAAGCCTCTCGCCCGGTTTTCTTCTTACGAAAATTCTCCTTTCTCCAACATGCAGCTTGAATTTTGATTCATCGGAGAAAATCACATCATTCAACATCTCTGGAATCCAAGAAACATGCTCCTGGGCCCATAGCAAACGTTTTTTTTCCACTAGTAATGTAAACTCAGGCTTCTGGACAGGTTTAAGTGCTCTCAAACCAGCTTTAACAAGTCTTCTTCTCACTAAGCTGGCTGAAATTTGTTTTCCTGTTGCTCGCTCAACCTCCCGTCTTATGTCCGATGAAGTTTTAAAACGGTTCCGACGACATTGTAATATTATGAAACGATCTTCCACTGGCGTTGTCTTTCTGGGCCTTCCAGATCCTTTCTTTCTTTGTGTACTGCCCATCTCTCGCATTTTTTAAATATTTAACGCGACAGTACTTTTTGGAATGTTTAATCTTTCTGCTATTTCACGCGTGGTTAAATTTTCTCGCGCCAAAATCAACATATTGCTTTTACACTGCTCACTAACTTTTCCCATTTTTTTTAAACTAAAATTGCACTTTATTCTTTATTTGACTAGGATCACTTACAGAATAACTTAATCTTACAAAATATGCACTATTTATACTCAAAAAAAAAATAAATGCAATAAAACATCTGCACCAAAATGACGGCCAAGAACGGTAGGCGTAAAATAAAATAATTGTTTGACCAATTTTTTGGCCCATCTGTTGCGGGGTTATACCGGTGTAATAAAAACAAAAGGCGGCCCACCAAAATATTAATATTAAAGATAGAACTTCTATAAATCAAAAAAAACAAACAAAAAAATTAAAAAAATACGTGTTTAATTTATTTCTTTACTTTAACTCCAATCACCGTATTTTGAATATTTTGGCATTTTTCGGGGTTTTGCCCCTAAATTGCAGGTAATTTTTTTTTTCATAAAATTACGTCATACATGTCTTTAAAATGAAACAATAAGCCAATTGCGTTCAATAGTTTTGTAATTTTATCAAAACAAGACTCCAATTTGCAATAAAATATGTTTGCCCAATTTTTTTTGCACAGCACTGTATATTATTTATTCCAATACCGAATGCATCGGCGATCTATTAAAAATATCTTAAAATTTTGATCGATCGGACACAAAGGTGTGCATGAAATAAGTAATTATAAACGAATACACTATACGCACAATCGCGTACATTTATCAATAAATTTTGAAGTATATTAATTTTTATATCAATAAATTATGATAAATACTTTACTCAAATAATAATGAATGTTGAATCAATCTTATTATACTTTATTTAAAACGAAAATTTGTTAACAACCATATTCTACATTTTTTTCTAACTTATTTTGCTTCCCTCCAAATATAACTTTAATTTGTTAAATCGTACAAAGAAAATTTATACTTAACATGTACAAAACACGCGTGTGATTTATTCCAGACTTTCCAAGATGTTATGTATTCAAATTCGAATAGGAAAAAAAACGAATCGTATTGGAAATTTTAGTCCAGTCAGAAAATGACTCAAACCTCAATTTAAATAAAAAAACATAAATTATTTTCTAAAATAAACATTTATAAACAAACTCACCACGTATTGTGTAGAAATTATCGACAATTTTATGAAAACAGATTTTTATTAAAACAGAACTTTAAAACTATTATATTAAATCTATATATATAAAAATGAATTCCTGTTTGTTTTTTTCTTCCGAATGCAAATGTTGCATGTTCAGGACCAATCTTACGGTATTTTGGAAGGGGATGGACCCCGGGGTCTAGGGGCTGCGGTACAATTTTTTTCAAAAATTTTAATTTTCTTTAAATTTTCCACGAACATGAGTTTATGGGGCTGATTATATGAAATTACTGACATGTTCGAATCCGAGGGGCCCAGCCCTGGATCAAAAATTAATTTTTACATGTATAGATACAAATATTTGATTATTCCAAAATGACTTCTCAGTCGCTCAACCAATCGCTATGAAATGTTTAACATGCAAATGTTGCATGTTCAGGACTAATCTTACGGTATTTTGGAAGGGACTGGACCCCGGAGTCTATGGGCTGCAGTACAAATTTTTTCGAAAATTTTAATTTTCTTTAAATTTTTCCACGAAAATGAGTTTTTTGGGCTGGTTATATGAAATTACTGACATGTTCTAATCCGAGGGGCCCAGCCCTGGATCAACAATTAATTTTTGCATGTATAGTTACAAATATTTGATTATTCCAAAATGACTTCTCAGTCGCTCAACCGCTGGCCATGAAATGTGTACCATGCAAATATTGCATGATCAGGACCAATCTTACGATATTGTGAAAGGGGCTGGACCCCGGGGTCTAGGGGCCATGGTACAAATTTTTTCAAAAATTTAAATTTTTTACGAGAATGAGTTTTGGAAAGGGGTTATATAAAATAAGAAACATGTTCGAATTCGGGGGGTCGCCCCTGGATCAAAAATTCATTTTTACATGTAAAGATACAATTATTTGATTGTTCTGAAATTACGCCTTAGCCGCTTTACCGATCGCCATGAAATTTTTACCATGTATATGTTGCATGTTCAGGACCAAGCCCACTATACTTTTGAAGGGGCTGTGGTACAAATTTTTTCTCAAATTTCATTTTTTTAAAGGTTTTTTGACGGGAATGACTTTAGGAAAGGGGTTATATGAAATTAGTGACATGCTCCAATCCGGAAGTCTGCCCTGGATCAAGAATTTATTTTTACATGTATACATACAATTATTTAAATGTTCCGAAATAGCGCCTTAGCCGCAAATTCCAAAAAGGATATCTAGCGTGCGATTGTTATACACAGATCATACTTCTACTATAATTGATTTAATTATTCAAATTTATTTTATTAATTTAAATTTAAGACAATCTTTCATCACTTTAACTGAAGACAAATCTCTGAACACTTATATTATCCATACTAATAATCTATTTTTACTGGTTTGACATGTACTGTTTAGTTATATCCTATTTATTATATCCTGTTTTGAAATGTACCATAGTCAGCGAGTTCTAATTTTCACATAACTTTAGAAATAATTAACATTCTATTTTAATCCACTATTACAACCGGCGGCGTTTAATGAAAATAGTAGTTTCATACTAAACGCCAATAGTTTATTACTTGATAATCTTCATTGATTATTTAAGTAATAAACTAAATTTATTACTTAAATAATCAATGATTGTTTCAAAAAATCAATTCTAGGAAAGGTACTAGAAAATATTGTACGTATAAACTGATTTACTTTGAAAAGTACTAGCGTTTTGTATTTAAAATAGCATCTTCTACAAGAAACATCCTTGGATTCAAATTATTGTATGTGTAAAATTGCCTTAGTTTGAAAAAACTTCTTTTGTTTTTCGAAATGTCATTTTCAACCACAGTTCGCGGTAAAACCTATCGAAGTGGACGTAGTTTTAATCGTTTTGAATACATTAATATTAATTTGTGTTTCGGATGCCGTTGTTCTCGATTAGTTAGCTATATTGCAACAAAATAATTGTTGATGATTATTTCCCAGGTATTAAATATTATTTCAAGTGAATATACATTCTTATTAGATTTAAGTTTTCAGTTTATAAACGTGAACTATGATTACTTTTTGATTCTAGATAACATTTGATTTTGCTTTAAAAAAATTCCTTAAAGATATTTTCAAACACACTTCGCGGTGAAATGTATCGAAGGGAACATTAAAATCGTTTTGATAAATTAATACCAATTTCTGTTTTGAATGCCCGTCATTCCTGACTAATTAGCTACACGTTTCATTTTTGCTTAAAAATGCCACCGAAAAAAAGATCAATTGGTCAGGTAACTGCAAAGTCGAAGAAGATTAGAGCCGCAAGGGTGGCCGAATCAAGCGAACAGTTTGAAACACGACTTGGAAACGTTCGAAGCAGTACGTCTTCTTCTAGAGCTAATGAAACAACTAAACAGCGCGAAATACGACTTGCAAACGTTCGAAGCAGGATGTCTTCTTCTAGAGCTACTGAAACCATTGAACATCGTGAGACCCGGCTGGAAGTCGATCGGTTACGATATGGACGATTAATAGAAACTTTTAGAGGTGATTTAAAGTTAGCAGCATTCAATTACGAGAAAGACTATGATTACAATGTTTCAATGATTACAATAGCTTACGTCTCCGGAACTACTGAGTTATCCAGACATTTTCTACAAAATATTCGAAAATACAACTCATGCTTATATACTTCCCGTGCAATGCCGGGTAACTCAGGTAGTATTTAATAAAACAAGAAAAAGGTTTAAATTCAAACTTGTGTTAAAATGATATCGGTACACCGAGAATATCAAAATTCGCAGCATTAAAACCGAAGTCGTGCATTATTAGCGCTAGGTGGTTTTGGTTAGGTGACTCAATGACCAACTTCGTGTACTAGCCACACCTGAATCACGATCTCTAGGATTGGCCGATCATTCTCATGTATCCAAAATTGAGTTATAATAACATTTGAACACCTATTTCCAGAAATCGTGATTCATATCTGGCTAGTACATGAAGTTGGTCATTGAGTCACCTAACCAAAACCACCTAGCGCTAATAATGCACAACTTCAAGTTTATTGCTATGAATTTTGATATTCTCGCTGTATTGATGTCTTTTTTATTCAAATTTGGATGGTCATTATCGGGCATTCTCAGAGATCGTGATTCAGGTCTGGCTAGCACACGAAGTTGGTCATTGAGTCGCGTAATCAAAACCTCCTAATGCTAATAATGTACGACTTCGGGTTTATTACTACCAATTTTGATATCTAGATGTACTGATGCCATTTTTGCTTAAATTTGGATGGCCAATATTAGCCATTTTCGTAGTTTGTGATTCAGGTCACAGTCATCTATCAGTAGTCAGGAGAATTTTTTGTTTTTTTATACTACAATTTTGACAGTCATTGGCGACCATATCTGGAAATTGTGGTTCAATTCTCGTTAATTCGTGAAGTAGTTGATTAAGCACCTACATGAACCCAACTTGTTTTGATAATGTACTGCTTCTAGTGATCGCAATCCCGGACTATTTTACCAATCCCGGGATTACGGGATTGAGTTATTTAAATCCCAGGACCTCGGGGTCTCGGGACTAAGGCTATTTTCAAATCAATAAAAAAAATGTACTTATTTTAAATAGTTCAGTATCCTAAGAAATAATTTTTATTCAAAAAATTTAAATCCATATTAAAATAAATGAAAATTCATATTAAAAAAGAAAAACATCATTTGCCACAGCTTAGGTAAGACGCGAAAATAGGAGTGGTCTCCTATTTTGTTCCGCGGCTTGAAAATTACAATTCCTGCCGTTGAAAATGTCCGCTCCAAATCTACACTTGTCGGTGGAATTGCAATCAAGTCACACGGGAAGTTACACGCGAATGAACGTTTTAGCTTTATAAAGAGTGATCCAATAGGAGGTAATTTTTCCAATTGGGGTTCATGCATCACAACTGTCATGTTCATATGACAATTGTGTTCAGTATTCATTGACATTTAACCATGAATAGACTTACGCGAGAACAACGTTTAAAAATTGTGGAAATTTATTTCAAAAATCAGTGTTCAGTGAAAAATTGTTTTCGTGCTATTTTATGATGTTCATAATCGTCCAACAAAAGCACTATTCGTGAAACAAAAAGTTTCGAACCACTGTTTCATTATTGGATATTTATCAACCAACTAGAGCGCGTACTAGTCGACGCCATTCTCGAGCTCTCGTATATGGCACATTATGGCGTATTTTGAACAGTGATCTTAGTTTGAAGGCACACAAAATACAGCTTGTTCAAGAGTTGAAGCCGGTTAACCTTCCTTTGCGTCATCGGTTTGGTATATGGGCGTTGGAACAGCTCCAAATTGATCCGTTTTTTATCGAAAAATTTTGTTCAGCGATGAAGCTTTTTGGCTGAATGGATACGTCAACAAACAAACTTGTAGTATTTGGGCTGATGAACAGCCAGAAGAGATTCAAAAGCGTCCAATGCATTCTGAAAAATGCACTGTTTCGGACCGTATTTCTAAAACTGCGGAAGGACAGCGAGTAAACGTCAATGGCGCAAACTATACAGAGCAATGATCAATGAATGTTTATTGCCAAAAATTTATGATACTGGTGTAGTCGTCTTGCGGTTTCAACAGGATGGTGCAACGTGCTACACAGCAGGCCAAACCATCGATTTATTTAAAGAAAATTTTAATGAGAACATCATTTCAAGAAACGGAACCGTGAATTGGCCACCAAGATCTTGTGATCTGATGCTGTTAGATTACTTTTTATGGGGTATCTAAAATCACTTGTTTATTTCGATGAACCACAATCGATTCCTGCATTAGAAGCGAATATAACACGCGTAATTAACGCAATATCGGCCGCAATGCTCGAAAGAGTACTCGAAAATTCGACCTATAGAATGTATCATAATCATCAAAGAACAAGTCGCGGACAACATATAAAAAAAAAATATTTTCAAACATTAAATGTCATAAACCGAGCTTACGTCACAAATACAATTTTTGAATATTAAATTGATTTTAATGTGTTTTATTTCAAAAAAACTTCCGAAAGCTCTTATATCACCCTTTATAAAAATGATAAGGGAAAAAATCAGTAAACGAGTTCTGAATGTTTTCTGATTAAAGAAAAAAAAAAATACTCGTGTGGTGTAGAATTTGTTACAAGTAATGGCGAATTACAGTTTTATTTAGATTTGTACATTAAACAATGATAAATAGTTTTAAAGAGAATATAATATCAGGTCCCTATAATATCCCTTTTTCTACCAAAAAAAAAAAAAAAAAAAATTGGCTCAATTTCAGCCCAAACCACACAAATGTGTGAGCAAAAAAATATAGTATGTAATAGCGTTTTTGAATAAAAATTTCACTTTATTTGAAGTACAACCAAAACAATTGTGTGTATAGTTATAGTATTTTTTTCGGGCGAAAATAAGCTTAAAAGGAATTCACAAATGTGTAAGTTGGTTCAAAACACGTATAAAAATTAATTTTTGACATGATTCTGTTACCGTACCCACAGAATTGTGGACAGGCAGGAAAAGGGATATATAAGAATATAAATACATATAAGAAGGAATAAACTAAAATTAAAAGAATTATTAAATTCATATTTACTAAACACATTTTTATTAACCACTTATTTTTAATTTCGCAAAATTATTTTGAATATTTACAAAAAGTTTAAAAAATCATTCGATCGATTTCGACTTGTTAGGTCATCATCAGGAGTATCTACTGATTTGTAAAAATAAAAATTTTGTTATATAGTAGAAAAAAGCAAAAAATACATAAAAGAAGGGGGGACAAAAAATAAGCAATAAAAATTAATCTACGGATCGCGTGAGAATAGAAAAGGGCGGGGTCTGTAATTGGTGAGAACCGGATTTCACTCTGTTCGTTAAGGATATTTTGGTTAAGAAATATTGATATTCGAATTTCGTAAGATTCTGAGGTATCGGTTTAAGTCGCACTCCTCCGAAACTGCCCGACCGATTTTTATGATTTTTTTTATTTATATTTGGTAGGTCTGAGAATAGGTCGTAAAGTATATTTTATACCGCTAGGTGATTAGGATGTCCCTATCCAGAAAAAAATGTCCTCCTACCCCCACCCTCAAATTTTTTTAAACGCGATTTTAGTAATTTACAACGCAGTGCATGCAAATTTTCGTACGATTTATTTTAATTTATAAGAAATATATACGGATTTATGATTGTTAAAAGGTTGGTAATATACTAAAACAAGAAATACATTATCGGTATACCGTTTTTCAGCAGTATGTACAACAATTTTGTCTATTTGTGTGTGTATTACAGTGAACAATGCCACCAAGACGCAAAGGGTTTCCCAGGGGTTCAACAAAAAATAAAGTTTTCAATGAGATTTATTACAAAATTACACGTATTCGGTCCCACACGTTGCTAGATGTACATATTTGGTTGAATGGCAAAAGCGAGGATTACCTCATGCACACATTTTGATTTTGTTAGTCGACAAAATACGCCCTGAGGGAACCGATAGTGCAATTTCCGCGGAAATTTCAGATCCGTCTACTGATCCAACTACTGTACGATATTGTTACCAGTACCACAAACATGATTCATGGCCCATGCGTTGATCTGAATCGTTTATCGCCTTCCATGGCAGATGGAAAATGTACAAAGCGTTTTTCTCAAATTTTCACCAAACAAATGTCGACGGATATCCAATATATTGTCGAAAAAATACTGATAATGGCGGACTATCCTCTGCGCTAAATATCAACAACGCAGACATTGACATTGACAATTGTTGGGTGGTACCATATTCGCCTCTGCTGAGCAAAACATTCAATGGTCATATTAATGTTGAGTTCTGCAGTTCAGTGAGAGCCTCAAATACATTTGCAGGTATGTGAATAACAACGAGGAAATAATGAGCTAGCAAATTGGCCGGTATATCAGCTCCAATTAAGCTGTCTGGCGTATCTATGGTTTTCCAATTCATGGACGGGACCCAGCAGTTATACATTCAGCCGTCCATCTTGAAAACGGCCAGCGCGTATTTTTCACCAACGAGACAGCATTGGAGCGTGCCATAAATCCATCAAAAACTACACTTACCGAATTTTTCGAATTGTGTAATCGTGCGGATACTTTCGGTGCATTTGCACGAACACCAATTGATGCGTGCCCCGGCCTTTTCAAATCACACACTTTGGGCCGAGTATATACAGTCACTCCAAGGCAGATTGAACTGTTATATCTGCGACTATTATTGGTTAATGTCACCGGCCCATTGTCATTTCAAGATATACGCAAAGTGAATGGACAACAGCATGCAACATATAAAGATGCATGCCTTGCACTTGGTGTGCTCGAAGACGACAATCACTGGGACGATATGCTTGCTGAAGCAGTATTGGGCTGTACAGCAACACAAATACGTCTACTATTCGCTATAGTGTTGACTACATGTTTCCCGCGAAGAGCAGACACGATGTGGGATAAGCACAAAGATTCAATGACTGACGTATTGCATCAAATTCGTACACGGTGGAACGATCTAACGATTACATGTACAATGAAGCATTGATTGCCATCGAGGATTTTTGCGTTGAGCGGGGCAAGGTCAATTCTTTTTTCTTGGATGCCTCAGGTGGAACTGGCAAAACATTTTTCATCTCGCTAATTCTCGCCGAAATACAATCAAATAATGGCATCACATTGGCCGTTGCATCATCTGGCATTGTAGCAACTTTATTGGATGAAGGCAGAACAACTCATTCAGCATTTCAGCTGCCGCTGAATATTCAAAATAACCCGCGATGAATGTAATATGGCACTCAAACATTCTCTTGAGGCGTTAAACAGAACACTCAAAGATATAAAAACAATGACAAACTATTCAGCGCCAGACAAACACTTCCAGTCATTCCTCGTTCAACATACGCTGATGAGATCAACGCTTGCTTAAAATCATCGCCACTGTGGCGTAATGTTAAAAAAGTCCAGCTAAAAATAAACATGCGCGTCCAAATGCTACAACATTCATTCGTAGACACATTCTCGGACCAAATTTGCTGTCTATGAAAATACAGCGGATGCATAAAATTGTCCACTAATTTCTGCACATCCGTTGATTCGCCAAATGCTCTCATTGACCGCATATTTTCTTATGTACGCACACAACGGCGTGGTTGGCACAAAGAGCCATTTTAGCAACAAAAAATGTGGACGTCGACAATTTAAACTTATCTTTTATCATTACAAGATACAGCAGTCGTTGCCAGGCAACTTGGTATCATACAAATCGATCGATACGGTTTGCGATGCCAACGAAGCTGAAAATTATCCAACAGAGTTTTGAACTCACTGGATTCACCAGGCATGTCACCACACCTTCTACGACTGAAAGTTGGATCTACGGTTATTTTACATCGGAATTTGAATCCACCACGGCTGTGCAATGGCACGCGATTGGTCATTAAAAAATTTATGAAAAACATCCCATCCCCACACGGCACACACTTATACATTCGTTATTTTACTTTTTATTTAACAACCAACATATTCACTAGAAATAATTTATATGGCAGAACAACGTTTGCCGGGTCAGCTAGTTTTTTTGTATTTTTGTACTTTTTTAAGTACCTATTTTGAATAATAAACTTTTTAACTTAATTTCGTCAGTTGCTATAGCTTTTAATATTAAAAATCTGTGGTCTACGAACATTACCACCATCTCAATTTTTATTTTTTAGTACTTTTCACATGATTAATAGTGCTGTTGTTTAAAACTTAATCACATGAAAAATTGTATAAAAATTGAAATTGAATTCCCAGTTCCATATATACCAATTTACAGGCATATAACTCGAATTCTCAGTAACCCTATCGTTTTCAAAATCAAATTTTTACGACATCCACTTTAAACGACAGTCGAACCTGAAATAACAACTGAATCGTTTGTTTTCTTTGATATAAAAAGGTTAACCGCGAGTTACGTTATCACTTCACCCCAACAACAACATCAACTCATATACATCTTATATTTCTTTCAATTAGACTATTTTCAATTTAACTTTTTTTTCCCTTATCTTGTAAATTCCATTTTATTAAAATGTGATACAGCAAATCTAACTAAAGTAAAAAATATAATAACTAACAAAAATCAGAATGTACTTGTGATTTGGCAAATGAACTTCGTCAATGAATTTTAAATTTAAAATCTAAAACAAGGTGATAAAAGGTGAAATCAAGTGTTTTATCTAAAGAACCCATACCTCGCACAGTGCTTGAAATTCTTTAATTTCAATACTTTGATACAAAGAGTAATGCTTTGAATATTTTCCTCTTTAGATATCGAATTTGGCTCCCATTAACATACAAATAATCTAAATTCTGAATTTCATTTCAAAAGGATTTGGTTCAAACTATTCCAAAGGTACTACGAAAAATTTGTCCTTCATTTAAAAAATATGAATGTGGGTGCCGGGTAACAGTTCAAAATGGTACTGTACACTCCATCTATTAGATAAAATAAATCAATTTTTTTGAGTCTTCGCTTTGAAAATCGATCACCCATCTTGAATCGGGCAAATAATAAATATCGCATAGTTCTTAAAAAAATAATTTATACTTAGTAAGAATTGCATGAATGATACATAATTTGCGATTATAATACCATAATTAAGAATGGTTGAAAATATAATCTTTATAGTTTTGTAATAAATTGTGCCTTATACGAATAATTTATTCAAATATTTCTCGGGTGTAAAAGACGAACATTTTAGTTTTAAAATATGTATAGTCATATAAACAGTAATAGTAGATAAGCTATGTTACTTCCAGCACAAAAACGCGTGTATTTTCTTATGGAGGTCCAAAAACGCAAAATTCCGCCATCTTGGATTTTCTGACATAGAAAGTGGTATGACCTGGTGGCGAAAAGCTGATCTACTAGTACTAAAAACATGATCTGGTTCGCGTCTTTGATAATGTTTAGTACAGCACTGATGTGATCTGGTGGCGAGAAGCTGAATTGCAGTACTAAATTTCGTGCTAATCAAGATTTTGGATTGTACCTTCGATATATACTATCGGATGATAGACAAAGTAAGTGGGAAAATAAATAAAAAAACAACAAAAAATTATTTTATTTATACACCCAATGAAAAGCAATATTAAACAGGTATGTGAATATTTTACATAGTTAAAGTTATAAATAAAAATACATATGTTGAGAGACGCATTCTTAAAGATTAAATAGAATAAATAAAACAAGAAAACAAAATTACTTTATTTATCGCAAAATAGTATAAAAATTATTAATCTACAAAATATAAATACAATTTACCTAAATTTTTCATTTCTCTTTTGCATAGTTGTTGCTTTGTTGCACATAATTTTATTTACATACATCTGTTATATCAATTCCATAGTAAGAGTATGTATGACTAATACGAAAGCGGCGCGGGGTGCGACGTCCGACGTGCGACGTCCGACGTGCGATTTACAATATTTAATTTAGTAACTGTAACAAATATTAAATTTAAATGATAGTAAATGATTGTTGTTGTTATTGTGTTCGCAAAATATATAAAGATTAAGAAAATTGCATTTTATTTTTTATGTAGGTTAAAGATAAGAAAAGATTAGTTTTCATTTCTTTTACCAAAAATCATGAGAAGTACAGAATTGTTATTATTATATTTTATTTGTATGTACATATGTCGAAATGCATAATATTACTAGATGCGCGCGCACATATAGGAATTATTTTTATGTAATCGCAAATAAGAAAGATAAAACTAAACTTGATCTTGAAAATGTATCGCTATACATATCATAACAACAGCAAATCTGATGGATGCAAATGAGAATTGAAAGTTTTAATATAATCAAAATATAGGTTAAATAATATTTTTTATCATATTTTTTTTATAATTGTGATTGTTATAATCGGATATCGCATATTTTCGTAACAATTATAAAAAATCATGATCAGTTATGTTTTCGTTGCAATAGTGTGGGATAAGTAAAAATAGAAAAAAAACGATGAGTGTTAAAGGTGAAAAACGATGATAAGTTATGTCACATAACAATGCGTAGAAACTACTAATCATTTTGTATTTAGGATAGCATGCATAATTGCATAGTCAACAATAACAACGATGAAACGATAAAATTTTCTCGCGTAAACCAATCAGGAAGTAATTCTTAAAAATATATTTCATGTTTAAACTGATCAGAGTATCACCAAAGATATTAACTATTCTACAACAAAATAAATGGCAACGACCTGCGCAACTACATTATCGCTATACAGTACAAAACTGATAAATAAAACACAGTGCAAAGCTGACAACTTTAAATAAAGTTAATGTTAATTACACGTAATTTACAAACTTTTGATATGATATTCAAAAGTTGAATGCAATAAAGTTACAGCGTTTATTTTTTACATAACCGAAATGAAATTTAATGTACATTTAAAACTATTTAAAAATGTGACGTAGTCAGTATTGGGTCTAACCACATTATCGAAGAAATTGAAGAACACTTTCATGACAGTGATAACAAATCACAGGCTTTAATATTAAAAATCAAGATATTTAAAAAAGAAAAGAGCTGATAGAAATATTATTTTATTTTATTAGGCTAATGTCAATCATTGTTCAGTTAATTCGTAAATTGTGCTAAGTATTATATGTAGTAGTATAGAGCTTTACTCTAGATCAATGTAACAAAAAAAATGATATCAAGTTTATAAAGTATGTTTAAAAATTATAAAAGTAATTAAATGTTGTAAATTTAATGAAATGTAAATTTAATGAAAAGTGGCAAAAATATATAAAACTTATAGTACCTTAGTTAAAACAATATAACAATTATATTATAAAATATAAAGACATTTAAAGATATAAAAAGTTATGAAATTTATTAAAATTTATAAAAATTAGTTATATATTGTTATTGTTATGAAAAGTTATAAACTTTGAACAAAAAATATGTTAAAAGTTATAATAACGTTAAAAGTTATAAAAGAAATACCTGAAAAGTTATAATAAGTTAAAAAAATTATTAAAAAGTTATAAAAAATAATAATAAATTTTAAAAATTATAAAAAACGTTATTAAGTTTATAAAGTATTTGTACGTTGAGTTTGTATTTGTTTATTTTTAAGTATTACATGAAACTATACTTGTACCGACTCGGCCGATCATTTATTCTGTTGTCCGCTATTTAAAAAGTAAAATAGCAAATTTAAAATTTATAAAATTAAAATAAAAACCTACTTGAAAATAAAAAAATAAAAACAAAAAATAATTACAAACGAATTATGAAAATTAAAAAATTGTAATCTAAAAATTTATTAAAAAAATAAAAAAAAAATATTCGATTAAATATTCATTTCCTTGTGTAGTGTTCTTATTATTTGATTATCATAATTTATTTTGTCGGCGGACAATCAAAAATAAACAAAAACCTAAAGAAGACTTACACGGACATTCAAATAAAAGCAAGATAGTAAATTATTTAAATAGTTTAAATGCAGTAAAGTTATGACATTTTTTTTTATATAAAACGAAAAATGAATAATAAAAATGCGTTGTTACTTGTCTATAAAAGATGATAAAGAAGAAGTTTCACATACATAACTAGATGGTATGATGAGCTCGAACTTATATTTTATGAAATATATTTCGAGTCTTATTGGGCCTGACCACATTATCGAATAAATTGAAGAACACTTTGATGACAGCGATAACAAAGCACATGCTTTAATATTAAAAATGATTATATTTAAAAAAGAAAACTAGGCTAATGTACTACTATATTTATCATTGTTCAGTTAATTCGTAAATTGTGCTAAGTATTATAGTAGTATACAGCTTTACTCTAGATCAATGTAACACAAAATGTTTACAAGTTTATAAAGTATGTTTAAAAAATCATAAAATATAAAAGTAATTAAATGGTGTAAAAATTGCAATTTTTTATAAATTATACAAATTTAATGAAAAGTGGCAAAAATGTATAAAATTAATAGTACATAAGCTAAAACAATATAACAATTATATTATAAAATATAAAGACATTTAAAAATATAAAAAGTTACAAAATTTATTAAAAGTTATAAAGATTAGTTGTAAGAGTTATGAAAAGTTATAAACTTTGAACAAAAAATATATTAAAACTTATAATAACGTTAAAAGTTGTAAAAGAAATACGTGAAAAAAACAGAATTAGTTATAAAAATTATAAAAAGTTATAAAAAATAATAATAAATTTTAAAAATTATAAAAAATCTTATTAAAAGTTATTTTAGTAACAAAAAATGTTATTAAGTTTATAGAGTATTTGTACATTGAGTTGGAAGATTTGTTGTAATACTTAAATTACATGAAATTATACTTGCTCCGATTCGGAAGATCTTTTATTCTGTTGTCCTCTATTTAAAAAGTAAAATAACAAATTAAAATTTTATAAAATTAAAATAAAAACCTGAAAATAAAAAAATATAAAATTTAAACATAAAAAATATTAATTACAAACGAATTTTGAAAATTAAAAAAATTAAAATCTAAAAATTTATTAAAAAATAAAATAAAAAATATTAATTGAAAAATGCGTGCAACAATTGCTGGTGGAAGTACTGCGTTCTAGTGGTGAGAAGTGGTGTTGCATTAATTAAGCGTAATAAAGTTTGTGACATGTAGTTGTGAGATCTGGTGACGAGAAGCTTAACTAGTTAGTAGTACCATAAAGCAAAATATACATAAGAGGACTCATGTAGAGTTTCCGAGGTTAATCTATCTTACTTTACACAACCTGTATAAGCCTAACGAGAACAATAAACTATAAAATAACTATGCCGATATGTTTATAAGATACGTATGTATGGATTATATATAGAAAAAAATTAAATTTGTATATATAAATATATTAAAACTATAAAATAAGATTAACCTCGGAAAAACCTGCTTATAAAATTTGCACTACTTGATTTCTCTTATATATTTATTGCTCGATGGTAGTACTAATAATCATTTTACTGATAGAAAGTAGCGCTCTTAGTAGTGAGAATTGGTGTGTATTTTATGCACTAATTTACCATACTAAAGTAAGTTACTACTACTAGTGGTGTCTAATTAAATGTAATTAAAGTATATAAAACTTTTAATGTTTTTTAAAAACTATACAAATTTAATGAAAAGTGACATAAATGTATAAAACTTATAGTATCTAAATTAATACAGTTATTAAAAGTTATATAAAGACATTTAAAGCTATAGAAACTTATGAAATGTATTAAAAGTTATAAAAAATTAGTTGTAAGAGTTATGGAAAATTGTAAACTTTGAACAAAAAATATGATGTTGAAAGTTATAATGGCTTTAAGAATTATAAAAAAAAAAATACGCAAAAAGTTATAATAAGATATAAAAATTATAAAAAGTTATAAAAAATGGTAAATTTTAAAAATTATAAAAAATGTTATTTAAAGATATAATAAGTAACAAAAAACGTTATTAAGTTTAAAAAGTATTTCTAAAAAATTATAAAGTTTAAGAGTTATAAAGAGTTGTAAAATTGGTATAAAAAATATGCTATTATAAGTTATAAAAGTTATTAAAACGTAATAAAAACAGTAATAATAAATTTTAGAAAATAAAAAAATGTTATTAAAATTATAATAAGTAGCAAAAACTTAATAAATTTATAAAAAGGTAACAAAACCGTTATCAAATTTATAAAATTTGTTTAAAAAATCATAAAAAGTAGTAAAATGGTATAAAAATTATAATTTTTTTAAAAACATATACAATATTTATGAATAGTGACAATATTGAATAGTAAATTATAGTAGGTAATTAAAAAAGAGTTATTAAATATAATAAAAAGTTAAAAAAATTATTGTTGATAAAGATTGATTGTTGCTATTTATAATTGCACGATCTATGTACTTATGTAGCGAGAAAAAAAGTTACAGCATTTATTTTTTATATAACTGAGAGCTATTAATCAAATTTGATATAAATTAAAAATTATTTAAGATTTAATTTAGCATCTCAAATATGTTATAAAAAATATAAGGTGAACCAACTAAAATTCATATCAACATAAATACGATATTTTAATATTTCAATAATAAATATTTAATATTTTAATAATAAAACGAAAGAATATTTCTTAATTGCCACTAAGCATTTTAGTTAGTACAAATATTATGAATATTCGTTATTTTATTAAATTGTATACGTTGGATTAATAAAAATAACAAATAAAATATTGGTTGAAGAATTTTCAATTGAAAATATTCAATGTTTTCGTGTTGCAGTCTAAATAAGTATGAAAACTCAATTCGAACGGGTTTGTATTAAATAAATTGGAATGTATTTCAACAAACCAATATATGTTGGGATGTGCATATTAGATCTAGTTAAAACTACATTATATTATTTTCATTATGACTAATGGTGCCGAAGTTGGATAAAAATTTGTAATACTATAACAGATAGTTTAGTTTACGAAGTGTTTTGTCCAGATGTATATGAACCCATCATAAACGATTGTTATAAGTATCTCGATACAAGTGGTCTAATGAAGAATGAAAATTATGGAAAAATAATGGGTGAATTTATTGGATTAAGATCAAAAATGTATACTTTCAAAGTTGTTGATGCTAATGATACAAAAATAAAGGAGTAAAGAGACAAGTTGTGAAATCTAGAATAACGTTTAAAGAATTCAAAGAATATTTAATTAATGACTCGTCATAAATTCGTTCAAGAAATCAATCAGTAAGCTCTGTTAGACAATTGAAAACCGCACCTAATCCACACGATGATAAAATATATTTGATTTAAGATAGCTATGAAACACTACGAGTACCTCTATAAAATAATGGAATATGATTATTGATTTCTGTGTAAATAGTTTTATATAAGAATGCTATTATAATAGCAAACATCTTTCTTACTTTTATCGGTTTCATTTTTTAAGTTAAGTAAAGTAACAAATTACAAACTTAAAAAATTAAAACTAAATTTAAAACTTACAAAATTAATTACAAAATGGTTAATGAAAATCAAAAAAATTAAATAAAAATATAAATAAAAACTTTAAAATATTTTAACATTTCTAAAATTTTACATAATTGAAAAAATTGAAATTTAAAATTAGCAATAAAAAAATGTTATGAAATGTATTAAAAACGATCCAAATTGGCTATAAGAGCTATGAAAAGTTATAAAATTTGAATAAAAATATGATATTTAAATATTTAAAAAATGCGCATTTTAACACGCAAGTTTTAAAAAGTTTTAGAGTTTTAAAAAAGAGTTTTAAAAAATTTAAAAAGTTTTAAAAAGTTTTAGAATAAATTAAAAAACTTTTAAAAACTTTTCAAAAGTTTTTAAAAGTTTTAAATAGTTTTAGAGTTTTAAAAAAGAGTTTTAAAAAGTTTAAAAAGTTTTAAAAAAGTTATAAAAAATTTAAAAAAGTTTAAGAAGTTGAAAAAAATTTAAAAAAGTTTTATAAAAATTTAAAAAGTTTCTAAAAAATTTAAAAAGTTTTAAAAAGTTTTAAAGGTTTAAAAAAGTTTCAAAAACATTTAAAAGTTTCGAAAAGTTTTAAAAAGTTTTAGAGTTTTAAAAAAAAGTTTTAAAAAGTTTTAAAAAAGTTTTAAAAAAATTTAAAAAAGTTTTAAAAAGTTTTAAAATTTTTTTTTTTTCAATTTAAAAAAGTTTTAAAAAGTTTTAAATGTTTAAAAAAGTTTTAAAAACTTTTTAAAAGTTTTAAAAAGGTTTAAAAAGTTTTAAAGTTTTGAAGTTTTAAAGTTTTTAAATGTTTAAAAATTTATTTATTTTTATAGCTTCATAAGTAAAATTTATGTAAACGTCTATGATTTATATAGAAAATGCAGTAAAACGTACCCGTGCGTTTTCGAGTTTGATTTTTTTAGTTTGGGCGAAAAATACGTAGACACAACCGGCTATGACTTAAAAAATTAATCATGTTACATATGCTAATTACCTTATTTTTAATTGAATCATGAGAAAAAAAGGCGTAAACGTTTATGACTGATAAAGAAAACGGCTATGTTTAATCGCATCATAAGAAAAATTGGCGTAATCGTCTATGATTTATATAGAAAATGCGGTGAATATCGAATCCGCGCGGAGCGCGGACTCGATATTCACTCTAAAGCGTAACCGCGCGAAGCGCGGTTACGCTTTAGCGCATTTTCTATATAAATCATAGACGATTACGCCAATTTTTCTTATGATGCGATTAAACATAGCCGTTTTCTTTATCAGTCATAAACGTTTACGCCTTTTTTTCTCATGATTCAATTAAAAATAAGGTAATTAGCATATGTAACATGATTAATTTTTTAAGTCATAGCCGGTTGTGTCTACGTATTTTTCGCCCAAACTAAAAAAATCAAACTCGAAAACGCACGGGTACGTTTTACTGCATTTTCTATATAAATCATAGACGTTTACATAAATTTTACTTATGAAGCTATAAAAATAAATAAATTTTTAAACATTTAAAAACTTTAAAACTTCAAAACTTTAAAACTTTTTAAACCTTTTTAAAACTTTTAAAAAGTTTTTAAAACTTTTTTAAACATTTAAAACTTTTTAAAACTTTTTTAAATTGAAAAAAAAAAAATTTTAAAACTTTTTAAAACTTTTTTAAATTTTTTTAAAACTTTTTTAAAACTTTTTAAAACTTTTTTTTAAAACTCTAAAACTTTTTAAAACTTTTCGAAACTTTTAAATGTTTTTGAAACTTTTTTAAACCTTTAAAACTTTTTAAAACTTTTTAAATTTTTTAGAAACTTTTTAAATTTTTATAAAACTTTTTTAAATTTTTTTCAACTTCTTAAACTTTTTTAAATTTTTTATAACTTTTTTAAAACTTTTTAAACTTTTTAAAACTCTTTTTTAAAACTCTAAAACTATTTAAAACTTTTAAAAACTTTTGAAAAGTTTTTAAAAGTTTTTTAATTTATTCTAAAACTTTTTAAAACTTTTTAAATTTTTTAAAACTCTTTTTTAAAACTCTAAAACTTTTTAAAACTTGCGTGTTAAAATGCGCATTTTTTAAATATTTAAATATCATATTTTTATTCAAATTTTATAACTTTTCATAGCTCTTATAGCCAATTTGGATCGTTTTTAATACATTTCATAACATTTTTTTATTGCTAATTTTAAATTTCAATTTTTTCAATTATGTAAAATTTTAGAAATGTTAAAATATTTTAAAGTTTTTATTTATATTTTTATTTAATTTTTTTGATTTTCATTAACCATTTTGTAATTAATTTTGTAAGTTTTAAATTTAGTTTTAATTTTTTAAGTTTGTAATTTGTTACTTTACTTAACTTAAAAAATGAAACCGATAAAAGTAAGAAAGATGTTTGCTATTATAATAGCATTCTTATATAAAACTATTTACACAGAAATCAATAATCATATTCCATTATTTTATAGAGGTACTCGTAGTGTTTCATAGCTATCTTAAATCAAATATATTTTATCATCGTGTGGATTAGGTGCGGTTTTCAATTGTCTAACAGAGCTTACTGATTGATTTCTTGAACGAATTTATGACGAGTCATTAATTAAATATTCTTTGAATTCTTTAAACGTTATTCTAGATTTCACAACTTGTCTCTTTACTCCTTTATTTTTGTATCATTAGCATCAACAACTTTGAAAGTATACATTTTTGATCTTAATCCAATAAATTCACCCATTATTTTTCCATAATTTTCATTCTTCATTAGACCACTTGTATCGAGATACTTATAACAATCGTTTATGATGGGTTCATATACATCTGGACAAAACACTTCGTAAACTAAACTATCTGTTATAGTATTACAAATTTTTATCCAACTTCGGCACCATTAGTCATAATGAAAATAATATAATGTAGTTTTAACTAGATCTAATATGCACATCCCAACATATATTGGTTTGTTGAAATACATTCCAATTTATTTAATACAAACCCGTTCGAATTGAGTTTTCATACTTATTTAGACTGCAACACGAAAACATTGAATATTTTCAATTGAAAATTCTTCAACCAATATTTTATTTGTTATTTTTATTAATCCAACGTATACAATTTAATAAAATAACGAATATTCATAATATTTGTACTAACTAAAATGCTTAGTGGCAATTAAGAAATATTCTTTCGTTTTATTATTAAAATATTAAATATTTATTATTGAAATATTAAAATATCGTATTTATGTTGATATGAATTTTAGTTGGTTCACCTTATATTTTTTATAACATATTTGAGATGCTAAATTAAATCTTAAATAATTTTTAATTTATATCAAATTTGATTAATAGCTCTCAGTTATATAAAAAATAAATGCTGTAACTTTTTTTCTCGCTACATAAGTACATAGATCGTGCAATTATAAATAGCAACAATCAATCTTTATCAACAATAATTTTTTTAACTTTTTATTATATTTAATAACTCTTTTTTAATTACCTACTATAATTTACTATTCAATATTGTCACTATTCATAAATATTGTATATGTTTTTAAAAAAATTATAATTTTTATACCATTTTACTACTTTTTATGATTTTTTAAACAAATTTTATAAATTTGATAACGGTTTTGTTACCTTTTTATAAATTTATTAAGTTTTTGCTACTTATTATAATTTTAATAACATTTTTTTATTTTCTAAAATTTATTATTACTGTTTTTATTACGTTTTAATAACTTTTATAACTTATAATAGCATATTTTTTATACCAATTTTACAACTCTTTATAACTCTTAAACTTTATAATTTTTTAGAAATACTTTTTAAACTTAATAACGTTTTTTGTTACTTATTATATCTTTAAATAACATTTTTTATAATTTTTAAAATTTACCATTTTTTATAACTTTTTATAATTTTTATATCTTATTATAACTTTTTGCGTATTTTTTTTTTTATAATTCTTAAAGCCATTATAACTTTCAACATCATATTTTTTGTTCAAAGTTTACAATTTTCCATAACTCTTACAACTAATTTTTTATAACTTTTAATACATTTCATAAGTTTCTATAGCTTTAAATGTCTTTATATAACTTTTAATAACTGTATTAATTTAGATACTATAAGTTTTATACATTTATGTCACTTTTCATTAAATTTGTATAGTTTTTAAAAAACATTAAAAGTTTTATATACTTTAATTACATTTAATTAGACACCACTAGTAGTAGTAACTTACTTTAGTATGGTAAATTAGTGCATAAAATACACACCAATTCTCACTACTAAGAGCGCTACTTTCTATCAGTAAAATGATTATTAGTACTACCATCGAGCAATAAATATATAAGAGAAATCAAGTAGTGCAAATTTTATAAGCAGGTTTTTCCGAGGTTAATCTTATTTTATAGTTTTAATATATTTATATATACAAATTTAATTTTTTTCTATATATAATCCATACATACGTATCTTATAAACATATCGGCATAGTTATTTTATAGTTTATTGTTCTCGTTAGGCTTATACAGGTTGTGTAAAGTAAGATAGATTAACCTCGGAAACTCTACATGAGTCCTCTTATGTATATTTTGCTTTATGGTACTACTAACTAGTTAAGCTTCTCGTCACCAGATCTCACAACTACATGTCACAAACTTTATTACGCTTAATTAATGCAACACCACTTCTCACCACTAGAACGCAGTACTTCCACCAGCAATTGTTGCACGCATTTTTCAATTAATATTTTTTATTTTATTTTTTAATAAATTTTTAGATTTTAATTTTTTTAATTTTCAAAATTCGTTTGTAATTAATATTTTTTATGTTTAAATTTTATATTTTTTTATTTTCAGGTTTTTATTTTAATTTTATAAAATTTTAATTTGTTATTTTACTTTTTAAATAGAGGACAACAGAATAAAAGATCTTCCGAATCGGAGCAAGTATAATTTCATGTAATTTAAGTATTACAACAAATCTTCCAACTCAATGTACAAATACTCTATAAACTTAATAACATTTTTTGTTACTAAAATAACTTTTAATAAGATTTTTTATAATTTTTAAAATTTATTATTATTTTTTATAACTTTTTATAATTTTTATAACTAATTCTGTTTTTTTCACGTATTTCTTTTACAACTTTTAACGTTATTATAAGTTTTAATATATTTTTTGTTCAAAGTTTATAACTTTTCATAACTCTTACAACTAATCTTTATAACTTTTAATAAATTTTGTAACTTTTTATATTTTTAAATGTCTTTATATTTTATAATATAATTGTTATATTGTTTTAGCTTATGTACTATTAATTTTATACATTTTTGCCACTTTTCATTAAATTTGTATAATTTATAAAAAATTGCAATTTTTACACCATTTAATTACTTTTATATTTTATGATTTTTTAAACATACTTTATAAACTTGTAAACATTTTGTGTTACATTGATCTAGAGTAAAGCTGTATACTACTATAATACTTAGCACAATTTACGAATTAACTGAACAATGATAAATATAGTAGTACATTAGCCTAGTTTTCTTTTTTAAATATAATCATTTTTAATATTAAAGCATGTGCTTTGTTATCGCTGTCATCAAAGTGTTCTTCAATTTATTCGATAATGTGGTCAGGCCCAATAAGACTCGAAATATATTTCATAAAATATAAGTTCGAGCTCATCATACCATCTAGTTATGTATGTGAAACTTCTTCTTTATCATCTTTTATAGACAAGTAACAACGCATTTTTATTATTCATTTTTCGTTTTATATAAAAAAAAATGTCATAACTTTACTGCATTTAAACTATTTAAATAATTTACTATCTTGCTTTTATTTGAATGTCCGTGTAAGTCTTCTTTAGGTTTTTGTTTATTTTTGATTGTCCGCCGACAAAATAAATTATGATAATCAAATAATAAGAACACTACACAAGGAAATGAATATTTAATCGAATATTTTTTTTTTATTTTTTTAATAAATTTTTAGATTACAATTTTTTAATTTTCATAATTCGTTTGTAATTATTTTTTGTTTTTATTTTTTTATTTTCAAGTAGGTTTTTATTTTAATTTTATAAATTTTAAATTTGCTATTTTACTTTTTAAATAGCGGACAACAGAATAAATGATCGGCCGAGTCGGTACAAGTATAGTTTCATGTAATACTTAAAAATAAACAAATACAAACTCAACGTACAAATACTTTATAAACTTAATAACGTTTTTTATAATTTTTAAAATTTATTATTATTTTTTATAACTTTTTAATAATTTTTTTAACTTATTATAACTTTTCAGGTATTTCTTTTATAACTTTTAACGTTATTATAACTTTTAACATATTTTTTGTTCAAAGTTTATAACTTTTCATAACAATAACAATATATAACTAATTTTTATAAATTTTAATAAATTTCATAACTTTTTATATCTTTAAATGTCTTTATATTTTATAATATAATTGTTATATTGTTTTAACTAAGGTACTATAAGTTTTATATATTTTTGCCACTTTTCATTAAATTTACATTTCATTAAATTTACAACATTTAATTACTTTTATAATTTTTAAACATACTTTATAAACTTGATATCATTTTTTTTGTTACATTGATCTAGAGTAAAGCTCTATACTACTACATATAATACTTAGCACAATTTACGAATTAACTGAACAATGATTGACATTAGCCTAATAAAATAAAATAATATTTCTATCAGCTCTTTTCTTTTTTAAATATCTTGATTTTTAATATTAAAGCCTGTGATTTGTTATCACTGTCATGAAAGTGTTCTTCAATTTCTTCGATAATGTGGTTAGACCCAATACTGACTACGTCACATTTTTAAATAGTTTTAAATGTACATTAAATTTCATTTCGGTTATGTAAAAAATAAACGCTGTAACTTTATTGCATTCAACTTTTGAATATCATATCAAAAGTTTGTAAATTACGTGTAATTAACATTAACTTTATTTAAAGTTGTCAGCTTTGCACTGTGTTTTATTTATCAGTTTTGTACTGTATAGCGATAATGTAGTTGCGCAGGTCGTTGCCATTTATTTTGTTGTAGAATAGTTAATATCTTTGGTGATACTCTGATCAGTTTAAACATGAAATATATTTTTAAGAATTACTTCCTGATTGGTTTACGCGAGAAAATTTTATCGTTTCATCGTTGTTATTGTTGACTATGCAATTATGCATGCTATCCTAAATACAAAATGATTAGTAGTTTCTACGCATTGTTATGTGACATAACTTATCATCGTTTTTCACCTTTAACACTCATCGTTTTTTTTCTATTTTTACTTATCCCACACTATTGCAACGAAAACATAACTGATCATGATTTTTTATAATTGTTACGAAAATATGCGATATCCGATTATAACAATCACAATTATAAAAAAAATATGATAAAAAATATTATTTAACCTATATTTTGATTATATTAAAACTTTCAATTCTCATTTGCATCCATCAGATTTGCTGTTGTTATGATATGTATAGCGATACATTTTCAAGATCAAGTTTAGTTTTATCTTTCTTATTTGCGATTACATAAAAATAATTCCTATATGTGCGCGCGCATCTAGTAATATTATGCATTTCGACATATGTACATACAAATAAAATATAATAATAACAATTCTGTACTTCTCATGATTTTTGGTAAAAGAAATGAAAACTAATCTTTTCTTATCTTTAACCTACATAAAAAATAAAATGCAATTTTCTTAATCTTTATATATTTTGCGAACACAATAACAACAACAATCATTTACTATCATTTAAATTTAATATTTGTTACAGTTACTAAATTAAATATTGTAAATCGCACGTCGGACGTCGCACGTCGGACGTCGCACCCCGCGCCGCTTTCGTATTAGTCATACATACTCTTACTATGGAATTGATATAACAGATGTATGTAAATAAAATTATGTGCAACAAAGCAACAACTATGCAAAAGAGAAATGAAAAATTTAGGTAAATTGTATTTATATTTTGTAGATTAATAATTTTTATACTATTTTGCGATAAATAAAGTAATTTTGTTTTCTTGTTTTATTTATTCTATTTAATCTTTAAGAATGCGTCTCTCAACATATGTATTTTTATTTATAACTTTAACTATGTAAAATATTCACATACCTGTTTAATATTGCTTTTCATTGGGTGTATAAATAAAATAATTTTTTGTTGTTTTTTTATTTATTTTCCCACTTACTTTGTCTATCATCCGATAGTATATATCGAAGGTACAATCCAAAATCTTGATTAGCACGAAATTTAGTACTGCAATTCAGCTTCTCGCCACCAGATCACATCAGTGCTGTACTAAACATTATCAAAGACGCGAACCAGATCATGTTTTTAGTACTAGTAGATCAGCTTTTCGCCACCAGGTCATACCACTTTCTATGTCAGAAAATCCAAGATGGCGGAATTTTGCGTTTTTGGACCTCCATAAGAAAATACACGCGTTTTTGTGCTGGAAGTAACATAGCTTATCTACTAGTAATTATTAAGTAATGTGAAATTAGTAATTAGTCATAAAAATTATTTTAAATTTTTAATTTTATGCCGTGTACAGATCATCAATCTAATAACCAATAAAAATGTTAATAAAACAATAAGTAATAATCAAAAGTGAAGATTTAGTATAAAATGCCCTATCCTCAAACCGCACAACAATCTCACTTGAATATTCAAATAACTATGCGATTAATTAAATTAATGTTTTCCATAAAATGACGTAAAATTTAAAGAAACTTAAAATTTTATAACCAATATACGCTTTTTGATACGTTTCTCGCTAAAACTTCAATAAATCGTCAAAGAGTCGTCCTAAAGAAATTTTCGCACCATTATTTTCCGGGTTTCTAAATTCTGTATAAAATTGCTAATTTGGATTTGTGAATCAAATATCGAGCAAGAGTTACATTCTGTAGCATAAATTATACATTCCGCATTATAAGTAATAAATGACTCAACTAACCGTAAACATCCGAAGTAGCAATTCGCAATATCAGTATCAGTTTAATTAATTTTATTGTAAATAAAGTTAATATAATTTTTTGTACTCTGTATAATCTTTTCCTATATAAAGAAAAACTACATTTCAGTACTGTTCAGTCGCAAACGATATTCACATGTAACATAAGTGTAAAATATATATGTTAAACTAAAAAAAATGCCGTTATGTAACGGCCATTCCACATAACTGGCGCAGTTGGAAAACTAAATAATATTTCACAAATTTTTATTGTATAACCAAATTTATAAAAAATATAATTTAGTGTAACTACAACAAAATTTAAATTGTGAAAAATAAACTGTTGATCAACATGCGAAATATGCAGATTTCAACAGTAATTTTCTTCATAACATGGTAAGTGAGTTCATATATTATCCATATACGCACTAACAGTGAATATCATTACACCATAAAAGTTTTCGACTAACCCGTACGTAGTTCAGTATTTGCTACGTTAAATAAAAACATGTAATACAAGTGTGAAATAATTAATTCAAATGGTAAGATTTCGTGGAATTTTTCATAGTGGAAATCTGTAACGAAATTTTTTATTCTTTTACCCACCTTTCTGCAATAGAATTTCAGGGAGAATGATACATTCTCTTATCGGTGTTCTAAAAATAAACCCGTGCGGGATAAATATATAAAAAAAAAATTATAACTTTAATAGATTTAATGTCGGAAAAAAGTGTTTAAAATTAATTAGCCAAAATAAAAATCAAAAATACGAAAATATTAGAAAAAGTGAACAAATAATTCGAAAATAATGGTGCAGAACAATTAATAAATAACTCGTTACCACCACTAATACAAATTCAATGCATATAGCTGAACAAATTCCATTAGGTAGGGAATATAATTCAGCCAATTTTCAGCAAGTAAATGGGCAAACTTTAATACAAATAGAATTAATATGGTCATCCCACTTCATATATGCTTGTCGAACATTACTTCAACGTACTTGAATTTGTTCACTCGCTCTAAGTTGCAATTTGCTACTTGAAGTAGTGGTAAGTCAATGAGGAGTGGGGAGCGAAAAATTATATATTTTGTATTGTGATAAAGAAAATCCAATTAAAATAATATTATCTCGCTGAAATTAATACCTACTATTAACAACTTGTACGATAATTCACATATGGTGCGGTAATGGTTATCGAAATTAATAAAAAAATGAGCCTTCTATGAACAACCACACAACAACAATCATCGATCACCAATAATTGAAATAATTTTTCCAATCGTTCATTCTGTTTTGTGTAGCGCTAGTAATTAAACATTGTCTTGCGAGTCCGATCATACGAAAACAAAACTATGCCATAATTATTGTTTTGCATTATTTATGTAATTAAGAAATTAAATTATTTTTCATATTGGTTTTTTTAAGTAATTTTGCGTGTACAGTAAATTTAAATTTTAATATTGATTGTACATCAAAAATCGATTTGTGGTCGCGGAAATACAGAAGACGTGAGCTATGATCTTCTCTAATTTTAATATGAGCAAAGTGTGTGCCCAAAACTATTGGCGTTGTTGGTTGTTGTTGTTTGATTGGTGGTTTTTTTGGTGGCACTCTACGAAAAAAATGTACATTATAAAAATTTTATCAATCTGGCTGAAAAAAATTCTGGGAACCCGATCGCAGTGCCATCTACCGGGTCCAATTATGAATATAAACCATTTAGGAACCTACTCAAATACACACAAAAAATTTCATCAAAATCGGTCCAGCCGTTTACGAAGAGTTCAGTGACATACGTAGGTACAGAAGAATTGTATACATATACAGTGGGTCACAGCCAAAATGATGCAAGCCATTTTTATTTTTTTTAAAGTAAATATCCAAAAACGATTATAACTATCTACTTTTAATTTACATTTTTTATAAGCTTCAGTATTAATTGTTAATTTCATAAAACAAAAGAAATAAAAAATTTCAATTTATAACAAAAAAATTAACAAAAAACAAAATTTTCTACGTAAAAACATGTCACAGCTAAAATGATGCAGTCTCTTTGTTTTGAAAATAGCGGTACTTTTCCTACACAAAACAAAATTTTCAATGAAAACAATTTTGAGTATCAGTTTTAAGCAACCTTTTGTGCGATTATAATGCGTGTGAAGTTAGACCTAACTAGAGTAGAACTAATATTAGGAATAGTTTAGCACAAACTTCACACGCCTGTAGCCGCTTTTGAAGTTAAAACTAAATTGATCCTAAACTCTCAAACAAACAAAAAATGAGAATGCATTGGTAAAAGTGAAATATAAATGGCATTTAGGCGAATTTTTAAAATATTTGAATCAATTTTTCATGTTTGATAAAACATATAGGGGCCAAGTTTTTGGTTCATTTTATACTTTGCGTAAAATACTGCTATGTTAAATGTTGCGTTAAATTATTGCGTTAAACTGTTGCGTGTTAACATGTCACGTAAAATGCTATACAGAAAAACCTCAATTTAACAGACTAATTGGGGAGCCCGTTAAATACGATTGTTCGTTAAATCCGAATGTTTTTAAATTTAATCGATTCGTTCGAATTTAATATGGGACTGAACTCAGGCATTTCTTAGCCGATCATGCTGGAATTGGGTATGTTAGATGGAAATGGAATTCTTAAACGATTTTTGGAAGAAATTCTGGAATATGGCCATCTGGGACGTGTTGGATGGAAATGCGATTCTTAACTGTTATTGGAAGTAGTTTTGGAATATCGCCACCTTGGACGGAACTCAGGCAGTTTTTAACTGATTACGATAGGATTGGATTTGTTTAATGGAAATGAGATACATTAATAATTTATAGAAGAAGTTTTTTAATATGGCCACCTGTATTGCTGTAGTGGAGAGTGTAATTATTGGTTGTTTTATGGTATTAACTCCCAGACCATTTACGCTCCTGTATTGCATAGTACCTCAAAATTGTAAATTTTTGCTTGGTTCGAAAAGTTCTGGAAATCTTAAGGTCTAAGAAGACATCATATTCCATGTTCCCGTTAACAGTTTTAGAGGTCGTTATTGATAAGAATACTATAAGTTTATCTGAGCCCTTTGTGTAATGTAAGATTCATAAAGTGATTTTTGTGAGATTTGGTAGTTGGCCTGCCGCTAAACCACTAATTACGTGGGCCACGTACTGTTGATAGAAGTTAAGTCATCAAGCCTTTTAAGAAATATGTTAAAATCACGAGCCACTCAAGTAACAATTTTGCTCTGATTTAGTTTTAAAAGCGCTCTTAGAGCTACTTTATAGAGCGGCATGCGCTAATTTTAACTCTCGAAGCGCTCTTAGAACTGTTATAAAGTTTTTATAGAGCGAAAAGTAGCGGTCTTAGAGCAAAAATTTTTATTTTATAAGCCCCATAACCATCCATTTTGCAGCTTTTATGAAGTACCTTGCACACATTTTGAATGGGCCACTCAAATCATAAACATTTAATAATAAAATAAACATTTATTGAAAATGCATATTTTCAAATTTTCTTGAAAAATTGAATTTTACATCTTCAAAAATTTTCTTATGTCGTTTCAACATAATTTTATAGAAATTCCTTTATTTTGCCCGTGGAGTCATAAAAATTTAACCATATTTTATTATTATAAACAATAATATTTAAACATGAACGCCAATTTTTATTTTATTTTAATGGAGAATATTTGTTATTGTTATTAAATCCTATTTTAGAGCATTCTGCATCTCTTTATTCTATTGTTCAACTTTGTGCTCTGAAAGTGAATAATTTGTTTTCGTTTGCAGTTTGTATAGAGCACGTAACGGTGTATTTTCTGTATTAGGGCTATTAGCTGAATTACATAGAAAACCGATTAATAAATAAAATTAATAGCTCTATATCACAATAAAATTGTTGCAGCGCAGTTTTTGAATACTGCTATAGTATTGATTAGTGATAATATTAAATTGTTTACAAATTCGACTTCTTCTACTTTATAACTCGGTGCACTTATAAAAAATGCGAAACGTCAGACTAAACAAATGAAGAGTGCTTTATAACGATCTAAAATAATTTGTATGCTCTAAAAGGGTTTAAATTATTTAAGTAAGCTTTATATAAGGATATTGTAATTTTATTTGTTACCTATGAGCGCTATAGTATTGTAAAATTATGTTATATTTAAGCATATATCTAAAGAAGCTATAAATTCTAAATCAGTTGTAATATAGCTTTAATATAAGATAAATGTGGCTAATAAGAACATTTTATTCCAAAATCAAACGAGCTCTGTAAAGCAACCTAAATAAGCTCTAAATGTGGTTATAGAGCTTACTAACAAAACTATAAGCTCCATAAGCAAATAGAGCTAACATCATAAAGAAACAATGAGTTTGAAACGGGAACCTAAACCAAAGGTAGAGGTTGCCCGATTTCGTATTTATATTTGCTTCAATTGTTGCTGCATCCCCAGTGACTTTAACCCGCTAGCTCAATAGGGAGGTTAATTGGTCGTGGGTCAGGGAATGCCAATTGAAGCCTAGTTTATCACATGAGCAAGGACTTGGTGGGGGATCGGACTCCCTGGGTAGAGATTATTACAATCTATCCTCTACGTGGGTTCAGTCCACCATGGTTATTCAGTGTGGCTTACTCACACATCCTTATAGTCGTGTCGGTGAGTAAGCCACATAAAAGTAAGAAAAAAAAATCAAAGAATTAAAAAAAACAATAACTCACCTGTCATTCCGATATGGAGCCTTTGAAGATCGAATTTTCCAAAGAACAGGAAAATTCACAAATCTCTCTCGAACCCAACAAAAAAAACACCACACTCAAAATGTTTATATATATAAAAGAAAATTTTTAATATACTAATGTTCAATAGAAACACAAAACTCCGATTGTCTATATATCCAAAATATTTTTGAATCTACTTAAATTTTTACTAAAAACACAAAAAAAAAAAATAAAATAAAAAAACCAAAACAAGAAACTCAAAACTTAACACCAATAAAAAAACAAACTTATTCCCAAAAAAACTAACAATCACTTCAAAAAAAAAAACACCCGAAAACTTAAAAACTCTTGACAACCCGACAACACTCCAAAACACTTGCCCAAACTCGACTGCCTCACCAACCAATTTTTTTGCGTCGTCTTCAATCAGTTTTTCTTCAATTGTCAACGAAAAAGAGGGGAAATTCGTAAGAAACTATGTAGAAACTATGCTGACAATTGATAAATCAAAAACAATCAACCACCCCTCAATTCATTTCAATTAAAAAAAAAATAAATAAGCACCATCATTGAAATTCATTCTTAAACGTGTGCTATATAATGAAGGAAATGCATTGATTGCATTTTTGACAATTGAAATATTTTTGCGATTTTTCAACTTAATGTTTTGAAATCTGAATATGTATAGCACATTGTGTTGCTGATTTATACTATATTCAAATGGAAACGAGTAGTTGAACGCAAATGACCCTGTTCATCATAATGTTGTGAAATTGGATTACCATGAGTGGCATTGGGGATATCCCATGTGTGAAGAATATGATCTTCAAAATTATGGAGTCAAGGTCTTTACGATACGCATTCCTTGAATACGTATTTTAGATTATTGGGATTGAGTTTGTAACAGGTGATGAGAAGTGACTGTTACAAGTTAAAGCAGCAGAAATATTGTGTAAAGCTGAAAGCTATACATATTTACCTTGTGGAACTGCTAGGCTCATATTATCTGTTTTAGAACTGAAATAGAGCTCAATGCTGCTTATAGCTCTAACAAATGTTACTTGGGGCACTTACTTCAAGAAAGACGCCTGGTGGCCATATTCGAAAATTCCTTCCCAAAATCATTTTAGAATCCCATTTTCATTAAACAAACCCAACTACATTATAATCGGTTAAACAATGGCCGAGTTCGAGGTGGCTTTTTTTCAAAACTACTTATAATAACATTTTAGAATCCCATTTCCATCCAACATACCCAATCCCAACATAATCGGCTAAGAATCCCTGAGTTCCGTCCCAGATTAAATTAGATCGAATAGATTAACCCGTTGCCGCACACTTTTAAATTGAGAACCGTGCTCAGAAACACACTTTTTTTTAAATTGATTATGACTGCCATATGAAATTGTGCATCCTTTATATGTTTGGAAGTGAAAATTATCACATTTTCTCTCAGTTTTTTTCATGAAAACGGCTATAGCCGTCATTTGCCGATCACATCATTTCACATTTTTTCACTCTCCCCAGAACAAAGGGCGCTATAGCCGTTAGATTTTTGGTGATATGTAGGCAAATTTCGACTATAGCCGTCCTGCATATTTTAATTAATTTTAATTTGTAATTTGAAGTAAATAAATAAATTCTTAAGATCACGAATATTTTTGAAAATGGTAAATCGGGAAACATAGCGATAATATTGTTAACAATAATTTGTGAGCTGAATTTCTTTATATATTGTATATAATTATTTCATAATAGCCACAGATAGAAACATAATATTTTGTTAGTAAACATTATGTATTAACAATTTAATAGTTTATGTAATATACTCAAAATTATTTTTTCCCTATGTTGCCATCGGCTAGAAAAATATATCTCGACGAATTATTTTCTCAAATGCGAAAACCCTCGATTTAATGGACATCTATTTAACGGAAGCTCCAATTAACGGACCTCGATTTAACGGACAATTCTTTATTTTCCATTTTTCGGTTATCGATTATGATGGGATTGAGTATGCTGGATGGAAATGGAATTCTTAAATGATTTTTGACGGAAATTCCGGAGTATGGCCATCTGAAATGGAACTCAATCAATTCTTAAGCGATTATGTTGTGATTTTGTATGTTGGATGAAAATAGGATTCTAAAACGATTTTGGGAGGAAATTCTGGAATCGAGTGACGGAACTCGATCAATTCCTTTTAACTGATTATGATGGGGTTGGGTATGTTGGATGGAAATGGGACTATTAAATGATTTTTGGCAGAAGTTCTGGAATATGGCTACCTGGGACCAGATTAAATCATTTGCCTATACATATCACCAAAAATCAGAAGGCTATAGCCGTCATTTGTCTCTGTAGGCGGAAATATATCGAATTGTTAGTCATGAAAATTACGCAAAAGAAACAATTGATATGCTATCTGGAATGTTATATCTTTTTTTGTTCGATGTCAGAAAATCATAAATTCTTACATAGCGCAGGTTATTAAAGTATTTGTTTGACCACGTGAATCCCATTAGCTTTTTAAATGGTTAAGAGGTTCGGAAGTTCTAATCTTAACCTTTCAGAAAATCATACAGAACTATTTGATAGTCAGGTTAATTCTCTAGATATTAAATTTTTGAAGAAAATATTATATTCTTTGAACGGAAAAGTTTATTTATTTAACTACGTCAATTCGAAAAATGTTTTTTTAAAGAATATTTTCAATTCGAAAACTATTCAAATATTACATTATTTCGCCTAAATGTTATTTTTATTTTATTTTTACCTATACAAACACACTTTCGTGTGTTTTGTTGGTTTAGGACTAGTTTAGGTCTAACTTCAAAAGCGTCGATTATAGTCAATATAGCCAAATAAGTGAAATTTTGTAATAATTGGAAAAAATGGGTCGGCTTACAAGTATTGAAATGCGTGAATTAGTTATTAAACACTTTAAAGATGGCAAAACTTACAAAAAAATTCCAGAAATGGTTGGAAAACAAGTTTTTCTACTGTCCATCATATTATCGAACGCTTAATTTATCGACACCGTGTTGAAAATAAGCCTAGAAAAGCATACAATAAAATATTTTCCGGAACAGATTGTCAATGGATTGTCGGAAAAATGAAAGAAAACCACAAATTAAGTGCTCCAAAGTAGGCCGAGGAGGCTGAAAATATTTACATAAAAATGTCATTCAGAAACAATACGCAGAATATTAAGAGAACGAAATTTTCATGGTAGAACAATGCGGAAAAAGCCATACATCAGTAAAGTTAATCGTAAGGCTAAACTTCGATTTACCCAAGACCATAAAAACAGAGATGAAACATTCTGGAACACGGTTTTATTTGCTTATGAAAGCAAATTTAATCTTTTTGGATCAAAGGGAAGAAACTAGCTAAGGTGTTGTTGGTTGTTGCATATAAACCGCCGAATAAACGTTTCCTTGAAGATTTTGGGGCCTTCTTGCAAAATTATAGTGTTAACTATAATGATATTGTACTGTGCGGTGACTTCAATTGTGACCTCAAAGAAACTAAATCAACTACGAAGAAATTTAAAAGGTTGCTAACTGAATTTTCTCTCACTCCTGTGAACACCGAGCCAACATATTTTACGTCACACTCTAGTTCATTATTGGACTGTATTATTTCTAATACGGATAAAATTGTATTTCATAACCAAATCTCGGTTGGATTTAGTGATCACGATCTTTTTTATTTTTCCTATGATATTAAACATGAGAGATCTATTCCTAAAATTTCATTTCGTGACTACAATAGCATTAGGTCATCAGATTTGCTTGATAAATGCAATAATTTAAATTGGAGCATGGTTTACAATTTTAACAACCCTGCTGATAAAGTAGAATACTTTACAGAACTAGTTGTAGACTTGTTTGAAGAATTTGTACCACTAAGGACTATATCACCCAAACCTAAACAGCCGCCTTGGTTCAATGATGAGATCAGGGATACCATAAATTTCAGGGATTTTATTTTACGTCGGTGGAAGCGTACAAGAAGAGTTGAACTGTACCAAGAATATAAAGCTGTACGAAATAGGGGTAATAATATTATAAAACGCGCAAAAGCCAAATATTTTTCATCTATATTGCACCCATCCCTACCATCAAAAGTTTTTTGGAAAAATTTAAAATCTGTTGGTCCCTTTCTATCATCCAACGAAAAACCATCACCACAATTTTCACCAAATGAATTCAATAATTATTTTTCTCTTAACAGTGCAGGTTCAGCGGGGTTACTAACTTTTGATGTATTAATGAACTCTCGTGCGATGGAAGGTAACTTTAGTTTTAAAAACATCGATATCACTGACCTTATGGATGCTTTAGATTCCGTTAAATCAAACGCTGTTGGAGTTGACGAAATACCGATTAAGTTTGTTAAACTTATTTTACCAAAGGTTGATTGCTACTTACTACATATTTTCAATAGCTTAATAACGTTTTCTATTTTTCCAGAGAGTTGGAAGCAATCAATTATTATTCCCATTCCCAAGAATAAAAATCCCAAATGCTTATCTGATTTTCGCCCTATTAGTCTGCTTCCTGCTTTGTCTAAAGTTTTTGAAAAAATACTACAGTCACAAATACTAACTTACGTTGAATCGGAAAATTTACTCTCAATGTACCAGTCTGCTTACAGACGTCATTTCAGCACTAATAGTGCTTTACTACATATCAATGACGACATCCGCAGGGCCATAGATAAGGGTTATCTTTGTACGCTGGTTCTTCTTGACTTCAGTAAAGCTTTCGATAAAATTGATCATTCAATTTTGGTTAGCAAGCTTCGTAACAGTTTTAAATTTTCAATGTCGGCTTGTCGTTTGGTTTTGTCATATCTATCAAATCGATCGCAATTGGTTAGAACTAATTCAGGAATCTCAAGCTCTTCTTATACTAATTGCGGCGTTCCCCAGGGTTCGGTATTAGGTCCTTTTCTATTCATGATGTATATAAACGACCTACCTGCAGTTATCACGCAATGCAAATATCACCTTTTCGCGGACGACCTGCAAATTTATAGATTTTGTAGGCCCAACGAGATAACAAATTCTATCGGAACTGTTAATTTCGAAATTCAATTGATTACAAAATGGTCTATAGAAAATAATCTGGAACTTAATGCTGGGAAAACCAAATCTATTATTATATCTTCTACAATTCGTGATACGCACAACCTACCTAAAATCAGCGTACTAGGAGAGGAGGTTGATTTCTCTGATTCTGTGAATAATTTAGGCTTAACTTTTGACAAGTGCTTATGCTGGAGTTACCACATCGAAACAGTTTGTAATCGAGTAATTTGTTTATTAAGAATGTTATGGGCTACCACGAAGTGTTTTAATACCAATCTTAGACTCCAATTGGTGAAATCTTACATCCTTCCACATTTTTTGTACGGCGATATTGTCTTCTTTGAATTAAAGAAGAAGTACTTTAATGAACTTCGATTGATATTTAATTCTTGTGTGAGATATGTATATGGGCTAAGAAAGTACGACCACATCTCGAATTTTGCTAATTCATTACTTGGTTGTTCTCTTGCTGAATTCTATGAGTTTCGAGTTTGTTTATACATTTTCAAGTTCTTAAAGTATAAACAACTCACCTATATTGTAGGGAAATTGGTTTCGTCGTCCAATCGTTAAAAAATCTAAATCCCCTGCCGTGTTTCGGAAAAAATACTTTTCTTCACCTTAATAATATCAAAATTCTATTTTTTGCCAATTTCAAGTTGATGAATCGCTAAAATGTTGCTGCACACCTATAGGTTAATTCAATTAATAAACTAGAAATAAATTAAAATAAGTAGTTGCCACTAATGTAATAAGTTCATAAGAACTTCAAACATTTATATTAAATAAAATAAATAAATAAATAAATAAAACTACATATGGAGAAAGAGTAATACGGAGCTAGCAGCTAAAAATTTACGAATCACTGTTAAACACGATGGAGGTCATGTTATGTTACGGGCTTATATAGCCTCTTCCGGAGTTGGAAATTTAGAGCTTACCGAAGGTAAAGTAAAATATTAAAAATCGTTTTTGGTTCTACCAGGACAATGATCTGAAACACAAATCTAGAATTGTTCAAAGTTGGTCCATTTGGAATACTCTTTATGTCATGAAAACGCCTGCTCAATTCCCAGACATTAATGTTATTGAAAACTTATGGTCTAAACTTGAAAGCGAAATCAGAAAATATGAGTTTAATAATGTAGCGGGCCGAAAAAAGCATTGTTAGAAGAGTGGAGTAAAATAACTCCAGAATACACGAAAATATTCGTAAATTCGATGCCAAAAAGGCTCAAAGCGGTTCTAAAACAAAATAGATATTCTACCAAATATTAATAAATTAATTATACAATGTGGTAATATCAGTTACAAACATATGAACTAATTTTTTAAACAATTTTTAAAGCTGAATCATTTTAGGTGTGACATGTTTTTACGTAGAAGTTTGGATTTTTGTTACTATTTTGTTATAAATTGAAATTTTATATTTGTTTTGCTATATGAAATTAACAATTAATAGTGAAGCTTATAAAAAATGTAAATTAAAAGTAGATAGTTATAATTGTTTTTTGGATATTTCTTTTAAAAGAAAATTAAAATGGCTTGCATCATTTTGGCTGTGAGCGACTGTATATACAGATTAAGGGTGGTGGGGGATGGTAGGAGTGGTGAAATTATGGGGTAATATGTTCTGATATCCCTTTTCCGGCCTGCCATCATAACTGTGTGGGTGACGAAAACGAATCTGTCAAAAATTTATTTTTGTATGTATTTTGGAACAAAATACACATTTGTGCATACATCTTAAATTTATAATAATAATAAAATAATTAATATGTCATCAAAAATAAATAATTAATATGTTATATAATTTATAATATTATCAAATTGTAATGGGGTTTTAAAAAGAATAAAAAGAATTCCGATTATTATCTAAGATTCGTTAAAATCCGGAAGACATTATAACCTGTAATTTCTTACATACACATTTGTGTGTTGTGGACTTACATTGAAGAAAAAAAAATCTGGCTGGAAAAGGGATATGCAAAAATTCTTATAAAATTAAAAAATAAAAATTCGTAAAAAAATAAATTTCCTAGAACTCAATCGCAGTGCCACCTACAGGGTTCAAACATGAATAAACCATCCAGGGACCCGCTCAAATACACACAAAAAATTTCTACAAAATCTGCCAAGCCGTTTATGGGTTATGGAGTTCAGTGTCATACACAGGTACAGAAGAATTATATATATGTATAAAGATTGGGATGGTAGCAGGTTCTGATATGAGAAAAATCTTAAAAAAGTAAAAATAAAAATTTTCATTAAAAAATAAATTTTTTGTCTCCTTTAGAAACTCGTTTTTTATACAATTTGTGCAACAAAGTGATTTCTCCTTAACCCTTACTCTGTGCATTGGGACCCCAACCGTTTCTAAAAAAAAAAAAAAAAAAATATTTTTTTGTAATATAAACAGTGCAAATAATTTAGATAGTCTCAACTAAAAGCTTTTACATAGAATCCAATGGAAAGCTTGTTAAATTTGACGTTATTTAATGTAATAGGATTGATTTTTAAAAAAGCAGTCACTTTTCTGTACACTGGGGCAAAATGACTACATATGTTTTTGTAAATTATAATGACAAAAAATCTATTTTTTGTGCATGGATATGGAATGGTATTGTTCTTCGTAAACTTTTTCACTCCGAGAACTCTTTGATAGTGTTTCAACCCTAGAAGCATGTGTCGAAGACGATATAGCCAACGACGATTTTGATATGGATTTTTCCGATTGCGATGGCGACGTTGGCGATATAAATCCAAATGATTCCAATGAAGATTTGATAGCAGACGAAGAAGAGAATGTAAAAAGACCAACTGTTGAACGGGCAGTTTACTCAGAAGCGATTTTCTGTGGTATGATACTAATTCTGTAGAGAATTACGCTCTATTCGGAATTTTAATATATGCCGGAGTTAATAAAAATTGGGACAGACAATAGCAATTACAAACTGATAAACAAGCGGCATTTCGTGATGTATGGAACATGTTTTTAGCGAATGTTCGACCATCTAATAAGCCATCAGCCAACTTAACAATCGACGAGCAGCTAGCGTTAACTCGTGGCAGATGTTCGTTCATGCAGCGTTCTATTCAAACTATAGGGACATATAGTACACAAATATTCTGGATATGCGATGTCAAAAATTACTAACTTTTAAATGTCGAAGTATACGTGGGGAAACAACCAGATGAGCCTCGTTCTGTTAATTATTCACTAAATTTAGTTCATCGAATATCGGCACCATTCTTGTACAAACGTTCTATTATTATCAAATTTACACAGCGATACAGGAGTTGACAGTTCTTCAAATAAACCAAATATTATCTTAGATACGAAGAGTGGGGTTGATAATCTCGATAAGCTTGTATGGATCGATACTTGCAAACGAAAAACAAATCGATGGCCAATGGTGTTTTTTTAACATGGTTGATCTTGCTGGTATAGCAGCTTACAATTTGCACACAAGTGCTAATCCTCCAGCTATATGTGAAACGAAAGTCATTGGAGAGAATTTTTTTTTTGAAAGAACTGGCTATGCAGCTGGTTCAGGAAAATGTGCTGCAGTGACTATCCAATCCACGAGTTATAAAAAAAATGTGAAAACATAAAAAATATCGTATATTTCTAGTAACAATGTTTAGATTAGATGTATATAACCTAAAAAACAAAATTCAATAAAGGCATACTCCCCATCAGTCAGAATTGCACTTAAAACACCCTTCCTTCAACCCTAATTTCAAAAGATCAATTTCTGAAAATTTTTATACGGATTTCTGGGAATCCCAACATTTTTTAATAAAATTCACTAGAACTGAATTTTTGTTTGTCTATACGTTTATTTTCTTTTTCATCACGACAGATAAATCAATTTTTTTTTGTCATTTAGCTATCCCCAGGAAGCACCGCGTGGAGACGACCAAGTTACTTCTCATTTTTTCGTAGTTCTTTTTTTTTATTTTTTTTTTATTTTATGTTTTTTTTTTGTAAAGTTTTTTAATTTTTTTTATTGTTTTAATTTTTTTATTTTATTTTTTTGTATTTTTTTTTTATTATTTATTTATTTTTATTATTTAAAATAGAGTTTTTGCCTCGGCGATACGCTGTTTTGCTGATTTCATTTTTGGTGATCTTAGCTGTGTTTGATGGATTTTTGTTACGCCAATTTTCTTCGTGGTTCTCAATTTCAATTTCCGTAGTACCTGAGCCTTCGAGTATGGTAAAACATTTTTCACTTTTAAAAGATGCTTGCATTTTTTGGGAATTTGACTCTAAAATACTTACTTTGACACTAAAAATTTAAGAATAGACGATCTCAACGATATTTCAAAAACACTCCAAATCAGAGGCAAAAAATTTAAAATTTTATCAGTTGTAGCCCGTTTACTGGAGTCTCCTCATTTTGTGACCTACATTTACAGGACAGACGAACGTTACCATTTGTACGACGACCAAAATAGCGAACCAGTCCTCGCAGAAACAAGTGCACGGTTTAAAGCAACAATTCTCTTTTATTTAGATAGACGTTGATGATTACGCATTGAGCAAAACAACAATTGATTCCACTTCAAAAAAGTTAAACATTCTGCAATATAATGTACGCGGTATGAATAATATGAATACGTTTGATGATGTTATTTTATTTAGTGAAAATCTGAATGAAAACATTGATATCTTGGTACTTGGTGAAACTTGGGTTCATAGTCACAACGTCATTTCATTCCAACTAAATAATTTTCGGAGTGTTTTCTCTTGTCGGGATGATCGCATAGGTGGTGGTTTAGCTATATTTGTTAAAAATAATCTGAATTTTAATATTGTTATGTGCGATGATAATCAGTTTCCCTTTCATTTTATATGTATTGAGCTTACTGATTACACATCGACCAAATTATTAGCTGTTTATAGACCACCAAATTCAGATGTAAACTTATTTTTAGAATTTTTGGATGGCTTTAATATGGGCAAAACTGATACTATTATTATTGGAGACATAAATATACCTGTAAATAAAAAATCGAATTTAGTTTATGACTATAAAAATATTCTGATGAGCTCAGGAATGATTGTTACTAGCACGTTTGCTACAAGATCAATTAGTAACAATATTCTTGATCATGTTGTATCTAGTTTTGTTAATATTGGCACAGTTCAAAATTCCACCATTTTCTCTAATATTAGTGATCATAATTTTGTCTTTACGTCGGTTAACTTCAAAGGGAAATTCTTCCGACGAAAACTGCAAAAAAGAGTTATTAACTTTGATAAAGTTGACTCATGTTTTGTGGATTTTCTCGAAAGCACGCATTTTGATACTAATGATCCTGATACAACTTTTAAACTGATTATTGAGAAATATAATCAGTTAGTTGAAAAATTTACAGTAATTAAAAGTGTTGTTGCTAAATTGAAGAGCAACTCTTGTCCCTGGATGACTTACAATTTGTGGAAACTCATTGGGAAACGCAATAGATTATTAAAGAAACACAAATTAGACTCCAATAACATGGTAATTCGTGAACAATTGTATAATTTAAATAAAAAGATATCATCGGAGAAATATTATGCGAAGAAACAGTTTTATGAAATTATGTTTAGTAATGTGAACCAAACACACTTATGGAATAATATCAACCAGTTTTTAAATAGAAATAATTACAACTCCGATATTCAACTATTGTCGTTAACGACGATAAATATAGTAATATATCTGATATAGTTGATATATTTAACGATTACTTTGTACGTATAGGTATTTCGCTGGGAGAAGCAATTGGAAGTGATAGAGATATTAATAAATTTAATACATTGCGTTCGAATCCTGACTCTATATTTCTATCGCCCACTACTCCTGCGGAGATTTGTAATATTATTTGTTCTCTGGATAATGGTAAAGGTAGTGGACCAGATAATATTCGTAATCAGGTTCTGAAGCGTAATGTAGCCTTCTTCACTGAAATTATTGCGAAGTTAATAAATACAATTTTTCAAATCGGTGAATATCCTAATCAATTAAAAATTGCCAAAGTTGTCCCAGTTTTCAAAAGTGGTGAGAAAAATCTAATTTCTAACTATAGACCTATTTGTACTCTATCTGTATTTGATAAAACTATTGAAAAAGTTATAAATTCGCGAATCAGGAGTTTCTTAAATGAATCTAACTTTTTCTACGCATATCAGTATGGGTTTAGAGAAGGTGCGGGCACTGATGTGGCTCTTGTTGAAATGACTAACATGATTTACAACGCTTTGGATCGAAAGGAGTATGTTGCAGCCCTCTTTCTAGATCTAAAAAAAGATCTAAAAAAAGCTTTTGATACTATTGATCACAAGCTGCTTCTCGATAAACTATATGGTTATGGATTTCGTGGTGTAGCCTATAAATTGATTAATAGTTACTTAACTAATCGCCAGCAATATGTTATGATTAATGGAATTAGCAGTAATATTTTAACTGTTAAATGTGGGGTTCCTCAAGGCAGTGTGTTGGGACCATTACCTACTGTTCCTGATATTTATCAATGACATCTCGAATTTGCCCTTGATTGGCAAAATTCAAATTTTTGCAGACGATACTGCAATATTTTATGAAACTAAAGTCCCTTCTACAATACAGAATAGCATGGAGCTTGATATGATCATCTTACTGGAATACTTCAAATCGAATGTGATCTCATTGAATTTAAATAAAACAAAATTTATGATCTTCATTCACCACAAAAAAACTCCAATTGATTTGCCATATCTTAATATTAATAACGTTGTAGTTGATAGAGTTGAATATTTCAAGTACTTAGAAGTGACTTTTGATACGCACATGTCTTGGGGTGAACACATTAAATCCGTTTGTACTAAAATGGCTCCTTTAGTAGGATTGGTAAGGAAACTCTCGTATTTTGTGCCTAGTTATGTATTGAGACTGATGTACTTTGCATTTATTCATCCCAGAATTCTTTATGGAATTATTGTTTACGGAACGGCAAGTCGGAGCAGGTTAAAACCTCTTCAATTCATGCAAAACAAAAGTGTGAAAGCTTTCTTGAAGCTCCCTTTTCGAGTATTATCATTGTATTTATATGAAATTGAATCCAAAGGAATTTTGCCGTTGGGTGCGCTGTATGATTACCAAGTTTCATTGTATATGTACAGGACATTAAATGTCTCTTCTACCTTACCTAATTTAGAATTTAGTAATAGTAATCATAAATATGGAACCAGATTTGCTAATAACATATCATGCGGATCCATTACAAACGAATTTGGACGCAGATCAATCCGATTTTCCGGTCCCCAAATTTACAACAGATTGCCTGAGTCATTGAAAACCGTAATGAGTATTCATCAATTCAAGAAACAATTAAAGATCTATTATAGAGAATTGGTAAATAATTACATTTTGTAAATTGTATAACTTGGAAATGCATATATGTATCTGACAATCCATTGGGGAATTGACATTATAATTTTATTGTAATATTATTTTATTGTAAATAAAGTTAATTAAATCAAAAAAAAAAAAAAAAAAAACTAAACGATGAATTGAACTACAAATGAAACTATAACTAAATTATTTTTTACATAAAAAAAAAAAAAAAAGCTACGAAAAAATGGGAAGTAACTTGGTCGTCTCCACGCGGTGCTTCCTGGGGATAGCTAAATGACAAAAAAAAATTGATTTATCTGTCGTGATGAAAAAGAAAATAAACGTATAGACAAACAAAAATTCAGTTCTAGTGAATTTTATTAAAAAATGTTGGGATTCCCAGAAATAAATATAAAAATTATCAGAAATTGATCTTTTGAAATTAGGGTTGAAGGAAGGGTGTTTTAAGTGCAATTCTGACTGATGGGGAGTATGCCTTTATTGAATTTTGTTTTTTTAGGTTATATACATCTAATCTAAACATTGTTACTAGAAATATACGATATTTTTCCATAGTTGATCTACTTGAATATGCGTTGTACATATCCCATGTAAATTGGCAGTTATAGCCGTTCTAGGAAAAATCCTGACCAATTCTGGAGGAGAACTAAATTGTTTTTGACATGCACAGTTTTGCACAATTAAACTAAAGCAAAACATAGGCTTTAATCATGAAACGGATCTATGGGATTTCTGGTGTGATAATCACGTCAGAAATCCCACATTATCTCCCAAAGTACATTATGCACAAATTTTACTGTTAGACGCACAAAATTGCACAATCAAATACTACCCGACAAAATAAGAAAATGGTGGGATTTCTGACGTGACTCACACATATTGTGTCAATCATTTAATATTTTTAACCATAATATCAAATTTACCTAAAGAATTAGAAATTAATAATAAAATAGCTTTTTTGGATTTAATAATAATCCGTAATGATGATAGATCATTGATAACAAATTGGTTTCATAAATTAACTTGATCTGGAAGATATCTAAATTTTAATTCTCATCTACCTTTATCATATAAAAGAAACACAGTTAAATTATTAGCAAATAAAATTATCCAGTTATCCGATTATTTTAAATAATAATTAGCCAACATTTTTTATCAATTCATTAGTTAATCCAATTATATATCAAAATTCTAGATTAAATCAACCTGTTGTTATTGATCCACCATTAAATAATAATGGTCAAACTATTTTTGTGACTATTCCGTATATTAAATCGTTACATGAACAAATCGGTTACTGTTTAGGTAAATTTCAATTTAAGGTTTCTTGGGAAAGCTCATCATAATTTAGGTAGGTTTTTATTTTCGGCTACCCGAATTAAGAAAAGTTGAATTAAGAAGTGTTTTTTCTGAATTTAAATAAGTGTTTTTAATTCATTGTGAAAATGATTTAGGAAAAGTTGATAGAAATGAAAAAATAAAAGCTTTTTTTTTTTTTTCTCCTTCTTGCTCCATGCCAGCCTATACTGGACATGAAATACGGGTCGGCCCATGAGTTTTGCACGCCGATAGGAGGTCGTAGTTGTGTTCTTTTTAATCAGTGTTTTTAATTCATTGTGAAAATAAAAGTTGATTTAATATGTGCACTTTTAATTCATTTTCAAAATATTTTAAGAAAATAAAAAAAAAACTGAACGTAAAATGTTTTTTTTAAATTATTTAGGAAATGATTTTAGAAAACTATTCAAAATATGTAATTAAATTTTTCCAAAAAAATTTTGAAATTTTTTCAATTTTTATTTTTTTACTTAGTTTAAAATTATAAATAAACTTTGTCAAAGAATTGTATAAATTCTGGAAAAGCGGGGGTTTGAGGCCCATCCTAAGTATACAACGAATAAAAATTGCAATAAAAAAAAAAATCGTATTTCCAAAAGTTGATTTTTTTAACATTTGTGGCACTATCAGAAGAAGCGATAAGCGCGATAAAATTTTTTTGATCTGTGTCTGCAAGGTTGACGAAGCAATTATTTTTAATAGACAGAAATAAATAAAATAAAAAGATAATTGAAAAAATAAAAAAGTAAAAATAAAATTTTTTCGGAAAAATTTAGCGTCCCCCTCCTAAAAACTGTTAATAAACAATCCTGCGTTTAAAAATGTATATTCCTTACCTGATTAAGGATAAATTTTCAAAAAATGAAATAAGATGTGCATTTTTTAATTCATTGTGAATTGACTTTTTTTTCGTTGTAATTACTTTTTTAAATTCTTTTTTAAAATAAATGGAATTTTTCAAACAAATACCACTTTTTTTAATTCACTTTTCTTAATTCGGGTAGCCGTTATTTTCATCTCTAAAAGCTTCGATAGGGTTTATGAATAAAAGAAATGTAGTTTATAAATGTATTTGCCAACGCAATAAATCGTATATTGGTCAAACTAAAACTCTTTTGGGTACCAGATTTCATCAACAAAAATAAGGTGCACAAAATATTACCCTAAATAGATTAGATCGCAATAATGCTAGCGCTCTTCTGTACATTTACATGAAACTAAGCATGATTTATTTCCCGATAATGTTGTTGTTCTAGAAAATGAGGCAAATTGTACAAGATATGGATCTTTGGAAATGATCCATATTAAGAGGGATGGTTATGGAATGAATACACTATCTGATTGTATAAGCAGAGACAACCTAAAACAGATATTTCATCCTTTATAAACGTAAAAATTCAAACGGAGTATACATTTTCTGTAAATAGTCGAGAACAAACAAAAATATTTAAATAAATAAATAAATTTCCTAGAACCCAATCGCAGCGCCACCTACCGGCTCCAATAATGAACCTAATCTATCCATGGACCCGCTCAAAAAACACACATAAAAAATTTCTGCATAATCGATCAAGCCGTTTATGAGGAGTTCAGTGTCATATACACAGGTACAGAAGTATATACCATATAAAGATTGGGATGGTAAGGGGTGGTGGGGGTAGTGGGGTGGAGAAATTTTGGGATTATATGTTCTGATATGAGAAAACTCTTAAAAAAGTGAAAATAAAAATTTTCGTCAAAAAATAAAAAATAATTTTTTTAGAACCCGAACGCAGCGCCACCTATACTATCCAGGTGGCTCACTCAAACATACACAACAAATTTCATCAAAATCTGTCCAGCTGTTTAGGAGGAGCTCAGTGACTCACACAGGTGCAGAAGAATTATATAATGATAATAAATTAGATAATAATAAATTTTTACGTATTGCTTTCATAGTCTAATTTGTGTGACCCTATTTAGAAATCAGATTGCCCAAATAGATAAAATTTGATTTCTAAATAGGGTCCCAAAAGCTAGAACAAAGACAACACATATCATTTCTGTTTGTTTTTAGGTCGTTTGACGAGAAAAAATATATTTGTTTAAAATATTTTTTGCTACTGCAGTGCATCCTTTACGTAGGATTTAATTTTATTGTTCGTCAATTTTTAAACTTCACTTTCTCAATAAACCCTTAGAAATACAAATATTTAATTATGTATCACAAAATTAAATAATTAAATAAATATTTACAGATAGCGTGAGGAAAGAGGCCGACAACCCTGTCGGATCGCAGCTCATCATATCTACGAGTAGTATTTATATCGATTTACTGTCAGTTTATCGTGAACAATTTATCGTAGAACAATTTATCGTGGAAACAATTTATCGTGGAATCAATTTATCGTGGAAACAATTTATCGTGGAATCAATTTATCGTGGAACAATTTATCGTAGAGCAATTTATCGTGGACAATTTATCGTAGAACAGTTTATCGTGAACAATTTATCGTGGACAATTTATCGTAGAACAGATTATCGTGGGAGAATTTATCGTAGAACAGATTATCGTGGATAGTTTATCGTAGAACAGTTTTATGCGTGGTATATCAAAATTAGTGGGATTCTTTAATGGTTTTTGGAAGAAGTTCTGGAATATGGCCATGTGGGACGGAACTCGGTAGTTTCTTAACCGATTAAGATGGGATTGGGTATGTTGGATGGAAATGGGATTATTGAATGGTTTTTGGAAGAAGTTCTGGAATATGGCCATGTGGGACGGAACTCGGTAGTTTTTAAACCGATTATAATGGGATTGGGTGTGTTAGATGGAAATGGGACGATTGAATGATTTTTGGAAGAAGTTCTGGAATATGGTTTTCTGGAATGGAACTTGGCCGTTCCGTGGAAATGAGATTATTTAATGATTTTTATAACAAGTTCCCGAAAAGAGGAAAAAAGTTTCTGGAGATCTTAAGTCTTAAAAGGCTTTTTTCTGGGAGCAGATAGTTGTCTGACCGCTCAATCCACTTATTGGGTTGACACGTGTGTGCATTACAGATTAGTGATATACATGTACATAGTAAGCTCCTTGCTATAAGTTAAACGCTCACTTCCGTCATCCCTAGCCTGAAGAACATACGCTTTTATGTGGATTTGTGGCGCCCATAACTCGTCCTGACATGTAGTGTCAAAGGCCATAAGCAAAATTCTTCCTGCATCGCTTTCTCTCGACTGCCGTATTAGTTTAGAGTTACCCAGCCAGCACCACAAAGAGGTAAAAATCTAAATCTGTGCGCCTATATTTTATAGAAATTTATAATTTTACAAAAAACAAAGAATTTGCACAATGCTATGCGATTGACGTCAAACATTCTCATTTTCAATAAAGTACGAAAATTTAATAACGAATAAAAAGTTTATTAGTTTATTGAATAGAATACTATATACTGAGGAATAAGTGAAAAATGAATATGAATATTTTAAACTGAAACAAATGAAATGGAACCTACTACTACTCTCTCTACTTAACTTCAATCGCATGGAAAGCATCCACCAACTCTTTGAATATAGTGATTATCGTTACGCTTATTAAACACCGTTTTTGCATATTCGGGTTTAATGGACGTAATTTTGATATTTCGTCTGCCAATATATATACCCAAAGTTTAGGTAAACTTGATCAAACTAGTCATGCTTTCTACAAACAACATCATGATAATTATCGTTTTGAGCAAAATACTACAAGACAACGTGAAAGTACTATTGTTTATTTATAAGTATTATTTTTTTTATTTTTATTATCCCCGCAATCTGGTCTGGGGCCGACGCGGTCTGAACTCTTTCGCGGTCTGCTTTTTCCGTCCTTAGTTTTACGCCGTTGCCGTCCAATTTGAGAACGTACGGCTATAGGTCCGATTTTATTACCATCTGCACATTGCATAGCTCGATGCCAGCTATATCGATGCTATACTGGCATGGAAGATGGGTTAACCCATGAGTTTTGCACTTCGACAGGGGGTTATAGATGTGTTCCATTTCATCACAGATCGCAAATTGTTGAAGAAAATTCCCTTTGCATCCTGCCTCTATCAGGATTCGTACCTAGTATATATTAATACAGGTATTTCTTCAGTTCGTCGAGGATCAGTGAAAAATTATTACAACATTTAAAATTTTTAAAACCACAAACAAAAAATAACTGGATGGATGAAGAATCAACCAAAGCGTTTTGGGATAAAAATTGAGCACGTCAGTGAAATTTATCTCAAAATTACAAAATAACTTCACCAAGACTGCATGACCGCGTTGAAATTGTCTAACCGATTGCGCAGGTAAAAATGAGAGAATTAACAAGCACTTCACATCGAAAATGTGAAGCTTAGATATCGATATCGCTGTATTATGATACGATAAAAAGTGTTGAAAAAATAATTTCGCTATATTTCGAGGACGAAGGAAATCGTCATTGATAATAATAAATATAGGACGATTTCATTCGTTCTCGAAATATGGCTAATTAATTTTTCAACACTTTTTGACGGACATACAACTAATGAACGAACGTTATTTCTTCAGTTCGATATCAATATCAAGATGGCTGCTCCATCATATGACGAAGTGCACTGCATGACATTGTTGCGAAAAATTAAAACGTTGGGTGACTAGGAACCAGTATCAGATTTTACCAATAATTTAGACATATGTTGCTTGAGATTAGTCGCCGTTGTTTCAATACTCGAACAATTATGATTGAAAATAGCAGTGTTTTAATACTCGAGCACTATCCGGCACCGAATGGGAAATTTCTACTAATACTGTAACTATTATTCACTGATGTTGCTGTACTATAAAAATTAGAACTAAATTCATCCATAAAACAAACATTTAACGGCTTGAAATATACGAATTCACATTTTTGTTGACATGACGTTTTAAACCAGTATTCATTTTGCTACGTTTTTAATTCTTATTGTCGGTTAAGAAACTACCGAGTTCCGTCCCACATGGCCATATTCCAGAACTTCTTCCAAAAATCATTCAATAATTCCATTTCCATCTAACATCCCCAATCCCATCATAATCGGTTAAGAAACTACCGAGTTCCGTCCCATATGGCCATATTCCAGAACTTCTTCCAAAAATCATTCAATAATCCAATTTCCATCCAACATACCCAATCCCATCATAATCGGTTTAAAAACTACCGAGTTCCGTCCCACATGGCCATATTCCAGAACTTCTTCCAAAAATCATTCAATAATCCCATTTCCATCCAAAATACCCAATCCCATCATAATCGGTTTAAAAACTACCGAGTTCCGTCCCACATGGCCATATTCCAGAACTTCTTCCAAAAATCATTCAATAATTCCATTTCCATCTAACATACCCAATCCCATCATAATCGGTTTAAAAACTACCGAGTTCCGTCCCACATGTTCATATTCCAGAACTTCTTCCAAAAATCATTCAATAATCCCATTTCCATCCAACATACCCAATCCCATCATAATCGGTTTAAAAAATACCGAGTTCCGTCCCACATGGCCATATTCCAGAACTTATTCCAAAAATCATTCAATAATTCTATTTCCATCTAACATACTCAATCCCATCATAATCGGTTAAGAAACTACCGAGTTCCGTCCCACATGGCCATATTCCAGAACTTCTTCCAAAAATCATTCAATAATTCCATTTCCATCCAACATACCCAATCCCATCATAATCGGTTAAGAAACTACCGAGTTCCGTCCCACATGGCCATATTCCAGAACTTCTTCCAAAAATCATTCAATAATCCCATTTCCATCCAACATACCCAATCCCATCATAATCGGTTTAAAAACTACCGAGTTCCGTCCCACATGGCCATATTCCAGAACATCTTCCAAAAATCATTCAATAATCCCATTTCCATCCAACATACACAATCCCATCATAATCGGTTTAAAAACTACCGAGTTCCGTCCCATATGGCCATATTCCAGAACTTCTTCCAAAAATCATTCAATAATCCCATTTCCATCCGACATACCCAATCCCATCACAATCAGTTTAAAAACTACTGAGTTCCGTCCCACATGGCCATATTCCAGAACTTCTTCCAAAAATCATTCAATAATCCCATTTCCATCCAACATACCCAATCCCATCATAATCGGTTTAAAAACTACCGAGTTCCGTCCCACATGGCCATATTCCAGAACATCTTCCAAAAATCATTCAATAATCCCATTTCCATCCAACATAACCAATGCCATCATAATCGGTTTAAAAACTACCGAGTTCCGTCCCACATGGCCATATTCCAGAACTTCTTCCAAAAATCATTCAATAATCCCATTTCCATCTAACATACCCAATCCCATCACAATCAGTTTAAAAACTACCGAGTTCCGTCCCACATGGCCATATTCCAGAACTTCTTCCAAAAATCATTCAATAATTCCATTTCCATCCAACATACCCAATCCCATCATAATCGGTTAAGAAACTACCGAGTTCCGTCCCACATGGCCATATTCCAGAACTTCTTCCAAAAATCATTCAATAATTCCATTTCCATCTAACATACCCAATCCCATCATAATCGGTTAAGAAACTACCGAGTTCCGTCCCACATGGCCATATTCCAGAACATCTTCCAAAAATCATTCAATAATCCCATTTCCATCCAACATAACCAATGCCATCATAATCGGTTTAAAAACTACCGAGTTCCGTCCCACATGGCCATATTCCAGAACTTCTTCCAAAAATCATTCAATAATCCCATTTCCATCTAACATACCCAATCCCATCACAATCAGTTTAAAAACTACCGAGTTCCGTCCCACATGGCCATATTCCAGAACTTCTTCCAAAAATCATTCAATAATTCCATTTCCATCCAACATAACCAATGCCATCATAATCGGTTTAAAAACTACCGAGTTCCGTCCCACATGGCCATATTCCAGAACTTCTTCCAAAAATCATTCAATAATCCCATTTCCATCTAACATACCCAATCCCATCACAATCAGTTTAAAAACTACCGAGTTCCGTCCCACATGGCCATATTCCAGAACTTCTTCCAAAAATCATTCAATAATTCCATTTCCATCCAACATACCCAATCCCATCATAATCGGTTAAGAAACTACCGAGTTCCGTCCCACATGGCCATATTCCAGAACTTCTTCCAAAAATCATTCAATAATTCCATTTCCATCTAACATACCCAATCCCATCATAATCGGTTAAGAAACTACCGAGTTCCGTCCCACATGGCCATATTCCAGAACTTCTTCCAAAAATCATTCAATAATCCCATTTCCATCCAACATACTCAATCCCATCATAATCGGTTAAAAAACTACCGAGTTCCGTCCCACATGGCCATATTCCAGAACTTCTTCCAAAAATCATTCAATAATCCCATTTCCATCCAACATACCCAATCCCATCATAATCGTTTAAGAACACTCATTATTCTGTCCCAGTATGCAATTACCCAGTATGCAATTATTCCACTGTGTGGAAAAAACTGCTCAAATGTCGTACAAAATTCCGTACTACAAAATATCAAATACACAAAAATATTGATTTTGGAGAAAAATAATTGTTTTTCTCTTTCTATTTCGCGGTAATATTATTTTCGTTTTATAAGTTTCGATTGTATCTTTTATTTTCAGTTTCTTCTGACAAGTCGACGTGCACGGTTGCACTACATAATTAGATTTTTTTCTTTAAAGTGTTGTGTTTCATTATAATGTTTTCTATTTGTTAAAGTAAATAGTTTTAAATTTAAGTATAAAATAATAATTATTAAGTTATTTAGTGATCGCGATGTACAAATTTGGACTAAAAAGGTAATAGAAATCTGTCTCATAATGGCGTCGTCGCGAAATACATTTACGTAGTAAATTTTCAATGCATTTTTTCTTTTCAAGATCCGTTGTGCTTGTTGGGATGTTCTATTGGATGCGCGTATGGGGAACAAACAAGACGTATGGTGAACGTGGTGAACGTGCTTAAAATTTAATTTATAAAATTTGTGTTATAAAATTTAATTGTGTATTTTTGTGCTAATAAAAAATTAATATTTATTTTATTATAAATGGAAAATTTTGTTTTATTTCAAATAAGAATTATTATTTATTCTAATTGGAAAATATATACAAACACGTGCTTTTTGTTTCTGTGGTTTTTTTTTCTCTTTTTAGTTGGGATTCACACCGACACCGGAATTTTTGTGACACTTTTCTTTGGCGGGGAGTACGAATTTCCGCGTGATACACATGGTTCTTTCCATAGAAGCAGTGTGGTTTTAGAACGCGAATGTAAATGGAATTCCGTCGGCATTGCATATTGGGTATTCCACTGTGTGGAAAAAACTGCTCAAATGTCGTACAAAATTCCGTTCTACAAAATATCAAAGACACAAAAATATTGATTTTGGGTAAAAAGAAATTTCTTTCTCTTTCAATCGCGAAGTTTTTATTTTTATTTTTTTGTTTATTGTTTTGTAACTTCAGTTTAATATAGCACTTGAGAAGATAACACGTCATTCTTGTGCTTAACGCGATTTTTATTTTTTGTTATGTTAACTTGTGTTTTACGGTGGTTAATATTAATAATTAAATTACGTGTTTGTGTTGTGTGTGACCAATAAATTTTGGATATAAAAAAGAGGTAATAAAATAATTTAAAATGCCGTTTTTTTTGAAATGTTGGAAATTTACGATTTTATTGATTTTTATTTTTCAATGTTGTGCTTGTTGGGATGTAAAATTGGATGCGCGTAAAAGTACACCAGCAAATGAGTTAAAAACACATCTTATCGTTCCGGTAGTAGGTTTACGTAAAATGACAAGAAATTCGTGGTGAAGTGATTTATTTAGTTGGTTTAATTGAATTGAAGATACAAATTTATGCGCGATTCATGCCAAACATGTTACAATTATGCTAAAGGATATTCAATTAGCGCAAGACGATGGTGAACGTGCTTAAAATTTGATTTTGTGTCAAAAAACAAATTGGGCGAATTGGACGAAAATTTTATATATTTATGTCTATATTAATTTATTTGAATAAAAAATTAATATTTATTTTATAATAAATGGAAAATTTTGTTTTATTTCGAATAAGAATTATTATTTATTCCAATTGGAAGAATATACAAAACATGCGCCTTTTGTTTCTGTGATATTTTTTCTTTTTTTAGTTGGGATTCACACTGACACTGGAATTTTTGTGACACTTTTCTTTGGCGGGGAGTACGAATTTCCACGTGAAACACATGGTTCTTTCCATAGAAGCAGTGTGGTTTTAGAACGCGAATGTAAATGGAATTCCGTCGGCATTGCATATTGGGGTTCTACGATAAATTTTCCACGATAAACTGTTCTACGATAAATTGTCCCACGATAAATTGTGTCCACGGTAAATTGTGTCTACGATAAATTGTTCTACGGTTAAATGTTCACGTTAAATTGAAACACGATAAATTGTTTACGATAAAGAGACCGTCACCCATTTATATCGCACCACCTAAAATTGATTTGATTGTGACTCTTCATAAGCGATTATGAATCTCAATCGACCTTCCAACTCCAATTCAATGAGATCGCCAATATTGGCCGCATTGTGTACGGTTTGAGTTTCATTTGGTGATTAAATGAAACTCGTTCGTAATTCAAATGAATTCAATGTCTTTTATTTACATGGAAAAGAACAAAAATGGTGGCTTGCCGACACGTGACATATAGAATTGTCCATACGTGGAACACAAAAACTCCGAGTATTTCCATCAAACTTCCAACTTGTTGATGGTCATCGCGAATGACAGACACACGTGGGGAATTGCAGCCGTTTGAATTCGAATAGCAAGTCCATTGGAATCATAAGGATCTGCGGAATCAAAACATCATGTTGTTCATAAGCTTTTTAACATCATGATGACTGAGCCTACTTTCAATTGCAAATTGTGAGGTGGTAATCTGGTCAATTCCAGCGTATTCAAGAATTCTGTGTGACAGATAACTCCTTCATCCTGATTGGTAACAATGTCAACCGGTGTGAAGGAAAAAAACTGTCCCGAAATGAAATTTTGAATGGTCGTTCGGAAAATCAGTGGGCAATGTGATGAATCCGGTCGAGATGACAATTGCGATTTTCCCATTACCAATGCTTAACAATTGTTTCGAAAACACATCTGCAGTTCGTTCTAGTTGCAAAAACACTCGCAGTGATGATTTTCAATCTGATTTTCAAGCACGCGTTTAGTTCGTCAACAGAATGGATTCACCAAAAATGTTTTGATTGCCACGAAGATCTTTCAACGTTCTGTCTAGCGTCTCCAGTGACGTTTTGTGATCAAACGATCAATTTGCATCCCTAGACTTTTCTCCATTGCGCTGTTTTTGGCGATATTGCAAGTTGGTGTCTCGTTGATTTGCATGTTTAGTGGAAATTTTAGTGTAGAATGTGCAGTTATTCTAATAAAGTTGCTGGAATTCCAGATGAAGCCAATGCCGGGGCAACTTCATGCTTGGATCGAATCGACGCAAACATAATTAAATTAAGAAAGTGTTTCCAATTAATCTGGGAGCATCTAGGAAGTAAATGCCACCAGGTCCAATTGTGGAACATTTGTACGAACTGCTTCCGCTAGTGCTTCAGTGTGTTGAATGCCTTGTGCATTTAACGATTAGTAGCTGACATCAGAACAAAATACGACAACACGTTAATCGCACAACAGTGTGCGACATGTGATTTCAATTGGACGGCGCAACCTACCACCACACAGCGAACGAAATAATGGAATTGTTGAAGGCGAAATTTGAAGGGGTGGTTATCTTGTGCCGCAGCGATATGAACTGGCCACAAAGATCTTGCGATTAAACGCTGTTGCCGCGCTATGCCGAAATGTTATCGAAATTTTTGTCAAAATGACTAACGAGTGCCATCAAAACACTGCGCTTTTATCCATATTTCAAAATACGCAGTCTTTATGGGACGTATAATGCGACGTCCTGTTGTGTGATACGACGTTAAATGGTGTTTAGGTGTAGTATCGCACAACCAGATCGTAATGTTTAGGAACGAGACCTTATTATTAACATTGTAATAGATTAATTTATTGTTTTTGATTAAGTATTGAAAATAAGAATAACCTGATTTGGAGTGATGGGGGAGATAGTCAGTGTGAATTTGGCGATTGATCTTTAACCAATAAATAAAGATAAAATAAGGTTATTCGATGTGAAATAATAATAAAATATAAAATATTGTTGTTAATAAAAAAATAAAACTTAAAAATAATTATATTATATATATAATATTTTGAATGTGTTTTTAAATTCGCCAACTACCACACACAACAGTCCCATTAAGACTGCGTATTGTGCTATTTAACTAACTGGTGGTTCGGGGCAGGCCCAATCTCGAAAGATTAAAATAGTAATCAAATAGCAAAAAGTAGTTTTTATTATTATAAATTAATGGTGAAGTGTATGAAATATATTTTGTAAACTGTCACTTTTGGCGAATTCACGTATTCGGTGAGTTGTTGTATTCGGTGAATTGTTTTTTCAGTGAATTGTTGTTTTCAGTGAATTGTCGATTTCGTTGAACTATCATTTTCGGTCAACTGTTTTTCGGAGAATTGAGGTTTTCGGTGAACTTTTTTTTAGATGAGTGGTCGTTTTCGTTGAAATGTTTTTCGATAAATTGTCATGGAATCCAAACGCCGATGCAAGAAAATCATATCCCTTAAACGGGATATTGTGGACTGCAATATTTGTAATAATATTATAACCATTCATAACACGATGCCAGATTAGAATATAAAATTATTAGTTTATGCTAAGCATCGCTAGATTATCCACGTGTCTGTTATTAATTAAATTTTTTATATTTATTTTAAATGTTGTAAAACATCAGATACAGATTGAATGAAAAGTCATTTGAAACAAATCATCTGTCTTCTGTACATTGACATGAAACTAAGCATAATTTATTTCCCGATAATGTTGTTGTTCTAGAAAATTGTTCAACTAGATATGGATCATTGGAAATGGATCATTGGAAATGATCCATATTAAGAGGGATGGTTATGGAATGAATACATTATCTGATTGTATAAGCAGAGACAACCTAAAACAGATATTTCATCCTTTATAAACGTAAAAATTCAAACGGCGTATACATTTTCTGTAAATAGCCGAAAACAAACAAAAATATTTAAATAAATAAATAAATTTTCTAGAACATAATCGCACCGCCACCTACTGGGTCTAATAATGAATATAAACTATCCACGGACCCGCTGAAACACACACAAAAAATTTCTACAAAATCGGTCAAGCCGTTGAGGAGTTTAGTATCATACACAGGTACAGAAGAAGTATATATATATAAAGATTGGGATAGTAAGGGGTGGGGAGGGGGGGGGGGGGGGTCGTCAAAAAATAAAAAATAATTTTTTATAGAACCCGATCGCAGCGCCACCTGCTCTCCAGAGAGTCCCACTCAACACATAAATTTTTTTATCAAAATCTGTGCAGCTGTTTAGGAGGAGCTCAGTGACTCACACAGGTGCAGAAGAATTATATAATGATAATAAATTAGATAATAATAAATTTTTACGTATTGCTTTCATAGTCTAATTTGTGTGACCCTATTTAGAAATCAGATTGCCCAAATAGATACAATTTGATTTCTAAATAGGGTCCCAAAAGCTAGAATAAAGACAACACATTTCATTTCTGTTTGTTTTTAGGTCGTTTGAAGAAAAAAAAATATTTGTTTAAAATTTTTTTTTGCTACAGTGCATCCTTTACGATTTAATTTAATTGTTCGTCAATTTTTAAACTTCACTTTCACAAAAAACGCGTAAAATATCAAATCATGAGGTGGTAATCGAGGCAACTCTAGCGTATTCAAGAATTCTGTGTGATAGCTTCTTCATCCTACTTGATAACTGTATCAACCGGTTTGAAGGAAAACAACTGTCCCGGAATGAAATTGAGAATGGTTGCGTTATCATCGACATCTTTGTTTTCCGGCTCCAATTTGGCTTGTTTGCTCAGCCATAATTATTTTAAGTTTTACACTGTGTTCGGAAAATCATCGGGCAATGTGATGAATCCGGTCGAGATGTCAACTGCGGTTTTCCCATTACAATTGTATAACAATTGCTTACAAATCTGCATTTCGGCCTTGTTGCAAAAACACTCGCATATTAGTCATCAATTGGAGGGTCATCAAAATTAACAAAAACTAAAATTTGTTAAATTATCAAAAATAAACAGCCGGTAAAAGCAATGTTAACAATGGACACCTAACAACAGACAAATTTCTTTTAATTAAAAACTATTATCAAAACTTAATTTTGATTGAAATAAAAAAACTAAAATTTCAATTTAAGAATTTGTATTTACATAAAAAAGACAAAACATTTAATGTAATTAAATAATGTTAATAAATTGGAGTATCCACTACTACATAATCAGTTACATATATGTACTGCGTTGGCAAATCGAATCGAATTGAATATTTTGGTGATTTTTGGGTTCCAGTGTATTAATTATTGGCCAGATCACAGAGATACTACCGAGAAGTGACTAGTATCAAATGATGGCTTAAGGTGCTCTTTGAAAAAATTGGTGTTATCAAAAAACTGCAAGATTTTCACCAGAAACCATTTTACACGTTTTTTCCCGAAATCAGGATCCATCGCCATCGGTTCTTGGTACTCGAAAACCTCCTTCCAGCAATTTTCATTAAAATCGTTTGAACTGAACAAAAAAATAAAATACAAACCCGCAGCTCACCAGAAAACCTCTTACACGATTTTTTCCGATATCAGGATCCATCGCCATCGGGTCCTGGTACTTGAAAACATCCTTCTAGCAATTTTCACTTAAATCGTTTGAGCTGAACAAAAAAATTAAAAATAAACCCGGAGCTCACCAGAAAACCTATTACACGATTTTTTTCGATATCAGGATCCATCATAATCGATTCCTGGTACTAGAAAACCTCTTTTTAGCAATTGTCATTAAAATCGTTAGACCGGAGAAAAAAATAAACCCGGGGCTCTCCAGAAAACCCCTTAAACGTTTTTTCCCAAAATCAGGAACCTGTAACGATGACGTTAAATTTTGTACTAATCGGCTTAATCTACAACCTAACTTTTTCTTTCATTTAGCTTTTTATACTTACCTGCGTTACTATTTCCGTAGCAACCTTCCATACTTACCGCACAACTGCTTTTGGGGTACAAACATAGAAAATTAAGATCAGCTGATTTCATTGCATAGAATACAAATATGTATTGGTGTCAATTTGGGGAAAGAGGGTGTTCAGTTTCATCAAAATCCATCACTGCAGAGTGAACTATTCAACCGACCACATAAACGTTCTATTGTATCGAAACACAGAAAAAAATCAATAACATTGCCAGTCGGATCGAAATGTCAAAATTAAAGTTGATGGATTCTAATATTTTAGTACCAGATGGAACAGCAACGATCGCCGCACGACCTAGCGTAAACGATGAAAACCACTTTTAGTACATCATTACTGCTGTGGAGAAATTAGTTTTAGTTGGTACTTTGCGACAGGGCAGAGTGAATGTCAAATTCTGTTTTCGTTCAATAAACCGGAATAAAAAACAAATTAAACAAAATCAAAGTTTTTTAAAAAAAAATACTTTGCCACCGCGTGGGCTACGTAGCCGCCATTAATCAAGTTTGTGTTGTGCATAAAATGGACAAGCTTACTAAACGAAAGGGAATAATAAAGGGCCAGCTCACTCGCCTCAATAATTATATTGATACGCATGGTGCAGGACTGGCTTACGATGATCTCACAACTCGATGTGACAATACGCACAAATTATATTCGGAATTCATTGCAACCGAAGACGCCATATTTCAAATTGATGCAACCGTACCATCTGAAATGGATACCGTCGATGATCATTACTATACGATCATCCCAAAATTGCAGGCACAAATTCGGATGAAATCTGGAAGTCATCAGTCATCAAATCATGACCAGTCATTCGATGCGACTGCTAGTGTCAACCCCACGTCAGACTTTAAGCTGCCGTTTCTAACAATGCCAACATTTGATGGAGATCTGAAAAACTGGCAATCGTTTTACGATATATTTTCATCCACCGTTCATGAAAATATATCATTGTCACCAGCACAAAAGTTTAAGTACCTAAAGGGGCTCTTAAAGGGCAACGCCTACAGCTTGATCAGTCATTTACGCGTAGACGATGCTAGCTGCATTGATGCAATCCAGCGGCTAACCAAACGCTACGACAGGAAGAAACCGATAGTCGAGGCTCACATCAAATCGTTCTTGGACCAACCAAGAGTAATCAAGGCAACCGCTATCCATCTTACGGCATTTCATGATAATTTGGACGAAGTAGTAAGAGAGCTAAAGGCATTGGGCAAGGACGCAGAATCACGCGATCCGTGGCTCATCTTCATGGCGATGGAGCGACTTGATGACGAGACAAGAAAGGCTTGGAGATACAAATCCGCTGAAGAGGATTTCCCGACGCTATAGAGCTTCCTAGGTTTCCTGTTAATTCGCGTCGATGCCCTAACAGAAGTAAAATCAACGGTAAAGAAACCTGAGACTAAAGTTCAACCAGTTGCTAAGATGTTACACACTGAAATATCACAAATACCCTGCAAACTATGTAATGGAGATCGTCATCGTCTGTTTGAATGCACACGGTTTAAATCCATGGCATTACCTGAGCGCAGAAAATTTCTAAAGGAACACCAAAGATGCTTTAACTGTCTTGGAGACAATCATTCCGTCTACCAATGCCGCTCAAGAAGGTCATGCCAAATTTGCAGAAAGAGACATCACACTCTTGTTCATGCAGAACCAGATGACAGTAAAACGTGCAATCAAATGAGCTCAATCGAGACCAGTTCCAGCAGCGAAACCAAATTTACACATCATCTGTCGTCAATCATGCAAATATCGCCAGTGAAAATGCAATGTTGCCAACCGTGTTGGTCGAAATTAAGGATATGTTCAACAACTGGCATATTGTACGAGGATTGCTGGATTCTGGTTCAACTCGATCATTCCTCAACGAATCGTGTGCTAATAAATTGAACCTAATCAAAACAAATGCAAGAGTTTTTGTCAGTGGTATCGGTGGGACCAAAGCAGGATTATCAAAGGGACGCACACAACTCATGATAAGATCGAGAGTCAATCGTGATGTCACATACCAAATTGCAGCTCTAATCGTGCCCAAACTCACCTCACACCTACCATCGAACCCGGTAGAAGTTGACGTACCAACGAGCGATGTAGTTAGATTAGCTGACCCTACATTTAATAAGCCGGGCCCAGTAGATCTATTAATAGGTAGCGATTACTTCTTCGAATTATTGGACGATGGCAAAATACCACTAGGCAATCCATCGTTAATGGCACAAAACACCACACTGGGATGGATAGTAGAAGGCCGATTCTTGTCACGGCTCAAGACGTTAAATGAGACGGTACACATATCGGAAAATCAAGAGGTGAATATCGACAAAACTCTACGATCATTTTGGGAGGTTGAAGATATACCAGAGGTGTCACAGTATTCGCCAGAAGAATCAGCATGTGTCGACCACTTTGAAGCCACAGTTACAGTTAGCAGTAATGGAAGAATAATAGTTGGCTTACCATTTAAAAGGATCCCGCCTCTAATAGGTCATTCATACACGTCAGCCTTACGTTAGTTTTACAGTCTGGAGAAAAGGTTATCTACCAACGAAAGGCTGCGCTTGGAATACATCAAGATTATGAAGGATTATGAACGGTTGGGTCACATGGCTGAAATTTCGCAAGACGAAATAGCAAGACCAAATCATCAAACATTTTATCTGCCTCACCATGGCATATTTAAAAAGACAGATACATTAAAATTACGGGTGGTGTTCAATGGATCGCAAAAGACGTCAACCGGACAGTCACTGAATGACGAGTTGCTGGTTGGGCCAACCGTTCAACAAGGGTTGTTTCAAATTCTGTTGCGATACCGAAAGTGCGCATTCATATTCAGCGCCGACATCGAGAAAATGTATCGGCAGGTGATGATCCGTCCCGAAGACACCGATTACCAGCGTACAGTATGGAGAGAAACACCGGATCATCCATTGAAGCATTACCGATTGCTGACCGTAACGTACGGAACATCATCTGCTCCCTTTTTGGCAATGAACTCGTTGAATTATATCGCCAACCAATTGCAGAACAAATACCCAATCGCGGCTGAAAGGTTAAGGTCCGATGTGTACGTCGATGATGTGCTCACAGGGTGTCACTCGCTATCCGACGCGTCGCAATTGCTACAAATAATGAACTCGGCAGGCTTCACACTCAAGAAGTGGTCAGCAAATCATCCCAAGCTATTGGATAATATTGAAGCAGTGGACTCTCATATCACCGAACGAGAATTTGCAACCATCGATTGAATAACGTCCTTGCTAGGATTGTGTTATCAACCATCGCGAGATGTTTTCAAATTTCGAGTGCGTCTACCGCCACACAGCACAACCCCGAAGCGGGGACTACTCTCTGAATCCTCAAGGTTATTTGACCCGATGGGGTGGCTGGCTCCTATCATGATAAGTGTCAAAGTACTCTTTCAATCGTTATGGCTGGAAAAACTTGGATGGGACGACGAATTACCGGAGGCATGTCGAACAAGGTGGTTAAACCTTCGAAACGATTTTGGATTACTTGATGAGATAGAAATCAAGAGATGGTTATACACAACTGATGATACTTTCGAAATACACGGATTTGCCGATGCATCGAAGGATGCTTATGCTGCGGTCCTATACTCGCGTGTAACAACACCATCTCAAGAGGTTCATATCAATATCATCGCCGCGAAAACAAAGGTAGCGCCCATAAAAACGCTATCTATACCGAAACTAGAGCTTTGTGCAACCACATTAGTGGTAAGGCTGACGAAGAAGGTTACCTCTGCACTAAACTGCAACAGTCAACCGAGGCAGTTCTTCTATAGCGACTTCTCAATAGTGTTGGATTGGCTATCCAAACCACCCAAAACATGGCCAACCTATATTGCCAATCGAATGTTCAATCAAAACTGAATCCAGCTGATCGAGCCACTCGAGGAACAACACCAGGCGAATTCAAAAATGATATCCTTTGGTGGGAAGGATCCTGTTGGTTGTCGAGCAATCTACTAATCATACCAGAAACGAAGCACGGCCTTTCACATGAATCCGAAGCAGAACCGCAGGCGTATATCGTTCAAAATTCCAATGAGTTTGAGCACCATTTGAACGAGATGATGTCTAGGGTCTCCAGTTATCCGATGGTAGTGAGAATTGTGGCCCGAATGCAAAGACTGTTGCATAATGCGAAACGATCAAATTCACCCAGAATTGGAAGTATTACTGTGGATGAATTTAACAATGCTGAGACCTACGTTATTAAACACATTCAACGCCAATCGTACCAAGCTGATATCGAATCCCTCCAATCTGGTAAAACATCATGTAAAAATAACCTATTAAAATTATATCCATTTCTTGACAGCCGTGGCATATTACGAGTCAGCGGAAGATTATCAAATTCGGCACTAAATTACGATACGCAGCACCCGATTATACTCCCACCAACACATATAGTAGTGAAGAGAATGGTCCACTACGTTCACAGGAAGTTGTGTCATGCCGGCACGTCTCACATGGTTTCGCACATCAAACTGAGGTTCCTGAGGTATGGCGACAAAGGCAGTCCACATGGAATTGGTGACCAATCTAACCACTGATTCATTTATCTCTGCATTAAGGAGGTTCCAACCATCTAGAGGAGTCTGTTCGGAATTATTCTCGGATGAAGGATTTACTTCATTCGGAAAGTTTCTCGGGCAAGGTAATTGATTGGACAGTCGACCAGGGCACTAAGTGGCACCTTATTCCACCAGCAGCTCCAAACTTCGGCGGCTTGTGGGAAGCTGCCGTGAAGTCTACAAAATTCCACATTAAACGGGTCATCGGAGAGACTATATTAAATTATGAAGAATTCCTTACGTTCTTAAAGCAGGTGGAAGCGATACTAAATTCACGACCATTGTGTCGGAACGACGAAGGTGATGACCCATTGACGCCAGCCCATTTTATATTGGGGCATCCCCTCACACTTGCTCCAGAAGCAACACTGGCCCAGTGTAAGTTAAATACATTATCGAGATGGCAGATGCTTCAAAAATTCATCCAGCAATTCTGGCGTCGTTGGAATGATGAATACCTCACCACCTTAAACCAGTTAAACAAACTACGTCATCCAGCTAGCCAAATAAAAATTGACGACGTTGTCATCTTAAAGGAAGACAACCTGCCCAATTCCCATAGTCGTGTCACTTCATGTGAAGTGACAATAGTCGTGTCACGTGAGATGAACATTGATATTCTTGAAGTCGATTCTAGTGACGCGGGTTAAATGGTTTAAAAACATAAAATAAAACTATACTTAGGCACGTCGTAATTCAATAATAAAAATGCTATTTACTTTTGATGAATTCGACAAAAAATATTCCTGTCACTTCAAAATATTAGGTGACAGAACGTCACATGAAGTGACTATAGTCGTAAGTTGTGACTATGAGAATAAGAAAATGTAGACGACGTGACTATAGTCACTTGAAGTGACGTGATACGACTATGGGAATTGGGGTGAACATTTCACCAGCGAGATGGCCACTAGCAAAAGTGGTTGAAGTACATCCAGGGCGAGATAATTTAATTCGGGTAGTCACCGTGAAAACAGCTATGAGCACCTTCAAAAGACCGATCACCAAAATCTGTCTGATCCCAACGATTGACTCATACGAGTCAAGGGCGGGGGGATGTTCAGTTTCATCAAAATCCATCACTGCAGAGTGAACTATTCAAACGACCACATAAACGTTCTATTGTATCGATACACAGAAAAAAATCAATAACATTGCCAATCGGATCGAAATGTCAAAATTAAAGTTGATGGATTCTAATATTTTAGTACCAGATGGAACAGCAACGATTGCCGCACGACCTAGCGTAAACGATGAAAACCACTTTTAGTACATCATTACTGCTGTGGAGAAATTAGTTTTAGTTGGTACTTTGCGACAGGGCAGAGTGAATGTCAAATTCTGTTTTCGTTCAATAAACCGGAATAAAAAACAAATTAAACAAAATTAAAGTTTTTTTATTGTTAATTGCAATCAACACTTTCAGAGGGGAAAAAGCGCGGGAACACAATGACAGCGAGGTATTGAAGAAGAGATGATGGCTTTGCAAAGGGATTCGAGTCGAGTTTGCCAAACAGAAATGGTCGAGAACAAAAATTTAAAAACAGAAAAAAAAGAAACGAACATAAAGTGGAATTGTCTATTAAATTATAAAATTAGAGTTATAAAATCTTATAAAAAAGTTTATAAATAACCACTGATGATAATTAGAATTCTTAGTTATTGTACATTATAAGAATAAAATTAATTTAAACAAGTATATAATGTAAAGAACTTTGTGTATGTCAATAAATTGTGTTCATTTAGAATATATGTATATACAAAATGAACTTGTGTGTTTCGTTTATTATTGAATTGTGCTTTTTTAAACAAATAAATATTAGTGATTTCATCGGAAAACAAAGCTTACGAAGTAGAAAAAATAAAGAACTAAAATTTTTAAAGTAAAGTTCTAGTGTGATCGATTTTTATTGCCTGGCAACAAGATAACTGCCAAGTTTTTTTTAACCGCTATAAGGCGAACAATCTGTGCGGGTATACCAGTTAACGGGGAATACCCAATTATATTCACTATTGTGTACTGGTTTAGTGAATGCTAAATTGCGGGATGAGGGCGTAACAACTGATTGTGATTGTCACACACGATTGAGAGTAATACGTTTCCAAGCATAAGTAACCCTTCATTTATTCGGGCACCAGCTATACAAATCTTGTCGTAACAAACGGCACGGTATTACCAACAACGGAACATAAATAACAACGGAACATATAGTATTATCGCGGAACATTTAATCAATTTTAACGGACGGCGGATTGCACCCGAATTGATCATCACGCGGCAAAAGGGGCAAATACATATATCGAGGCTGCAGAATTCTAGTTCTTCTGAAAAATTCGAGTAAACCGTTAGCGGCTCATCTATGGGGATAGGCAACACCATCGTCATCCGGTCAACCTCATCCAGTTAAGAGTGTAACGTATTTACACAGTATATGATTTGTTATATTTTCTTAAATTTTCCTTTAATGATACCATTTTTATTTTAGATCTCTGTTTGAATATTTTATTAGTAACATTTTTCTTTTTTTTTGGGAGGTTTTGGTTCTCTACGATTTCCTTGTTTGCGGCATCTTAGTTTAGTGTTTTTTGGCATATTTCGCTTAACAAAGCGGGAGCCATGATTATATCTTCTTCTTTTTCTTCGGTCTGTATCGTTTAAGGCAGGTTATGTCTAGGTAAAGTAAAAGTAGTGGTGGAAGGGGATCACAGTGTGGTGCAGACAAGTTTTTCTTATGTACTTTTTTTTATTTATTTATTTTTTCTGCTAAGTTTCAAACGAAGCAGAATTCCGGATTTTTTCTTGTAACATGGCGGCCTGTACTGTCGGATAACAGGACCCCCTAGCCGACAATGAGCTACCATATAGTGCGACTGTGGTACCGGCCTTGCGACCAAGGCATGTGGTTATAATCCATCACCAGTATTTTTCATTAAAATCGTTTGAGCTGAGCAAAAAAATTAAAAATATAGTCAGGCCTCACCAGGAAACCCCTTACACATTTTTTCCTAAATCAGTATCTATCGCCATCGGTTCCTGGTACTCGAAAACCTCCTTCCGCACCATGCATTGCTCGAAAAACGACAAGAATGGGAAACGAGACACGAACGAGTGATATTGCAGCACGACAATGCTCGATGCTATAGTACTGCAATTGTCCTATGCATGCCAACGCATTAACAAATGGGAAAATTTCGTAGTTTTTTAATGAGAACAGCATTCAAAAAACGACCTTTTCTGTCGAATTTGGACATTACGAGTATGGCAGAATGCCGTTTGGCCTTTAAAACACCTCCATTACATTCCTAAGGGTGATGGATAATGTACTTGGAGAGCTACAAGGGAAAATTTGTTTATGTTACATGGATGACATAATCATATTTTCCACATCCCTTCAAGAACATATAGAAAACTTGAAAAGAGTTTTTACAAAGTTACAAAAGACAAATCTTAAGGTTCATCTTCTCTTCTTCATAACGAAATCGCATTTCTAGGGTACATTGTAACATCAGAGGAAGTTAAACCTAACCCCGATAAAATTGCAGCCATTCGAAAGATAGCAAAATTATTTTATTGCGTTATAATTCCATTTGTTTGGAAAATATGTAACTGGGGGTTCGAAGCAGCCCCCAATCTCTAAAAATTAAAATAGTAATCAAATAGAAAAAAATATTTTTTAATGGCGAAGTGTATGAAATATATTTTGTAAACTGTCACTTTATGTGAATTGACGGATGTATTCGGTCAATTGTTTTTTCGGTGAATTGTCGATTTCGTTGAACTCTCATTTTTGGTCAACTGTGTTTCTTGGTCGTTTTCTCTGAAATATTTATCAACAAATCGTCATGGAATCCAATCGCTGATGCAATAAAACCATATCCGTTAATCGGGATATCCGTAACACGACCAATAATCCCCAGATTAGAATATAAAATTATTAGTTTAGGCTAAACATAGCTAGATTATCGACGTTTCTGTAGTTAATTAAATGTTTTATATTTATTTTCAGATGTTGTAAAACATCAGATATAGATTTTAATGGAAAACGGTTGTGAAGTTTGTCCCAAAAAAAAATCCCGTGTACATATACAAATCAAATTAGAAATTTTTAATGCAGAACAGTATTAGTATTTACACTGTTAAAATAAAATATTTGCGAAATAACTATATTATAATAGAAAGAGACGGAAATAGGCGCCACATTTTTTCATATTCGATTTATGTAATTTGCAAAAATGAAAGAAAGAGTGAAAAATAATCGAGAAAAATAAAACACATTAAGTTCTCGCAAATCTAATCGATTTTATAGCTTTGAGTAGTTTTAATTTAGATAAATTCTGAATATCTTAGAGTTTGTCGGAAAATTTCACTATGACCAAATGTTAGCTTCAGGTTGACACAATCAAATAAATCCAAAGCCATTTCCATATCTAGGGGATAGATGTCATTTTTCGCTCTCGTAAATCTAATCGATTTTATAACTCTAGGATATTCAGAATTTATCTAAACAAATTTTATTCAATCTAATAAAATCGTCTTCATTTTCCACAACTAAAAATGATATCTTATTCTCAGTGTCTATCGTTTGGAAATTGAACCTAATTAATTTATTTTTGTCAACAAAGGCTTTCATTTTTACATAGGTGATTTTTCCGACAAAGTTTACGATAACCAGAATTTATTTTAACAAGAATTATGCAAGCTAATAAAATCGACTAAATTTAGCAGAACTAAAAAGGATATTTGGAAACTAGGTTCATTTCATGGTGTTATCTTATAGTCATTTTCCGACAAATTCCACGATTTTAGTAATATATTTAAACTAAAACTCTCATACCTAACGAAACGACTCCATTTACCACAACAAAATTCAGAAATATCCTGTTTTTTGGAAATGTCTTTTAGCTCACTTGATTGTCTTCTCTGTCTGGATATCCTGCGTAGTACTGCGGTTTTTATACCCGGCATTTAAATATATTGAAATAAATTATCTTCTGCAAACTACTTACTTAAATGAAGAAAAATGGAAATGATTTTCCCGGGAATTATGAAGAATGTAAAATATTTTTTTTGAGTCTATTTTCTAGTTTTCACTCAAAATTATCATAAGAATTTTTTTAACAGTGTATATACTAATACAGGTTTATTTTTGTTATTTGGGACATACTTCACTACCATAATGAAAAGTCATTTGTTTCAAAATCATCTGTCATGTCACATTTCTGTGAGTTCTAACTTTAAAAATATTTTTGCAGATTGCACGTCACTCATCAGTGTTATAATAAAGCTACCTGTGGCCCTATTCTGGCTTTCCCTGGGAATAGGGAATTAGGAAAAATATTTTCATAGCATTTTTGTCTAAATTGTATTTTTCTGGCCTACTGAGGGAACATGATTGGTGTTAATATTTTCGAAATAAAGTTAAATGGGAAAATATTTGGAACAAAAGTTTCCCAAATCACTTTGTTTTGAAAATTTTTGCACTAAACTTATTCTTTCAGTAGGCCAGAAAAGTATAATTTTAACAAAAATGCTATGCAAATATTTTTCCCAATTCCCTATTCCCAGGGAAAGGCAGAATAGGGCCACTAGAAATATTTTTTATTCGTATACAAGATAAAATTGTCGTTGTTGTCGTCATATGGAGCTTGATCCTTATTTCTAACTTTTTATTTACGCTTATATTTTGTTTTTGTATGAATTACTATTTTATGCTCGTAATATATCCAATCTCTCCATTCAAGATAATAAAATGAATATTATATGACTAAATTGATTTGGAACTATTAGGAGCTTCAATTGAGTTTGCGCCATATTTTATAGATTTTTGTCATACACATCTGGTATCGTTGTACAAATGGTACAATAAATATGATACACATAAATATTAGATTAAATAAAGAAATCATTCACTGGAAAAACCAATTCGTTAGATAGGTGATAAGGTCAATTCAATCTACATAAAAAGATGTGAAGAGTTTCATTAAAATCACCTTACTTGCTTCTCATATACATGTTATGTTGTGTGTAGTAATTTTGTCCTGCTACAACGAAAAACCAATGTCAAGCATCCGTTACATATATTTTACAATCAGGGTAACAACAATTTTTTCGCCTCTTTGTCGAGCACAAACAAGCACAATGGAAAAAAATACCGTTGGTTGTTGTTTTGGGAATGTATTTTATGTTGTTCGCTGTGCATACATACTGAATGAAATTTTCTAGGAAACGAAAATATTGACAATCCCAGTCGAAAACGGGAAGGGCAAGCAAAACATCGAAAAGTTATTTTTTTTGTTTTCGTTTGATATCTTGTAATAATATAACTAGACACTCGAATAGGGGATTCTTTGTTTGTTATGAACATTCCTAGGATCAATATTTGAATGTTATGGAATAATGGAAAATATTTTTTTGTGTTGTGAATAAAGCTTCTATTGAAATTTTACAATACAAAAAGCACTACAGATATCATTTTTAAGTGGAATATGATAAATATAATAATAAAATAACTATAAGGAATGCCTGGCTCAACATCCTCTATGGCCGTTACGAAGTTGAATGCACTAACTGAACACTTTTTGAATTTCAGCGGTTTATTTATTTAGTATGGGGGTGGTTTGTCGCCTACACAAATCATTTCTATCCTTGGAACTCCGGAAAATGTTTAATATGCACAGTAAGTCACAGTGAAAATGGTTCACACTTAATTAAAAAAAAAAGTCGTGAACAATTGCTAAAAAATCAAACAATACACAAAAGAAAATATATTTGTATAAAAGCGTTAAAAAATTGTGAATTTAATAGCAATAGCAACTACAATTAATAGTCGAGGAGACAAAAACAGGGCTCCATATAAACTTGTAAATAATTCCAATAAACTTTTAACTAATATAATGTTGTTCCCTATATTTTGGCAAATAAATAACGGTACTTAAGTTTTATTATTTCATTAATTTTGAATTAAAACTTCTTTAGGCACGCTTGACTTGGGGACTAAGCTGGCAAATGCGTTACGAAAAGTGTAATCGAACGAGGCGAACGAAACAATAGACGCAAAACGAAATCATTTTCCTTTAGTATCAGGATGTGCCATGACAATTCATAAATCCCTAGGTGGAACATTAGTTGATACCATTTTATTTTAATCATTGGTTAAAAAAATGGGATAATAAGAAAATAGGAAAATTGGAAAATTGGTAAATGGAAAATTGGAAAAATTGGAAAATTGGAAATTTCGAAATTTGCAAAATTGGAAAATTTGAAAATTTGTAAATTGGAAAATTGGAAAATTTTAAAAATGGAAAATTAGAAAATTGGAAAACAGGTAAATGGAAAATGGAAAATAGGAATATATGAAAATATGAAAATATGAAAATATGAAAATATGAAAATATGAAAATATGAAAATATGAAAATATGAAAATATGAAAATATGAAAATATGAAAATATGAAAATATGAAAATATGAAAATATGAAAATATGAAAATATGAAAATATGAAAATATGAAAATATGAAAATATGAAAATATGAAAATATGAAAATATGAAAATATGAAAATATGAAAAAATATGAAAATATGAAAATATGAAAATATGAAAATATGAAAATATGAAAATATGAAAACATGAAAATATGAAAATATGAAAATATGATGATATGAAAATATGAAAATATGAAAATATGAAAATTGGAAAATTGGTAAATTGGAAAATTGGAAAAATTGGAAAATTGGAAATTTCGAAATTTGCAAAATTGGAAAATTTGAAAATTTGTAAATTGGAAAATTGGAAAATTTTAAAATTGGAAAATTGGAAAACAGGTAAATGGAAAATGGAAAATAGGAATATATGAAAATATGAAAATATGAAAATATGAAAATATGAAAATATGAAAATATGAAAATATGAAAATATGAAAATATGAAAATATGAAAATATGAAAATATGAAAATATGAAAATATGAAAATATGAAAATATGAAAATATGAAAATATGAAAATATGAAAATATGAAAATATGAAAATATGAAAATATGAAAATATGAAAATATGAAAATATGAAAATATGAAAATATGAAAATATGAAAATATGAAAATATGAAAATATGAAAATATGAAAATATGAATATATGAAAATATGAAAATATGAAAATATGAAAATATGAAAATATGAAAATATGAAAAAATATGAAAATATGAAAATATGAAAATATGAAAATATGAAAACATGAAACTATGAAAATATGAAAATATGATGATATGAAAATATGAAAATATGAAAATTGGAAAATTGGTAAATTGGAAAATTGGAAAAATTGGAAAATTGGAAATTTCGAAATTTGCAAAATTGGAAAATTTGAAAATTTGTAAATTGGAAAATTGGAAAATTTTAAAATTGGAAAATTAGAAAATTGGAAAACAGGTAAATGGAAAATGGAAAATAGGAATATATGAAAATATGAAAATATGAAAATATGAAAATATGAAAATATGAAAATATGAAAATATGAAAATATGAAAATATGAAAATATGAAAATATGAAAATATGAAAATATGAAAATATGAAAAAATATGAAAATATGAAAATATGAAAATATGAAAACATGAAAATATGAAAATATGAAAATATGATGATATGAAAATATGAAAATTGGAAAATTGGAAAATTGGAAAATTGAAAAATTGGAAAATTGGAAAATTGGAAAATTGGAAAATTGGAAAATTGGAAAATTGAAAAATTGAAAAATTGAAAAATTGAAAAATTGCAAAATTGCAAAATAGGAAAATAAAAATATGAAAATAGGAAATTTTGAAAGTTGGTAAATTGGAAAGTTGGAAAATTGGAAAATTTGTAAATTGGAACATTGAAAAACAGGAAAATTGGAAAGTCATAATATAGACTTCTATGTCACTGACTGACTCACTCGAGAACGCACAGGGTGACCAAATTTTTTTTTTTTTCTATATTATAACATCTATGTCACTCACTAACTTACTCACTCCAGAACGCACAGGGTGACCAAAAAAAATTCGTCCGTGTGATATATTTTATATATGTATTTTTTCTATATTATAGTTCCATTTCACACGAGGTATCACAGAAACCGATTCTTTGTTCGTTTCTTTCCCCGATTGCCTATGATACAGGTTTTAAGGCGACTTAAACATATTTTCGATGAAACCACATGATGTACTGTGGTTATACATAAATGAAATAAAAAATATTTCAAGGCCATTTTTACTATGCGAAGAGATTTCAAAAATGGTTTTTTTTGTCCATTTTGTGACACATACATAAACATTGTCTATTACGACTAGTTGGCCTTGAAAAAGTTACCAAGGTACAAGGCTACCTCTTGTGGCATCAGACATAAACGGCTAGGTGACAGTCGAGAACGCAAAGGGTGACCAATTTTTTTTCCAATATTATAATTTTTCTATATTATATTATAAATATTAAATATATAGAGAACTGTTTGTAGATCTGACGGCAAAAAAATTAACCTTATTGGGTCTTTTTTTGTATGTTAATTTTTATTTTCATAAAGTATGCCGTGCTAAAATTTCATGTAAAAAAAGACCCAATCAGCTTATTTTTAATGCGCCAGATGTCACTACCCCGGACATTTATAGTTCTCAATATTAGAAGTTTTACTTCAGTAGTGTGGTCTAAAGCACACTTAATTTTTTTGAATTTTTGTGATGCTTAAAATGGATATAACTTTTGCATATAAAAGATTTAGGAACAAGCTTTGTATGCGTATTTATCTGAGAATTGATAGTTATTTAATAATAAAATATTAAATATTAAATGTTATTACAACAAGTTCCTTAAAAACCCGCTCGATTTGAGATATTTCAGAAAAATTCAATGTGCAAACTATCATTCCGGGTGTCTCCTTTGTGTGTTTGAAAAAACAACACCTTTCTAATCTTTTAAGGGTTACTTTCAGTAAAGAAAACCGGTTTCAGAATTATACGAAAAGTTTTTGTTACCTGTGTGCTAGCAGATGTTTAAATCTGTGCTATGCATCGGGTCCCATTTGAAACGAGATATTTTAAAAAAATTATCAAAACGCGATATTTCAAAACACGATAATTCAAAACGCGATACGGTACAAAACGCGAAATGGTACAAAACGCGATATTTCAAAACGCGATATTTCAAAACACGATATGGTACAAAACGCGATATGGTACAAAACGAGAATTTAGGAACGGGTTATATCAGGGGAAATTTAATTTCAGTTTATAGGAATTTAAAAATCGATTGGAGTGAGAGTATATAGGATCGGTATCAATCGGGTCGCTGCGCTCCCGTCGCTGCGCTCCCGTCGCTTCGCAATGCACATTCTGTACCCTAACGCGTTTTGAAATATCGCGTTTTGTACCATATTGCGTTTTGAAATATCGCGAACAATATTGTTGAATACTATATGAGCCGTTTATTTTGAAAGTGGCCACTAAATTGTAACTAATTTTAGCATTAACTTGATTTTTGGAAAAAGTCAACTTTGCCACTTTCAAAATAAACGGTAGGTTTGGATTCAGGGCAATATTATTCAGTGTAATTTTGAATATCAAAGAGTAAAGTTGTCAGAAAAAGTGTAAATTTAGAAATGCAAATTTTGAAAAATATTTGTGTTATTTGTAATAAGTGTATGCAGAAAAAGGACTCAGTGTTGTGAAGAACGGAATTTGTAGGCTAATCGAAGCTTCAAAATCACGAAATGATTATTTAAGGAATAAGTTGGAGAACGTTCAAGAAATTTGTTTGCATACAGAATGGCGGAAAAACTATACGAGAAAAAGTAGTATTGTTACTTGCAAAAGAACGCGAACAAGTGTAACGAATTCCTAAATTTATCGTGTTAGAATATTATTCGCATCCAGATGTCTGTATACCTACTTACCTAAATTCGATACCTACCGGAAATTTCCTATAGCTGACAATTTTATATACTAACTTACATTACCATACTTAACCATTTTTTTTGTTACTTACCGATTTTTGAACATAGATCAGAGTTTGTTTCGTTCTTAACTACCCTGTTTTGCATTGTAATTCCGAAATTGATCAGCTGGTGACAATTGTACTAATTAGTACAGGTGACGATATTGCAAAGGGGAAAATGAAGAAGACGCGATTTACGATGACAACCGAGCTGTATAATAACAATGGATTTTGAGGTGGAACGGGGAGTCTAATTGGAAAAATCGTACAAAAAGGTCAAAAAATCAAAAATAATATTCTGACCAGAAATAAATTAAAAATTATTTGTAAAAGTTTTTTTTTTGTAAATTTAAATTAAGTATAGAGTTGTATGTCATATCAAATATAGTAATATCCATTAAAAAGTTGGACTTGAGGTTTTTTTTTTTGTTTATGTTATATAAATAAATTGCAAACTATATTTGGTGTTAATATTATTTGTGGCACCTAAATTGTTTTCATAAACGTTATTAAAAATTAAATTAGAAAACAAATCATTAATAAACTTTGTTGTGTGTTTTATTGTGGCAGCCATTACGCTGACCACCAGTGTTTATTTTGAGATCGCTCGGAATTATTAATTTCTCCGAATACGGTGCAAATGGTACATGACTGTGCATACAATTTTACATATACATATTACGTTAACGGCGAGTACGTAAAACCCAAAATTTATGCGAAGTACGAACGTGAGTTTAAATCCACGCTGAGGGCTAACGTTGCAATAAATAACAAATACGTGCGGCAGTAAACTAACACAACCTAAAATTAATCGTGCTATATACAACCGAGCATATGCTGCCAATATACCATTTAAATACGGGAGTGGAGGACAACATACTACAATAGAAGTATATAATCATCATTACTACGGGCGTGTGAAGCATTGTATATATGAAACACAGAGGTGCAAACCAGGATTACGATATTGCATAATTTCGAGAAGCTGCGCTCACCAATCTGGACTATTCAACAGAATATTACATTGCGGCAAACAACAAAACCGCTATACATACGGTAATACAGGAGCAAGACGAGGTCGCGGAAACCATCTCATCGTTTCAACAACACGTCATCACAGGGTCAGTCATCAGAAAAAACTGTAAAGTATAGCATGTTACTTTTCCTAAATTATTTTTTCTTTCTTTTTATTTTAAACCTGTCATTTTCTAGTTTAAATATTTTTTAACGTACCTTCTTAAGAAATTACAATTTCACTTTAATTTATTTTTGTTCTGGTAAATAATTTTTCTATGAAGATTTTTTTTTCTTCTCGTGCGTGCCTTTTCGATATGATCCATATGACAACTGTTCTGGTCTGTTGGTAAAAGTTAATATGTGCTAAAGTGTTGGGCGTTGTGGGAGGATAATGTACTATTGTGCTATGTGATTCTGGGTTCAATAGGTTTTTTCTTAGTTTCTTTTGCTTCCATCGTAATTTTGAATTTTGAGCACACGTATTTTTCTTTCTTTGTAACATGGCTGCTGGTTAGCGGTGGATAGCGGGACCCCCAATCCGACTAAGAGCTGTCCGAAGAAAATATGGTGCGACCACCGTAACAGCTTTGAGACCAAGCCATGAGGTTACACAAGGTAAGATTAATTAATTAATATAAATGAATATATCAGATACTTATAGTACTTTCCCATGACCGGACCATCATCATCAACTTGCAGCCAGCAAAAAATTTTAAGGTCAAGTGTGCCATCATTTGATTTTAAAATTAATTGTTTATTTTGTGGCGAAGAGGTTCAAGAGATTGACACTAAGAATCTAAGCCAGTACAAGCAAGTTAGTGTTGTGAAATCAACCGAAATGTAACAAACTGCCCTGGATCTTTGTTGAAAACGCAATGATACATGGGAAAGTATCGTCAATACTCGGATTGGTGGATCAATCAATTTGAGGACACAAAATGCACGATATCATCTGAAATGCTACTGCAAATTTAGAAAAGTGACCACTAATCCGTCCAGAGGAAAATCCATAAATCACAACTGTCGTGCAAGTATTGAAGATTTGTGTGTCTTCATAAAACAGCGTAATGAATTTCAATTTGCATTATGCGATCTGAAGGAAAACTAAGGGAATTCAGTGGCAATGATGTAGATTTGTACGGCGACTACAACTTGAGATACCTGCTTATAAATCATTTTAAACCAAATTTGGTAGCTATTTGGCAATCCAACATATTTGGCAAAACCATCATTTTAACTTTCAAGGACATGTTACCCGAAGAATTGTTAGTGTAGAATTGGGACTCATACAAATGCAGTTCTATTGAAGAAGAGCTCATTAGAACTGTTAAAGCAGCAGCAGCAATTATCAAAGAAGACATCCACTCCCAAATTTATGATACAACAGAATATCTAACATTCGATGATATCAAAAATGATGGTGTAGAGTTTGTACCAGCGATTTTAAAAATATTTACGGAAACTCTTTATACATGCTAAACACATGCTAACACATGCTATTTGCACTCCCAAATCTTTCGCTGTTCGCTTTTCAAGTCCTACATTACATAGCTCCATGCCACATTACATAGCTCCATGCCAGTCTACACTGGAATGGAGGATGGGTCGGCCCTTGAGCCTTGCAGTCTGACAGGGGGTAATATTTGTGTTCGATTTCATCACAGATCATAATCTGTTGATGAAAATTTCCTTTTGCATCCTGCCCCTATCGGGATTCGAACCCGGTACTTCCCGATTCAAACGCCAAAGCTTAAACCACTGTCGAGCGAAATCTGTGGGAAACGGAGGAAATCAATGGGAAAAATCGGAGAGAAATGAGGAAATTCGAGGAAAATCCGGGAAAAATTGGGAGAAATCCGATTGAAATTTACGGAAATTCTTGAAAATCTGGAAGAAATCCTAGGGAGATCTAAGGTAATTTTTCGGAAAACCTGGGAGAGATTCAAGGGAAATCCGGGTAAAACAGGAGAGATGGGAAATCTGGGAAAATCTTGGGAAATTTTTTGAAATCTGGAGAAAATATGGAAGAAATCTAAGGGAAATCTGGTGGAAATCCGGGTGAAATTTGGGGAAAATCTTGTAGAATTCCGGGGAAAATTTTGTTAAAACTGACGCTGGGGAATAACTGGTGAAAATCTGGGCAAATCCGAAAATTTCGGGAAAAATCCTGGGAAATTTTGGAGAGAACCGATGGAAATCTAGTTATATCCGGCGGAAATCTGAAGAAAACCGAGGAACTCTAAAGGAAAGCTGGAGGAAATCTGGGAGAAACCCGGTGAAAATCTGGGGGAAATCTGGGGTAGTGGGGGTAGTTTGGAAGAAATCTGAGGGAAACTTAAGGATATCCGGGGAAATCTAGGGGAAATCAGAGGGAAATCATGTGGAAATTCTGGCTAACGGGGAAAATATCGAGGGAATCTAGAGGAAACCTAGTGAAAATCCGGGGGAAATCTAGGGAAAATCCTGTGAAATTCTGTAGAATATTTGGGGAAAACTTTGGGGAAATTCGGGAGAAATCCTGGGGAAATTTGAGATATCCGGGTGAAAACTTGGTTAAATTTGGCGGAAATCTAATGAAAACAGGAGGAAATCTAGTGAGGGAATTGCAAGGGAAATCCGGGGGAATTTGGAGGAAATCCTGGGAAATCTGAGAGAAATCTAGTGAAAATCTGAAGGAAGTCCATGGGAAATCCGAAGAAAATCTTGGTTATATCCGGTGAAAATCTGAGGAAATTCGAGGGAAATCTGCAAGGAGAAACCCAGGGAAATCTGATGGAATTCCTTATAAATCGTTGGAAATTCTATTAAACGTGGAGAAAATTTGGGGAAAATTTCGGGGAAATCCTGTGGGAAATCTGGAGGAAATATGGGATAAATCTGGGGAAATCCTAGGAAACTTAGAAAATTCTGACGGAAATCGGGGTGAAATCTTGGGGAAATCGTGGGAAAATCCGGGGCAATCCTGGGGGAAATCCAGGGGGAACCATGAATTTTTTCACTTAATTTGTGGTTTCCCTTTTTTTTGAATAAACTGGTGTTTTTATTTTTCCTTTATTTAGATCTTCGTTGTTATTAGTATTATTATCAACGATTTTACCCATTTGCAAGATATTTCGCTTTTTGTGCATTTAAAATAACCTCCAAAAAAGTATTTTTTTTTAAATCTCTATTTTATTTAAGTTCCGAAAGATTTATTTTAATTTTAATAAAGAAACATTTGGAAAACAAAATTGTTTTATCTAGTTAAAATACTTACAAAGTTGCTGGTTGAAAAATCGACCAGCGACCGAAAATGGGTTAATAAACTTAATTTTTACTAAGATTTTTGTTCAAAGTAAATAGAGATAGATTTACTACATTACCATCTTCTTTCGCTTTCTATGATAATTACCAGACATGGAACAGGGGGTGGTTGTTGTGCTATCACTATTTTCGACCTTCGACTTAGTTTATGTCTCATTTTTTACGAGTAAAATGGCAGCCTATTTCAGTTCGAAAATCATGCATTTTTTAATGTGTTCGTTAAAGAACACAGTTTGCGATACTACGATTTTTAAGGCTAAAGGGTAAGCTCACAATTATATCAAGAGGTTGAAATTGCGTTATAAAACACATAGTTGTTTACACGAAATAGAATGTTAATTGATTGCTGAAAATTGAGACATAACATAAATCGAAAATCGAAAAAAGTGATGGTACAACATCCCAGCCCTGGTGTGGTAAACCAACCATAGATTAACATTAAGAAATCATTCTGCTTTAGACATTTACGGTGAGTTTGTGAACTAAAGTAATTATAACAAAATTTTTGCTTGGTCCAAGACAGTTTAAAACGTTAAAGATTATATAGAAATGAGGAAAAAGGTATATCCGTCCAACACAAGAGCGGAATTTTGAGTACTAAATTTCTGACATTGTCCAAGACCTTTTCAATAATATCGTCACACTTATATATTCTATAATAAAGCAATAATTAGTCACCATCGCTAAAACGGCATCGGACTGATAAAGGATTGATAAAAAATTCTTGCTTTTTCCAAAATCGTTTGAACGATATACCATGAAATGGTACAAAAAACAATCGACAACAAATAAAATTTTCGCTTCGAACGACACAATTTGTAATTTGGCGTTTTCACAAGTCCGTTCAAACGATATGTCACATTATTATATGAGAATGGAAAAATGTCAGTGCTACCAGCGCCAAATAACCAGAGCTAGTCAGCTACTTTTAAAATGTCGAGAAAATTGGTTTTTAGCATGTATTATTATTGTCAGGATTAACTGGATACTTCGGACCGATATTGAATCTTAAGGCTGCAAACTTAATTACGGTAACCTTAGTGATTAGGGAATCATTTTAGTAATTTGATTCTGATATGCTTTCACGAGAATCTGTCATAATACTTATAACTTACACTCTCAGGCAACTCAGGCAACACAAATTCAGCTCTCAAATTAAATTTTTATTCAACTCAACTCGTAAATCAATTCTTAGTTCAACTCGAATTCTTAATTGTATCATCCAACCTCTCAACGTAATGCTTGATTCAACATTTAACTAAATTCTAAACTCTCATTTCAACTCTCAACTCAACTTCTAACCAGACTATGGACTTTATTCTAAACTCAACTCTCAACTGAACCGTTGAATAAATTTAATCATTAAATCTACTTTCTACTGAATTGGCTCACACTGTAAATAAATCCGCATCTCACCTTTCGATTTAATCTCACTTTAATTTAAATCGCCCTATACTAATCGCCCTACTTAAATTAATTTTCAACTTAACACCCAACTCTCGTACTTTCATCTCAGCTAAGAAAATAACAAGCAGCTCAACTCTTATTTCAACTCTCAACTTAGTTTCTAACTTGACCCGACTCTCAATCGACTCTCTCTATAACTCTCAATTCAACTACAATTAATTCTCTACTAATTTACTCTCATATTAACTTAACTCTTACCACATTTCTAATCTCAACTTTTGTCACAATTCTTAAATGAATGGCAAATTCAACACGCATCTCACCTCTCAATAAAAATCTCACCACAATTCGTCCTCAACTTCACTCAAAACTAAACTATTAACTCAACTAACGTTTAAGATCAACGTTCAACTCATTTTAGTTATCAAGAAAACTTAACACTCAAATTGCAACTCAACTGTCAACTCTCATTTTAACTTAATTCTCTATTACTACTCAGCTCAAGTCTAACTTCATGTCTGGCTTAACTAAACACAACGCTCAGCTTATTTTTTAAAACATATATAAGCTCAAAATTCAACTCAATTGAGTTTTCAACTAAAATCGCATATCATCTCCCTCAGATGAACATTAAATTAAACTAACCCGCAGCTCAAATCTGAACTTTAAGCCGAGAGCAACTCATTTGTCAATACAACTTTCGGTTGATCGCTTTAATCAATTTCCAATTCAAAGGACGCTCTTAGTTCTCAGCTCACTTCTCACCTTAATTTTCAACTTAATTCCGAATTCAACTCTCACCTCAATGTTCAATTCACCTCTCAACTCGACTCTCAACACAACTTTACATTCAACTTTTAACACAATTTTTCAACGTCAAATTAATTCTCATTTTTATGCTTAGTTCAACTTAATTATAAACACAAATTTGCTCCCATTCTCAACTCTTCATTTCTATTTCACCCTCATCACCACCACTATAACACCCACAACTAATTCTTAAACATATTTTCAGTTAAACTACTCACCCGCCCCTCAACTTATCTTTCAAAACAGTTCACAATTCAACCCTCAACTCAAACGCAATTAAACTTTGAACTCACCTCGCATCTCGTCTTTAAACTGAACTTTTACCTCACCTCGTCCTTAACCGAACTTTAAATTAATTTTCCACTTAGATTTTATCTCTACTCTCAAATAAACGCTCAATTTACCATACCGATCAACGCTCACATCGCTTATTAATTTAATTCTCAAGTCAGCCCTCATTTCAAGTTTAAATTTTTTCTTTTCAAGGTATCTCTCAGCTCGAAGCTCAAGTAAACTATCAACTGAGAGTAACACAATTTTGAACTGATCTCTCAACTCAGTTGTTAAATTAATTTCTAACTAATTAAATTTTTAATTTTACTAAATTATTTTTCCAACTAACAATACTCAACTTTTAATTGAGCTCAACTTAATTATCATCTAATTCTGAATTAAACTATTTATCTCTTAACTCAACTCTTATCTCTTTTCTAGACATAACCCTTACCTCAACTCGTTGTGAATTGAACTGTAGGCAAAATTCCAAATTTTACTCAATTCACAATTATGTTCTCAACTTTCGTCTCAAAACAGCCTAATCTTTAATACAACTTTCCATTAAACTTTTAAATCTTCACTATCAATTAAAATTAAATTTCATCTTTCAATTCAGCTTTCTGCTTTCCAACGCTCAACCTAACTCACAATAAAATTTTGATGTACCTCTCAACTCAACTTTTTCATCAATTTTCAACTTAACTGAAATATTATTAATAAATTTTAGTTTTCATTCAAATGAACCAATATCTTCTGAATTAAACAAAAATATAAATCAACTTAACTTTTCTTTTAACGCACCTCTACACTCCACCACAATTGGACTATCAACTCAACTCGTATCTCAACTTTTAGCAGAACTTTCACCTCAACTTGCCCTGAACTAAACTCTAAACTAAACCTGTTAAGAAAGCACCTTATTCGCTTGATATATTTTTATAGTATTTATGGCAAATCAAGTTAGTAGGAATAATTTGATCTCCTTTGGAAAAAGAAATTGTTTTTTTTTCGGGAGTTGAAAATTTTCGTTGGAAGTCGAGACATCGCTAAAATTTGATACAAACGGAATTAATGTACAGTTTGAAAATAAAAATTATTAAAAAAAAAAATAAACGTTAATTAGTGCGATAATACAACGTTTAAAATAATTATTTATGTGAGTGTAAAAAAAAAATAAAAATAACATTTATATAAAAAAAAAAATCTTGATCGAAAAAGTTGTCGGCCTATCGATAATTGGTATACCCCATTCAATTTGGTTGGGTATACATTTTTTTTTGTTTTACTTATAAAAGTCATATATTGTAATAAAACAATTAAACCGTGAAAGTTTATTATAATCATATGAAGAAGTGAATCATTCTGACGCTGGCAGATTAGTAAACTTAGTACATAAATAAATATTTGGATGAAAATTTGAAATTTCGTACAACTATAAGACACATGCAAGATTTTGTCTACGAAATATTTGATTGTGGAAATTATAATTTTTGGAATTTGATCACACCTATCAACATTTTTGGGATTTTCGTACATTATATGAATCAACATTTGGATTTTGGTGTTGTACATTGGAATTTACTTTTGTTTATATAAATTTTATTAATTTATCCAGTTCTCGCAAAGCTTTGGGAGTAGTACTGCGATTATACTTTGTAAGTTCTTTTACTTTTATTTATTTTTTTTTGTTTCAATTACTATAACAACAAAATATTAAAATCCATTTAATAAATTTTAACATTTATATGTACATAAATTTTATAATTTCATTAATTCTAATAGTTTTCATAATTTTTTTTTTGTTTAAATGTTTAATGATTTCATTTTTTTTTGCTACAATTAATAATTTTGTTGAAAAGTTAAATATAAAATAAAATATTGTAATATTGTTTTTGGTGTAAACATTGATGCAGCAAACTAGTTTACTTCACTGTAAAATAATACCCACCCAAGACTGAGCTTAATGTCGGGAAAATGCTGTATACAGTGAGGCTTCAAAAATTTTCGGTTAACAAAAAGACAATTTCTCTATTTCGGATAATAATAGAAAAGGTGTTTTTGTTACAGATGGCGCCCAAATTACTGCATTAAGGGAAATTTGAATTTAATTAAAACTTTTTGTGAATATTACAATTAGTAAATCCATGCATCGTATTAAAATATTTCGCCAGAATTGGATTGAGTTTATTTTATTTACTTTGCACTGTAGATATTTAATTTATTTCACATTTTTTTTATTTAATTCAAAACAGAATTCATTTTAAGTACTATATTTCTCATATTAAACATACATTTTAATAAATTTTTTTTTTTTTGATTATTTAAATTTAAAATTTTGAGATTTTATCCATTTATTCTATATTTCATATTTCTAACGTTTATCGTTTAAGAATTATGTTCTATGCTAAGTGTTGAGAGATCTTCAATTTTATTTTGTTATTTCATATTTTGTTCTGAAAATAGTTTTCCCATTGTTTCGTTAATTATTTAATTTGAATAATAGTCTAATTTAGATAATCATTTATCAACACAAAGTATAAATACATCTTTTGGCCATTTTTATCTATTGGTTATCTATCGTTATATTGATGTTCATCCCAGATTTATTCATACTTATATAAATAGTATTTCTAATATATTGTTCCAAATAATTATAATTTTCATTTATTATTAATTTGTTACTGTGCAATCATTATTGATTCTAACGAAAAAGTTTATGCATATGTCTTGAGTGTTAATCCAGGTAATCTATGCTTACAAGGTATACATTTGGCCAGTATTAAACATAAATTTTATTTGATATTTGAGATTTGACTGTTTTTTTTGTCGGTGTTAAGTTTGTAATTATAAATCAAGATTTTTTTTTGTTTTTGATAATTTTTGTTTCTAAATTTTTTTTTTTTTTATTTTAATATTACTCATTTCTAACATTTTAATCATGGATATGCCATTAGAAGCCAAGTTCTTAATGACCGATGAATTCATGATCGATGTTCAGTTCGGAATTTTAAAGGTAGTTCGTTAGAGAATATTTTGTTAGTAAGGGAAGCTTTCAACAATGAAATTGAGAATCCGGTTATTAAACCATTTCGTGCTCATTTAGCTGCTCGTAAAAACCCTTCTCGAGAAATAGGTAAATGTGTTAATAAAATTATTGAAATCAAAAATTTATTTGTCGAAATTAATGTTACTTTCGAAGTTAATAAATTTATTCAGCAAAATCATATTCGAATTTTACATGTATTAGGTCGTCTAGAAAGATTATCAAATAGCAGTCGAAAGTATAAGGTTAAATGTTTTAGTCTAGTAGAACAAACAAATCATTTATTGAGCGCACTAAAAATGATTAGTGAGCCTGGTAATGATTTGAATAAAACTGTTTTATATTTAAAAGATTCAGTAAATTTGGTGTTAGAAGACGTGCCAACAACTGATGAAGAAGATTTAAATATAATTTCAGTAAAATCTGGTTCTAGTTCTACAATCGGAAAATCTATTAAATTAAAAAAATCAAATTATAAAAGTGAACAAGTGCATTCAAAAGGTGAAGAAAATTATGAAATTAACCAAAAAACTAAAACAAATTTACAGGATTCAATAAACCTAAATAAACATTTTAATACACATATAACGGACCAACCAATATTGTATCCTAATAATATTGGACAAGGTGATCTATATAATTCCATGAGACAAACGCATAGCTCAAATGTATCAAAATGGAATATAAGTTTTGATGGATCGCCCGAAGGTTTATCAATTAAATGGTTTTTGTTTAGAGTCGAGCATTTGGCTCATTGTTATAAAGTTTCCGATTTCACTTTAAGATCCGAATTGGGATCATTACTAAAGGGAACCGCGCTAAATTAGTATTGGTGTTATTTAGAGCGAAATCCAGAAAACTCTTGGGGACAAATGAAAGAAGGTCTATTAGATTGATTTCAGGATATACGTACTGATTTTGATGTTCGTCAAATTATTGAGGCTCGTGTACAAAAATCAAATGAAAGTTTTATGGAATATTATAATGATATTTTAGCAATGACGTTGCAGTATCCAAAAAGTCCATCTGATGATGAGCTATTTCATTTGATTCGTAAAAATATGAGATCAGGTTTGAAAATCGCATTAGCTGACAAAAACATAACTTCTATAAACGAACTTGTCAGGAGGGCAGTGGCATTGGAAGATGTTTGGAAACAAACCAGCTACGAACCAGAATTGTTATGTCAGCGTAAAAATATTAGTGAGTTTAATGAGTCGGATGATTTAATAAATAATTTTAAAAATTTTTCTCTATATCACGATAATTTTAATAATAATTAAATAATAATAATAATAATAATTATTCGCGAGTACAAAACATTGAACAAAATAATAGAAATAACTTACAAACCCAAAATCTTTTAATATGCTGGAATTGTCTGGATATTGGTCATGTTTTTATGGATTGTGATAAACCAATAAAGTCAGTATTTTGTTTTGGATGTGGTCGCAAAGGTATTTTAAAACCTAATTGTTTTAAATGTAAGGAAAACTCGCCATTGAGACTTCGAAATACTGGGTCGAGGCCTCAGACGAATTTAAATCCCAGCCAAGACACACCCAAGATACTTCAGAAACCAAATATCATACAAAATCAAAGCAACCACCTAGCAACACAATAGATTGTTGTATTGCCCAAAAACAGATAATAAAAGAAAATAACGAAACACCCAATAAATTAAGTTCGTGCGACTCAGCAATAGATTCACACAAAAACCACCAGAATTTTAAAAGTAAACATCGCACAAGGAAATATTGGCAAAATAGAAAAATCTTAAGACAAGTTATTGCTGAATCATTTATCAATGATGAAAGCGAAGGTGATAATCGACCATATGCAAACGTGGACATAGATGGTATTTCATTTAAAGGTCTTTTGGATAGTGGTGCAACAATAACAGCATTAGGAAATGGTAGTGAACAGTTTTTAAATAATTCTAAATATATGTACATTTTTTAATTTTCCATCTATGGTACAAACTGCAGGAGGCAATAGTGAACGAATTTTTGGTCATATTTGGGCTAATATAACATTTAATAACGTTACAAAAACTATGCAGATACATATAATTCCCGGTTTAAAGCAAAATTTATGTTTAGGTTACGATTTTTGGAAATTGTTTTTAATATTCAACCAACTACTTGTATATCAGAATTAGATGACAATATTTTAAACGGAAAAGAAAACACGAATAAGCATGATTTAACGCCATGCGGAACAATTATTAGCGGCTACAATCGAAGCAATTCCATCCTTTTCAAAATTAGGTTTAGGAAAAACTTCGTTAAAATCCCTCAAAATAGATGTCGGAGATGCAGCACCAATAAAACAACGGTATTATCCAATTTCGCCAATAAAACAAGAAGCATTATATAGAAAGAACTTGATCGCATGCTAGCTTTAGATGTAATTGAAGAATCCACGAGCGCTTGGTGTTCTCAAGTTTAATTAGTAACAAAGGACAATGGAAAAGTGAGATTGTGTTTATATGCACGAAGATTAAATGAGGTAACGATAAAAGATGCATATCCATTACCTATTATTGATGGGCTCTTGAGTAGGCTGGACAAAACTAAATTCATTTCTAGTCTAGATTTAAAAGACGCATTTTGGCAAATTCCTCTAGCTCAAGAGTCTCGAGATAAAACCGCATTTACGATAGTAAGTAGACCTCTTTACCAATTTAAATGCCTTTTGGTCTCACAAATGCTCCACAATCCATGTGCAGACTTATGCATAAAATTATACCACATCAGATGCATGATCAAGTTTTTGTATATTTAGACGATTTGCTAATAACCACTGCTACCTTTGACGAGCATATTCAATTATTATCGGAAGTAGGCAATTTGCTAAAACTCGCAGGCCTTACAGTCAATTTAGAGAAAAACAAGTTTCTGCTTAAAACGATAAAGTATCTTGGTTTTGTAGTTGGAGATGGTATTTTAAAGGCTGATCCGGAAAAGGTTAGTGCATTGAAACACTTTCCTATTGTTACAGGCTGGCTACTGCCAACCTGCAGATATTCACTAAGCGCATGCAGAGGCCTCCACGGTGATGTTTTGCCGGCTACGTTCTCAGGGAGAAGTGCGAAGGGTCGTGGGGTTTGAGGCATGCATGGCTCCTGGCTTACACCGTGATGATTACAGATAATTAAATAAAAACAAAGCGCAAATAATAATAAAATTTACCCGGAGTTCCGCCGAAATTCGTCGGCCGGAACCTGAGGAACGAACACAACAAAATTATAAACCGAGAACGGTGCCTTGGTGCGCGCACCCATCCGAATTCAAACGGGGTCGAGCCCTGGTTACGGAATTGGATGCGGGCACCAAGGGACCGCAAACACTAAACCGACACAGAGGGAGTCTCCGCTCCCATCATACCAAAACCGAAAAATTTTAATAATTCATTTTTTAATTTATTTACCTAATTTAGACAAAATAAAAAAATCACCACTTCCCACGTGAAACGAAAGAAGAAGGAGAAAGAACGAGAGACAGAGAGATGCAATACGGATCGAGCGTGCACCCGCTGTGCGGCGCTCGATCACAAAAATTTTGAAAATTATATATAGGTAATATAATAAATGTATATAAAAAAAATAAAAATAAAAAAAATTAAAAAAAAAAAAAAAAAGTACCTTAATTATTATTAAAAAAATGTTGCGGCCTTGCGCCGTTATTGTTGCGGGGCCTCTTCTCGATAAAAATTGGGTTGCGGCCTTGATGCCGTCATGCCACAGGCAACTTCCAATGCCCGGACCGTTGGGCGTCTTCCCGCCGTAAATAATAAAAATAAACCCGAATGGCCTTGGTTGACCACCCGTGTCGTTGCGGGGCCTTTCCCCGTTACCAAATAAATACAAATGGCCGGTTGACCACCCGTATTGTTGCGGTGCCTTTCACCGATACCAAAAAAAATAATAAATGGCCTCAACTGGCCACCCGTATGTTGGGCGTTGACTCGCTTTACCGCAAAACAAATGACGTTTCCATTGATACCGTTTAACTACTTTACAGTTACTTTACTTTATTTACTTTAGCCCACGAACTGGCAGTCTAATAAAATCAACTGTAACTTCCTCCAATGTTGAAAATTCTCCAAGATGCTGCATCGATCGCCGAAACAATTTGACGTTAGGGTAACCGACCAACCGAAGTGGGTGCGACGTCAATCCGCCAATATAATAGTTTGGCTCAAAACACTGCTTGCACTACTTAATTTTATTCACAAAATGAAATTACCCCCGCCAAAATGCACCAGACGGGATATAAGTAAAGCGAACCAACAACTTTTCAATGTTATCTCCCAATAAAAAATAGAAATTAACAATTCTTGACCGCAAAGCGGCTTTTACAACTTTATTTCTATAACTCGGTTTAATTTTTTTTTTTTTTATCTAATTTCTATACACGATTTTCGGTAAAAACTCAAAAAAAATAACTTGACTTTTATTTAATTTTTAATTAAAACAATCCAAAATGGTTGAAAACCAAAAATCAAACACATGTGATTTTTCAAACTCTCTCAATTGTATTATACAAAAAAAATAAACTGACTTTAAATCACCAAAAACCAAAATTATTACTCGATTGTATTTCACAAAATCACAAACTCGAATGGCGACCACCAGAAAAAATTCGAGCGTCGCACAGCTCGTAAAACGTTTTAGAAGAAAATGCATCTCTCTTCTCTGTCACTCCTTTATACCAAATTTTCGTTGGTACAAAAGAGAGACATACAAGAAAAAAACATTTTTTTCAAAACATTTTACTTTGCACACACTCGATGCGCATTGCTCTCTCTCTCTCTCCCATTTTCGTTCCGTTGTCAACATAACAGAAGAATACACACAAGAATCCATCCACCAAGAAACCACGTTTAGACAGCGAAAACCCGGACGCAAGAAACCACGTTTAGACAGCAAAAAACCCGGACGCAAGAAACCGTGGAGAATAGAAACACACAAATTTACAAAAATGTCTTGTTAAGACAACACAGTCGTAACACTATTCCTAACACCGTTAAGAAAGTTCATAGTTTCCTTGGAATGTCAGGATGGTTACAGATGTTTTATTCCTTCATATGCCACCATGTCAGCGCCGTTAACCGATCTTTTAAAAAAATCAAGAAAATTCATTTGGACTAACGAAGCTGAAATTGCTTTTAACAAGTTAAAAGAAGCATTATGTAATGCTCCGGTTTTAGTTCATCCAAATTTCAATAAGCCATTTTTTATTCAATGTGATGCAAGTACTGTAGGTGTGGGGAGTGTTCTTTTCCAGTTAAATGATAATGGTGACGAACACCCTATTGCATTTATGTCATACAAATTAAATTCAGCACAACGTAATTATTCAATTACAGAATTGGAATGTTACGCTGCAGTATTATCTATAAAAAAATATAGGGCATATATAGAAGGTTATTTCTTTACTATCATTACTGACCATGCTAGTTTGCAATGGCTAATGAGTCAGAAGGAGTTATCAGGTCGACTCGCTCGATGGAGCCTTAAACTCCAAGGTTTTAATTTTACAATAAAGCATTGTAAAGGAACCGATAATGTAGTTCCTGATTCATTATCCAGAGCCTTTGTAGACGAAATAGCATCCATTGATAATTCAATTTCAGATTCAATTTTACATCTAGATTTAGATTCGCCTGCATTTTTATCGGATGATTATTTAGTTTTAATAAACTAAATTCAAACCAAACCCGAATCTTTTCAAAATTTTCAAATAAGAAATGGCAAAATTTTTATTAATTTAACAAACAATCATGATCAAAATTATTCAGATAATACAAATTGGAAATTGTACGTTCCTAATATTTTGGTTGCTAAATTAATTCAACAAGCTCATGATCCACCTTTGTCGGCTCATATGGGTATTGCAAAAACTACTGAGCGATTACAAAGAAATTATTTTTGGCCTAAAATGAACTTTGATATTAAAAATTATATAAATAATTGTGCAATATGCAAACAATCTAAAAGTGATAATTATTCCACACAACCGAATATGGGTCAACAAATTATTACAGTGCGTGCTATGCAACGTTTGTATATGGATTTCTTGGGACCATATCCACGTTCGAAACAAGGCAATTGTTACATATTCATAGTGCTAGATCATTTTAGTAAATATATATTTCTAAGACCCATGCGTCGTGCCATTGCGTCGGAAGTGGTAAAATTTTTAGAAAAAGAAATTTTTTTAAACTATTCGGTTCCAGAAACTATAGTTAGTGATAATGGTGCACAGTTTAATTCTGTTTGTTTAAAACATTTGCTTCATAAATATGGTATAAAGCATATGCAAACACCGAGATATTCACCGCAGTCGAATGCCTCCGAACGAGTTAATCGTTCGATATTAGCTGCTATTCGGTCTTATGTAAAGGAAGATCACACAAATTGGGATTCTCATTTGTCCGAAATCACATGTGCGTTACGAAATGTTGTTCATAGTTCTACCAGATATACACCCCATTATTTACTTTTTGGACAGCATATGATAACTCATGGCAATGATTACGAACTATTAAATGAAATAGATTTATTGGAAAAACGAGAAATTTGTGTCCAAAATAAGGTTAATCAATTGAATATGATTCAACAAAGGGTTATGAAACATTTGAAACAAGCTTATGAAAATGGTGCTAATCAGTATAACTTGCGAAGTAAAAATAGAATATTCAAAGTTGGTCAGATAGTATTTGTTAAAAATCATATTCTAAGTAATGCACCAAAGAAATTTTCGGCCAAGTTAGCAGCAAAATTTATTCAGGCTAAAATTGTACGTAAAATTGGAAATGTAGCATTTGAGTTGGTTCATATCGATGGACGGAAAATGGGAGTTTTTCACACCAAAGATTTGAAAAGCTGATTATATTTTATGCCCGGCTTATGAGACATCTGAGGTGAGTCGTCCCCACGAATGTTAAGAAAACACCTTATTCACTTGATATATTTTTATAGTATTTATGGCAAATCAAGTTAGTAGGAATGATTTGATTTCCTTTGAAAAAAGAAATTGTTTTTTTTTCGGGAGTTCAAAATTTTCGTTGGAAGTCGAGACATCGCTAAAATTTGATACAAACGGAATTAATGTACAGTTTGAAAAAAAAAATTATTAAAAAAAAAAAATAAACGTTAATTAGTGCGATAATACAACGTTTAAAATAATTATTTATGTGAGTGTAAAAAAAAAATAAAAATAAGATTTATATAAAAAAAAAAAATCTTGATCGAAAAAGTTGTCGGCCTATCGATAATTGGTATACCCCATTCAATTTCGTTGGGTATAAATCTTTTTTTTGTTTTACTTATAAAAGTCATATATTGTAATAAAACAATTAAACCGTGAAAGTTCATTATAATCATATGAAGAAGTGAATCATTCTGACGCTGGCAGATTAGTAAACTTAGTACATAAATAAATATTTGGATGAAAATTTGAAATTTCGTACAACTATATAAGACATGCAAGATTTTGTCTACGAAATATTTGATTGTGGAAATTATAATTTTTGGAATTTGATCACACCTATCAACATTTTTGGGATTTTCGTACATTATATGAATGAACATTTGGATTTTGGTGTTGTACATTGGAATTTACTTTTGTTTATATAAATTTTATTAATTTATCCAGTTCTCGCAAAGCTTTGGGAGTAGTACTGCGATTATACTTTGTAAGTTCTTTTACTTTTATTTATTTTTTTTTTTGTTTCAATTACTATAACAACAAAATATTAAAATCCATTTAATAAATTTTAACATTTATATGTACATAAATTTTATAATTTCATTAATTCTAATAGTTTTCATAATTTTTTTTTTGTTTAAATGTTTAATGATTTCATTTTTTTTGCTACAATTAATAATTTTGTTGAAAAGTTAAATATAAAATAAAATATTGTAATATTGTTTTTGGTGTAAACATTGATGCAGCAAACTAGTTTGGAATTACTTCACTGTAAAATAATACCCACCCAAGACTGAGCTAAATGTCGGGAAAATGCTGTATACAGTGAGGCTTCAAAAATTTTCGGTTAACAAAAAGACAATTTCTCTATTTCGGATAATAATAGAAAAGGTGTTTTTCTTACAAACCCCCAACTCAACTCAGCTTTCAACCAAATTTTCAATTCGTCTTTCCACTGAACTCTCAACTGATCTGTCATCTCTATTCTCAACTCACGGCAAGTATTCTATAATAATAGAATAATGTATTCCCAGCTCCAGAACGGTGGATTTATGAACTAAAGAGGTTTTATAAACATTTTGTTAGCTCCAAGGCTTTTCAAACGATGTACTATATAATATTGAATAATAGTGATGGCAGGGAACTGGCCCCTTGATAACTCCACAAAATATTTAAATCTTCCGAATTGAAGAAAAAGATTTACGAAAAAATGGAAATAGTTCAGGTATTCTCGAGATATAAGGCAGACGGACATTTTTTTGCTTTTTAGGCTCAAAAGGACATTCAATTCGTCCTATCTAACGTTGAAATGAGAGTTGAAATGGAAGTTGAGTTGAGAATTAATCTGATTACTAAACTAAACGTTGAGTAGGAAGTAGAGATAACAGTTTAGTTGTGCGTTGAGTGGAAAATTGAATTTAGAGTTCGGTTAAGAGCGCGTTGGAGTGAAAGTTGACAGTTGAGTTGTGATATGAGTAAAAATTTGTGTTAATAATTTAGTTAAAACTTCAATTGACATTTTGGTTGAGTTTGCAGGTTTTTATACATTTGCTTGCGAGCTGAATTACGTGTTGTGTTGAGAAATAAGTTGAGTTGAAAGTCCAGCTGAGATTGAACAAGAGGGAATATTAAGTTTAGTTGACTTCAAAGTTTATTTTTGTATTGTTTATTATTGTTATATAAAGAGCTGAGCTAAGTGAAAGTCAAGTTTAGAGTTGAATTAAAAGTTAAGGGTTATTTGACTATTGTTTTAATAGTTAGGTTGAAAGTTAATATAATTAATGGGGTATGAAGTGAATTAAATGTTGGAATAAATGTTAAATTGATTGAGAGTTGAGGTGAGAGGATCATTAGTAGTTGAGTTGAGAATAGAGTAAAAAAGTTGGGTCTATTGTGAAATGAGGTAAGAATTCAGTTGAAGAAAAATGGGAGTTAATTTGAAATTTCAGTTAATAATTGAGTTGAGGTTTGAACTGATGGTTCAATTAACAGATAAGTTGAATTGATAGTTTAATTGAGAAGTTACAATTAAAAATTGTGATGAGACTGGAAAGTAAAGTTGAGCTTTGAGTTGAGAGTGATTTGAGATGTGCATTGAAAAATAAGTTTAGAAGTGAATTGAAAGTTGAGGTTAATATTAAGTTTTAAATTGAATTGAAATTAGAATTGACTGTTGAGTGTCCAGTTGTATTGAAAATGGAGTTGAAATAGGAGCAAAGATGAGAATTAATTTGAGTTGGGAGTTTAGTTTAAATACATTGACGGTTGAGTTTAGCTCAATCGAAGTTGAATTCAAGAAGAGATGAGAGTTGAATCGAGAATTAAGGTGTGGGTTAAAATGGGAATTGAGCTGTGTGGTAAATTGAGAGTTGAAATCATTTAAAAGATTTTGATGAATGCCAAAAATTTAATAACGAAAGTACCAGATCACTCATCTTCTGCAGCCGCAGCTACTTTAAAGAGAAATCTTGGTGGAATCAGTTTTCAGGAATTTTCAGTTCAATAATTTTGTTATAAAAATGATAATTCATATTTATTAATTTACCGACTTTTAGTAAATTATAAACACTGTGCGAATAATTTATTGTTTCACTGTATATTTAAAATGACACGTGGGAGGCTAATCAATCAGGATGTACAAAATAGGTGAACGAGGAGTGAGATAAAAAGAAATCGACAAATTTTTTTGTACTCATCTTTTAGATCTTGAAAATTATGATTCTCGTTCTTTTACCTTAACGTGCAAAGTGCTGAAAACTTTTAGAATTACTTTCATTAAACGACATAATTAAAAATTCCTATTAAATGCTAGCAAATGAATTAATAATTACCATTATTAATTATTCGATTAATTTTATGAGTTCGTTTTGTTTAATGAGCGATTATAACACAATTTTGTTGCTGTTGTTGTTGTTAATACTTTATCTTTATTTTATCACCATGCTGACGATAATAATGATGACTGTATAATGATGATATTACATTACGAATTATGACTACACAGCTATAAAGCGTTTAACAAGCATTTTTGTTCGCAGTCGAACGATTTGATTTAATTGAGTTGTATCGAAAAGGATTAAAATTAATTGAATGAAAATAATGAATTTCGGATCATTGATATGTCTGTCTAAAACTGTGCTCGTTTATATCAACGGTGTACGGTCGTCTGCGCGTCTCTATATGGTCGAAGTCGTATTGTAGATTATTTATGAGCATTATTGTTGTATTTCATGTGTTTGATTGATTTGGAAAATCGATTTAATCTGATTAATTATACGAGAATTATGTATTTAATATTGTTTTAAGTATTTCGAATGTTACGATATGTAGCATTTAAATACATAATAATGTAATGGCCCGCTCTTGAAATTAGGTGTAACTATAAATTAAACGGCCTCAATACTATATGGGTGGGAGAAGAGTGGGAAGATGACGAAATTCTATTATAAATGTCTATTAGATAATCCAATCCCATTTATATCTAATGCACAATACTCGACCACTGCCAATTGACAAACGGGGAATTTTTATTTTAACCTGTTAATTGCTCAAGTAGTTCTAGTTGAAATTTTAGTCAGTTCGCAATGACCATCAACCAGTCTTATTGAGCATTGCTCAGAGTGGTTCACACCGATTTTCTTGTAAACACGTTGTGCAAACGGCCAACGTTTCCGGCTAATAAACTCTTATTCTAGCTAGCAAAAATGTTTCCGGTTGGCTTAATATTTTTTCCGGCTGAAAAAGTAGAAATTACACAATGATGAAGTCGATGAAGTTAGCCCGAGCCCGAATTTTTTGGTGGATTTCTTGGATAAGTCTAACCATCCCGAAAAAGTGTAAATACATTAAAAAATGTAGCACCATCCCGAAAAACTATTTATACAAGAGAAAAAATAATAAAATACAAAAATAAATTAATGTAAAAAAAATTACTGGTAAAACTTTTTTGTTTAATATATTTAACCCGAATAGCGATAATTTGTGTAGTTACTATGGGTTCACATTAAATTCTATACCGCAATACCTGGAGATAAAGCCACCAAGCGGCATATACGGCCAGACAGGTCAGGATACTAGCTAAGATATAGAATTGGCTCCAAGTCCATATCAGGTGGAAATAACCTTTTTATAAATTTATTTGTTTAACCCGAATAGCGATAATTTGTGTAGTTACTATGGGTCCACATTAAACTCTATACCGCAATACCTGGAGATAAAGCCACCAAGCGGCATATACGGCGAGACAGGTCAGGATACTAGCTAAGATATAGAATTGGCCCCAAGTCCATATCAGGTGGAAATAACCTTTTTTAAGTTTATTTGTTTAGCCCGAATAGCGATAATTTGTGTAGTTACTATGGGTCCACATTAAATTCTATACCGCAATACCTGGAGATAAAGCCACCAAGCGGCATATACGGCCAGACAGGTCAGGATACTAGCCAAGATAAAGAATTGGCCCCAAGTTCATATCAGGTGGAAATAACCTTTTTTTAAATTTATTTGTTTAACCCGAATAGCGATAATTTGTGTAGTTACTATGGGTCTACATTGAATTCTATACCGCAATACCTGGAGATAAAACCACTAAGCGGCATATACGGCCAGACAGGCCAGGATACTAGCTAAGATATAGAATTGGCCCCAAGTCCATATCAGGTGGAAATAACCTTTTTTAAATTTATTTGTTTAGCCCGAATAGCGATAATTTGTGTAGTTACTATGGGTCCACATTAAATTCTATACCGCAATACCTGGAGATAAAGCCACCAAGCGGCATATACGGCCAGACAGGTCAGGATACTAGCTAAGATATAGAATTGGCTCCAAGTCCATATCAGGTGGAAATAACCTTTTTATAAATTTATTTGTTTAACCCGAATAGCGATAATTTGTGTAGTTACTATGGGTCCACATTAAACTCTATACCGCAATACCTGGAGATAAAGCCACCAAGCGGCATATACGGCCAGACAGGCCAGGATACTAGCTAAGATATAGAATTGGCCCCAAGTCCATATCAGGTGGAAATAACCTTTTTTAAATTTATTTGTTTAGCCCGAATAGCGATAATTTGTGTAGTTACTATGTGTCTACATTAAATTCTATACCGCAATACTTGGAGATAAAGCCACCAAGCAGCATATACGGCCAGACAGGTCAGGACACTAGCTAAGATATAAAATTGGCCCTAAGTCCATATCAGGTGGAAATAACCTTTTTTTAAATTTATTTGTTTAGCCCGAATAGCGATAATTTGTGTAGTTACTATGGGTCTACATTAAATTCTATACCGCAATACCTGGAGATAAAACCACTAAGCGGCATATACGGCCAGACAGGCCAGGATACTAGCTAAGATATAGAATTGGCCCCAAGTCCATATCAGGTGGAAATAACCTTTTTTAAATTTATTTGTTTAGCCCGAATAGCGATAATTTGTGTAGTTACTATGGGTCTACATTAAATTCTATACCGCAATACCTGGAGATAAAACCACTAAGCGGCATATACGGCCAGACAGGCCAGGATACTAGCTAAGATATAGAATTGGCCCCAAGTCCATATCAGGTGGAAATAACCTTTTTTAAATTTATTTGTTTAGCCCGAATAGCGATAATTTGTGTAGTTACTATGGGTCCACATTAAATTCTATACCGCAATACCTGGAGATAAAGCCACCAAGCGGCATATACGGCCAGACAGGTCAGGATACTAGCTAAGATATAGAATTGGCTCCAAGTCCATATCAGGTGGAAATAACCTTTTTATAAATTTATTTGTTTAACCCGAATAGCGATAATTTGTGTAGTTACTATGGGTCCACATTAAATTCTATACCGCAATACCTGGAGATAAAGCCACCAAGCGGCATATACGGCCAGACAGGCCAGGATACTAGCTAAGATATAGAATTGGCCCCAAGTCCATATCAGGTGGAAATAACCTTTTTTAAATTTATTTGTTTAGCCCGAATAGCGATAATTTGTGTAGTTACTATGTGTCTACATTAAATTCTATACCGCAATACTTGGAGATAAAGCCACCAAGCAGCATATACGGCCAGACAGGTCAGGACACTAGCTAAGATAAAGAATTGGCCCCAAGTCCATATCAGGTGGAAATAACCTTTTTTTAAATTTATTTGTTTAACCCAAATAGCGATAATTTGTGTAGTTACTATGGGTCCACATTAAATTCTATACCGCAATACCTGGAGATAAAGTCACTAAGCGTAATATACAGCCAGACAGGTCAGGATACTAGCTAAGATATAAAATTGGCCCCAAGTCCATATCAGGTGGAAATAACCTTTTTTTAAATTTATTTGTTTAACCCGAATAGCGATAATTTGTGTAGTTACTATGGGTCCACATTAAATTCTATACCGCAATACCTGGAGATAAAACCACTAAGCGGCATATACGGCCAGACAGGCCAGGATACTAGCTAGTATATAAGATTCGCCTCAAGTCCATATCAGGTGGAAATAACCTTTTTTTAAATTTATTTGTTTAAACCGAATAGCGATAATTTGTGTAGTTACTATGGGTCCACATTAAATTCTATACCGCACTACCTGGAGATAAAGCCATCAAGTGGCATATATGGCCAGACAGGTCAAGATACTAGCAAAGAAGAAGAATTGGCTTCAAGTCCTTATCAGGTGGAAATAACCTTTTTTTAAATTTATTTATTGGGTTTTTGTATATGTCTCGGCTCTTTTTTATTAAACGAGAAAACATATTTGCTTGTTTAGAAAATGAAAGAATTATTTAGTGAAAGTATGCCTTACCTGCAGCTGAAGTAGCTATATGTCTGGTGAATGCGGCGGGTGGGAAAAGACTTTTCATGTAGTTTTGCATTGTTGTTCTGAAATTTAAATTTGTTGTGTCTATTCGGCCGTTCTGGTCGTTTCCCTCTGTAACTCCCTTTTAACGTACTGCATATCCAAAAATTTGGCCTGATTTATTAAATATACAACGTGAAGTTTCGATGTTTATTTTCCTCAGTACGTACTCAAGCGCCAAATTGAATAGCACAGGCGAGAGTGCATCTCCCTGTCGAACACCAGATTTTATTTCAAAGGAGTCAGACACAGTTCCTTCGATTACAATTCTACATACAGACCCGAACGTTGATAACTTCACCAGATAAACGAGTTTATTTCTCCCTGAGGTTCCACCAAGGTTATTTCCACCTGATATGGACTTGGGGCCAATTCTATATCTTAGCTAGTATCCTGATCTGTCTCGCCGTATATGCCGCTTGGTGGCTTTATCTCCAGGTATTGCGGTATAGAATTTAATGTGGACCCATAGTAACTACACAAATTATCACTATTCGGGCTAAACAAATAAATTTATAAAAAGGTTATTTCCACCTGATATGGACTTGGGGCCAATTTTATATTTTAGCTAGTATCCAGACCTGTCTGGCCGTATATGCCGCTTAGTGGCTTTATTTCCAGGTATTGCGGTATAGAATTTAATGTGGACCCATAGTAACTACACAAATTATCGCTATTCGGGCTAAACAAATAAACTTAAAAATGGTTATTTCCACCTGATATGGACTTGGGGCCAATTCTATATCTTAGCTAGTATCCTGACCTGTCTGGCCGTATATGCCGCTTGGTGGCTTTATCTCCAGGTATTGCGGTATAGAATTTAATGTGAACCCATAGTAACTACACAAATTATCGCTATTCGGGTTAAACAAATAAATTTAAAAAAAGGTTATTTCCACCTGATATGAACTTGGGGCCAATTCTTTATCTTGGCTAGTATCCTGACCTGTCTGGCCGTATATGCCGCTTGGTGGCTTTATCTCCAGGTATTGCGGTATAGAATTTAATGTGGACCCATAGTAACTACACAAATTATCGCTATTCGGGCTAAACAAATAAACTTAAAAAAGGTTATTTCCACCTGATATGGACTTGGGGCCAATTCTATATCTTAGCTAGTATCCTGACCTGTCTCGCCGTATATGCCGCTTGGTGGCTTTATCTCCAGGTATTGCGGTATAGAATTTAATGTGAACCCATAGTAACTACACAAATTATCGCTATTCGGGTTAAACAAATAAATTTAAAAAAAGGTTATTTCCACCTGATATGAACTTGGGGCCAATTCTTTATCTTGGCTAGTACCCTGACCTGTCTGGCCGTATATGCCGCTTGGTGGCTTTATCTCCAGGTATTGCGGTATAGAATTTAATGTGGACCCATAGTAACTACACAAATTATCACTATTCGGGCTAAACAAATAAATTTATAAAAAGGTTATTTCCACCTGATATGAACTTGGGGCCAATTCTTTATCTTGGCTAGTATCCTGACCTGTCTGGCCGTATATGCCGCTTGGTGGCTTTATCTCCAGGTATTGCGGTATAGAATTTAATGTGAACCCATAGTAACTACACAAATTATCGCTATTCGGGTTAAACAAATAAATTTAAAAAAAGGTTATTTCCACCTGATATGAACTTGGGGCCAATTCTTTATCTTGGCTAGTATCCTGACCTGTCTGGCCGTATATGCCGCTTGGTGGCTTTATCTCCAGGTATTGCGGTATAGAATTTAATGTGGACCCATAGTAACTACACAAATTGTCGCTATTCGGGCTAAACAAATAAACTTAAAAAAGGTTATTTCCACCTGATATGGACTTGGGGCCAATTCTATATCTTAGCTAGTATCCTGACCTGTCTCGCCGTATATGCCGCTTGGTGGCTTTATCTCCAGGTATTGCGGTATAGAATTTAATGTGAACCCATAGTAACTACACAAATTATCACTATTCGGGCTAAACAAATAAATTTATAAAAAGGTTATTTCCACCTGATATGAACTTGGGGCCAATTCTTTATCTTGGCTAGTACCCTGACCTGTCTGGCCGTATATGCCGCTTGGTGGCTTTATCTCCAGGTATTGCGGTATAGAATTTAATGTGGACCCATAGTAACTACACAAATTATCACTATTCGGGCTAAACAAATAAATTTATAAAAAGGTTATTTCCACCTGATATGAACTTGGGGCCAATTCTTTATCTTGGCTAGTATCCTGACCTGTCTGGCCGTATATGCCGCTTGGTGGCTTTATCTCCAGGTATTGCGGTATAGAATTTAATGTGGACCCATAGTAACTACACAAATTATCACTATTCGGGCTAAACAAATAAATTTATAAAAAGGTTATTTCCACCTGATATGGACTTGGAGCCAATTCTATATCTTAGCTAGTATCCTGACCTGTCTGGCCGTATATGCCGCTTGGTGGCTTTATCTCCAGGTATTGCGGTATAGAATTTAATGTGGACCCATAGTAACTACACAAATTATCGCTATTCGGGCTAAACAAATAAATTTAAAAAAAGGTTATTTCCACCTGGTATGGACTTGGGGCCAATTCTATATCTTAGCTAGTATCCTGGCCTGTATGGCCGTATATGCCGCTTGGTGGCTTTATCTCCAGGTATTGCGGTATAGAATTTAATGTGGACCCATAGTAACTACACAAATTATCGCTATTCGGGCTAAACAAATAAACTTAAAAAAGGTTATTTCCACCTGATATGGACTTGGGGCCAATTCTATATCTTAGCTAGTATCCTGACCTGTCTCGCCGTATATGCCGCTTGGTGGCTTTATCTCCAGGTATTGCGGTATAGAGTTTAATGTGGACCCATAGTAACTACACAAATTATCGCTATTCGGGTTAAACAAATAAATTTATAAAAAGGTTATTTCCACCTGATATGGACTTGGAGCCAATTCTATATCTTAGCTAGTATCCTGACCTGTCTGGCCGTATATGCCGCTTGGTGGCTTTATCTCCAGGTATTGCGGTATAGAATTTAATGTGGACCCATAGTAACTACACAAATTATCGCTATTCGGGCTAAACAAATAAATTTAAAAAAGGTTATTTCCACCTGATATGGACTTGGAGCCAATTCTATATCTTAGCTAGTGTCCTGACCTGTCTGGCCGTATATGCTGCTTGGTGGCTTTATCTCCAAGTATTGCGGTATAGAATTTAATGTAGACACATAGTAACTACACAAATTATCGCTATTCGGGCTAAACAAATAAATTTAAAAAAGGTTATTTCCACCTGATATGGACTTGGGGCCAATTCTATATCTTAGCTAGTATCCTGGCCTGTCTGGCCGTATATGCCGCTTGGTGGCTTTATCTCCAGGTATTGCGGTATAGAATTTAATGTGGACCCATAGTAACTACACAAATTATCACTATTCGGGCTAAACAAATAAATTTATAAAAAGGTTATTTCCACCTGATATGGACTTGGAGCCAATTCTATATCTTAGCTAGTATCCTGACCTGTCTGGCCGTATATGCCGCTTGGTGGCTTTATCTCCAGGTATTGCGGTATAGAATTTAATGTGGACCCATAGTAACTACACAAATTATCGCTATTCGGGCTAAACAAATAAATTTAAAAAAAGGTTATTTCCACCTGGTATGGACTTGGGGCCAATTCTATATCTTAGCTAGTATCCTGGCCTGTCTGGCCGTATATGCCGCTTGGTGGCTTTATCTCCAGGTATTGCGGTATAGAATTTAATGTGAACCCATAGTAACTACACAAATTATCGCTATTTGGGTTGGTAGTCTGTTGGTAGTCGCCGATAATAGTCATAGGTCCATGGTTTCGTATGCTACAACATATATCATACACCATGAAAAGTTAAACTCGAATGCGGATCGTCTTGGAATCTCCATCGTCGTTCGGATGTAACTGTTGGTCCTCCATATATATCTTGGAATTAATGCTACAGAAATTAAACACGTGAATATTTTCTATTCAAACTGGTTACAGCAACCGAGTCGCTGGGAATGGCCGGGTGGTATAAGAAATTCAACCCTAATTCTCTTTAAGAGTCCTAGGAAGTTTGAAAGCCATTTCATATTGCATGTGATGCCAGCACCGAAGTCATAGGTGGCGTCCTATATCAAATAGACGACGAGGGAAATGAAGGGTTTATTGCTTTCGATTCATAAAAATTGAACGGAACACAACAAATTATTCCATTTTGATCCAATGGCATTTCATTGTGGAATTAATAAAAATATCGAACGCTTAATCTAAACTTTTGGCCTAATCTTATTAAGGACGTGCAAGGGATATGTCTTCTTGCGATACTTGCAAAATTTCTAAAGCTCCAAATTCTATTATTAACCTAATAGTGGCAGACCAGCTCACGGAATGCATGTTCGTGTAACTACTCAATAATCCGTCGTTCTGATAACGGTCCTCAATTCTTTGGCAAGGAATTTAACAAAAAACACGATAGTGTTTGGTTAGAGTGCAAATCAAAAGACAATTTAAACCAGCGAATTACTCTGCGAAAGTAAACACCTGCGTCAGTGATGGTTTGGAACACTGGAATTCCATAGTACGCCTACCACTCTTTTTCATTGAAAAGGGCTTAAATATAAATCAACAAATCTACCGTGAAAAGATTTTAAGTATTGCTTTGTTACCTTGGGCATGAAAACAATTGGGTAGAAACCATATGACATTTCCATTAAGACTCGGCACCATCCCGTAAAGCCACTATATTCCATGGACTTAAACCTAATGGATTTTTCCATATGGTCCATTCTGGATGCCAAAAACACTTTGGCCTAACTAAAAAATATGGGACAAAATACCATCAGACCATATTCGTGCTGCATGTGAAACCTATACTCAGGCAAGCTCAATGCTATTATCCGAGCTAAACGTGGCTTCATCAAACATTAACAAATTTTTTGTTAAATTTGAAATGTTTTAAGGATATACTGATACTTTGAAATAAAAAAATAAAAAATTTACAAATTTACAGCATTTTAAGCGCTGAGTATACTCATATATTGGTAGATGAGTCGATCGAAAAAGCGTTCCAGCGTTCATTTAAGACAAAAATTGCAACACTAAAGGGCCAACCATAAAAAAATTATAAAATTAAAAAAAATTAAAAATTTTGACGACACTAATTTTTAATGACATTCCAGCCATACTAGACGTAACAAGGAAGCCGTAATTATTGTAGAATATTGAATGACAACTATTTGTTATAGTGACAGTTGTTTATTGTTTGTTGTTTTTTTAGGTAGCACGATACAAATTTTAATTTTTTTTACGTTTGAACGCAAAATTTCGCTCCAATAATTTTTATTAAGTGACAATTCATATTTAACGAAGTTTCGTTAAATTTTTTAATATAAATTAATTTTTCCATGGGCAAAAGCACAGAAACGGCATTTAACGCAAACATAATTTTTTTAAAGTTACGTTTATAATTTTTTTTAATTTTTCTATGGTTACCCCTTAAAGACGATTAGCTTGCCACGTTTAAAATTAATGTGACAGCGTACTTCTCGCCTAGCGCCCACATTCTGAATCACATTGAATCTACAAATTATAATTATATATCAACGACAATCACAACCCGGCCGACTGACCTGGTTTCTATGAGAGGATCCCTGCCAATTAGGACCTCATGCGACTTATGAGGCTTAAACCAATATTAACTATCTAAGCCATTAGTGGCGACTGCCGCTATACACTCGAAATATGTACTAGTGAACAGATGCGTCGTCACACGACAGAATTGATAAGTCCATGACATTTGCTTTTAGCTTTTTATGAAATATTTGATATCCCACGAAAGATAATGTGTGATTTAACATGTAGTATGTGATATGACATGTGATTTAATAGTTGATATAACATGTGCTATGACAACGATATGACGCGTAATATAACATATAGTATGACATTCGATACTACATGTTATACGACAAATAAAAATACATATCATGTGATATAAGATAGCACGTGATTTTTAACGTGTCGCATTACATGGGGCTCGAATTTTGACGGGTGTGAGTATGTCCTAACTTTGTCCTAATCTTTTGAAATGAGTATGTATTGGTTAAACTCTCGTTATAACGAATTTTAAAATTAAAAGTAATGTTATATGCAAATTGGGTATAAAGGTATAGTGATAAAATCGTATATTACCTTTATAATTGAAGAGAAATATTTAATGATCAAAAGATGATATTGTGCGTAAAATTAAATTAATATACAAATAAATTTCGCGATTCAACAAATATAAAAAACTATTGATATTGAACGAATAAGAACTTTCTACAAATGAAATTTATGAACAAATACAAATGAAGACGTAATCTTTCAAACACACAAAAATGATTAATGGTACCGTGACATATATCGTTAGACTTGTTGGAGTGTTATCTAGCATTACGATAAACAGAGTAATTCTATGATTTTTTAAATATTTCCGTACAAAATCATAGATTTTCTCTGAATGTTGGTCAGATGCTAGAAGACACTCTAACGAGTCTAACAATATAAGTCACGGTACCATTAATCGCTTCTAATTTTAATATCAGTACCAATTGCAAGCCGTTCAATCTATACGCGTAAATCACACGGAAGGTATTACTGAAAATAAGATATTTCCGTAAAAAATCATGAACTATAAAAAATAAATATTAAACCCGGGTCCCGACGGAGAACCCTGTGAATGTTTTCTCCCGAAATTGGGACAGCACAATCGATTCCTGGTGCTTAAAAACCGCCTTTCAACAATTTTTATCGAAATGTTTAGACTTAAGAAACATTTAAAAATGGAACCTGGGCCCCAACGAAGGACCCTGTAAAAAATTTCCTTAAGCTGAGACCCAACACAATCGATCTTTGCCACTCGATAACATTCTTAGGGCTATTTTTATCGAAAGTGGGACCCGTGTCCCGACGGGGGATCCTGTACATTTTGTTACCCGAAATTTAGACCTAGCGAATCGAAAAGAGCCGAGTTGCCTCCTGGGTAACTTCAAATGAATCCGGAATTATATTTAACTAAAAAATAGCTGAAGCTATAGCAGTACCGATTTCCCCAAGCAGCTTTCTTTATAAACGTATCCAAGATAGAGAAATTGGGATTACAAAATATGGATTGAGGACGATCCACATCCAGGTGTAGTAAAATTAATTTGAAGACGAATATTCACAACTCAAGAAGCATGCAATCACAATGGGAAAAATACAGAAGAAAGGAAAATGGGTCCATCATAAACAGACCGAAGAAAACAAAAACCGAAGGGTGCAGATGCATCTGCGTTCATACAGATGTCATGAATTTCCTTCCTCGGTAGTGGATTTTGTACAATAATCCTAAACGCGGAAAACAATAGGTTGATCCAGACATCAACATCAGTTGCAAAAAAGAATATTTATGCCAAGAAAGTGTTATTGTGTGTCTGGTGGGATTGGAAAGTAGTCAATTACTACGAACTTCTTGAACCTGGTCAAACTGTGCAATTGATCGAATTATGTGATGCTCTGGAGAAAAAAGACAATTTAAGGGTTAAAAAGGCGGAAGGTGATATTGTTGCATGACAACAATCGCCCATATATAGCAAAATCGACCCAGGAACTCAACGTCTGTGGCTGGGAAGTTTTATACCATGCGGTGTATTCTCCAGACTTGCCTCTCTCTGATAATTAGTTATTTAGATCGATATCGTCATATATCAAAGCCCAGCGGTTCACGAAAGTTGAAGATGTTCAAAAATGGCTCGATGACTATTTTGCTTCGAAGGCATTCATTATCTACCTGATAAATGGTAAAAGATCCAATATATAGTAATGGCGAATAACTCGATACTTGATTTTTGTAACAATTATATTTTCAATAAAGGTGAATTTGACTAAAAAAAAGCACAGTTTCTACGTGCACACCTAATACATAAAAAGAAATATAAGGATGAGGAAAAAAATCTATTATTTTTATTTTATTTCGAGGATTTATTTAACATGGCTACAATCATCGATTTTGGCTCAAATATGAGCCGTTTTTATCGATAATTCATTGCCATTTAGAAGGCAATTTCATTAATCCGCTTTTCCAAAATGAGTTACCCCTATTAGCGGAAAACTGAAATAGCCAGTTTTTACAAGCCTCTCTTGAGGCAATTTTTATAACACCAGGAGCGCTTACCATGGACAAAAACAGGTGATAATCGCTTGGTGCCAAGCCCGGTAGATGTATAATGCCACAGACACCATTCACAATTTCAGCGATTTGACTTGCGTTTTCGCCTTTATCGAAACAAAATTGTAAAATATAGCGAATTTTCTTTTTGTTTACCTCCATCCTTGACACGCTATAACTCACAACTGAAACGATCAATCGAAACCATGACAAAAGAAATTTTTAGTACATGAATCTCCCCTTTCTAACGAGTATAAGTATGGTATAAGGCGACAAATACATCACGGGATATATGTCACTAAAGCCATCTAGCGAAAAAATAATGAATTTTTCCCCCAACCCATTATTTGTTCCAATAAACGGAAAGAGTCTATATGGAAAACATAGAAGTCACATAGAAGCGGCTACTTTAAGAGAACCAGTTTCGTGCAAAAATCAGGGGAACCTTCAATTTATACGAAAAGCTTAAGTCCGTAAATTCAAACCGCCAAGTCAATCCTTACGACAGACTCATATAGAACTTTTTCAAGAGCAAATTTTCAATCATCGCCGATAAAACGAATGGTACATCTGCAAAAATCTCAAGGTCCTCGATCGCAGTCTTGTTAATCACTCGAAAAATTGAGGCTGAAGAAAATTTTGATTAATCGTATATTTGTAGTTAGAGGAGCCAAATTTCTTTCGCTGGAGATTTTTTTGAGGCATGCAAACAAGTAATAATCGCTGGGTCCAAATCTCGCGAGTATGGCGGATGCGGAAGCAGTTCAATGTAAAATTCGTGCAATTTAATTATTGTCGATGGTGCATTATTTTGGTGAAAGAGCATTTTTTCTTCTTCATTTGTGGTCGTTTTTCAGCGATTTCATCCTTCAAATAAACCCGATATAATATTCGCTGTTCATTTTTTTTTCCTTTCTCAAGGTAGTCAACAAATATTATACCATGTGCATCCTAAAATACAGACGCCATAATCTTTCCAGCCGACAGCTGTGCTTTTGATCGTTTCGGACGATCCATGTTTCATCCATTGTCATATACCGCATAAAAAATACTTTTTATTGCGCTCAAACAGCGCACAGAATCATAACGCGTTATCGTTGTTGATCCATTGTGAGCAAACGCGGTACTCACCTCGAACACAGCTTTCTCATGGACAAATGTTCTTGCAAAATATGACCAACACGTTCCATTGATATCTTTACAATGTCAGCTATCTCACATAACTTCACTTTACGGTCACCAAAAATATTTTCGTGGATTTTTCTATGTTTTCTGGAGTCACAGTCTCATTTTACAAATATTACAAATATGATAATTCATTATAATGAGACATAAACTAATACATACTCATAATAAAATAATCAAGACAATTTTAAGACAAACTTCACGCTCGTAGACACACGCGTGAAGTTTGTCCTAAATTTGTCCTAAATTTTGTTTTTGGAATTTTAGGACAAAGTTAGGACAAACTTCACGGGTATGAATTTTGGATATGTGAGACGATGAATAATGGTATGATAGGTGATATGACTTTTTATTTGGCTTGTGGCATAGCATTAGTTTGACATTTAAACCATAAATGATATAACAGTTCATATGACATGGTATATAACCTATCAGCATAGATTACTAAATTTTCAAAAATATATATATAAGTGTTAAAGTGTGGTTATAATTATTTACTGGACGATCGACCAACTTAAATAAATTAGAAAGTGTAAAATTTGAGAGAATCAAATTAAATGACATTTTGGAGTTATAAAAATACTCAACTTATATATATAACTCATCTCTCATAAATTGTAATGCGATATGTGACGTAACTTATCTTAACTTAAAGAAATCTAATTTGTTTTAAAATAAATTATGTAACTTAGTGATTCTACTAATTTTAGGAGAAAATACGTTTTTTACAAATGGTTTAGTTTCATAACTACATAAACTCTTTAATTAGTTTGTGAAACAGTTAAGTGTTGCTTAAAGCAAATGTCATGTTTAAAATATTTATCGCTTGAATAAAAATTTATTAAGAATTTTAGTTTTTCAGTTGAAGTTTTGAATTTGACATTTAGCTAAACATCGGTTTTCGTGCGTCTAATTCTATTGGTGGCTTAACTAGTGGGCAGCATTTGTGTTTTGTCTCATTAGTCTTTTTTCGTTCCATAGGTAGCTGGATCTCTAAAAACTGATGCCAGTCATATAAAGGCGACTTATCTTCGACTTGACGAAACGAAAACCTTTGCAAAACATAGTTTCGGCCGATAAATATTTTCAATAGCGTATTGGTAACTCAGTTAAAGTATTTAGCGTGAGAGAGAAAAATAAAAACTGGCTATATTCATCTTAAAATCTCCGTTTTTTCCAAAATTAATTGAGAAATCAAGGAAACAAGTGATATGTTATGAATCGTTGTGTAAAATAAAGAAATATAACAAAAATCAAAATTTTGAAGATTTTTTGATGTTACGTTAATAATTGCATCCAAGTGCACATTTTCAATCCTTGCACCTTGTTGAGTACGGAGGTATCTTTGTCACATTACATTATGTTTAACAAAAAATCTAAACTTCTTTTAAAGCTGTAATTTTTTTATGTGCACAGCATAGTATGAATTTCAAACCGTTACAGCGAATGGCAAATGATGTAGCATGCGACATGACATTTGTTTTGATTTATGATTTTGCATGTATTTTGACATTTGATATGACAAGTAAAATGACCTATAATGTGCTGTGTTACCTGCTATTTGAAACGTGACACATATGATTTGATACTAGATTTGGTAAATCATTTTACATTGATATGTTTTTTATCATGCAAAACTGTATATGTCATTTGACATTTATTTATTTTATTTGTTTACATTAAAATTTAGATTTTGCGACCTCATTTCAAATTTCAAAGTCATTTTTATGGAATGCTTGGGTTCTTTTATAAAGCACAATGTCCAATAAGTTGTCCAATGATGGAAGGATTCCATGACATAGCCTTAATTGCCTGTAACTTTTATTTTGGTAATCCGTAGTAAGGCTTGTTGCTTTCCGATATTTTTACTAACCTGGTGTACTCTTGTGCAATTTTATAACGATTCTTAATCAAAATTTTGGTGTGCGGGAACTCAAATCGGTAAAAACTCTTCCAACCTCTCCCGAACCGCCAACTGTTTATCGCCAGATCATATTTATAAATGAAACAAAAGTATGTGCAACGGTAGTTCCCTTGATCTGACAAAAACGCCATGTTATTCATTGCCTTCCTGTATGCTACGAGAAAGGTGAACTCTGAATATGTATGGAATTATGATATATAATGAATATAAATGGGTTCATAAAATTTAACCTGTTTTTAACACGACAGAAAGTTTTTCTATTTTGTGTGTTAAGAGAACATTCAATGGATTTTGTTTTTATAACATTAACATCGTAGACCATTTTCCAGGGCTACATACAAAAATAATCCTATATCTGTTGCGTTTCTTTTATAAAACCTAATATAAAATGATGAAACGTGCAAGAAAATTGAATTATTTTCGCTTCGTGATAATAAAAAATTTGTGTAAGATAAGACATTCAAAACGACATAAATTTTTGATGAATTCTTTTATCACGTGCGCACTCACAAAATCACAACAAGTAAATCATTTCGATTTCAAACGTAAATTGCAACTTGGTGCGGATAAATTAAATTCGAATGGAAGAAAACAAATTTTATATTTTTCATTTAAATTTTTAATTTGACAAAATCTTTACGCGAATTGTTTTCCCTCCCCCACCCATCAACGTATTTCTGTTCACTTATATTAAAATTAATTTATACGGGGAAATCTTGGTACGAATAGCAAAACGCGCATTCACATCTCTCAACTCAACAATTTCGATTAAATTTTGTAATTAAGATTCAGTGGATACTGGAAATAATTAAATTCATAGAAAATTAGAAAATGCTTTGATGCGGAGTAATTAAGATTATTTTTCCTTATACATCGTGCGGTTATACAATTATATAAATTACACAGGCGGCTGAAACACCAGGCATCGTTATAGTTACAAGGTATCATTTGGAATGGATCGACAAACCGGTTATCGCTGAAAAATTGCCCAGGTCAAGTTTCAGGTTGAAAATTCGGGAAAACTGAGGTGGGCCAAATAAGTTTAGGCTGGATCTTCTGAGGTTATGTGTTAAAATTAACTCAATGTGAGATTGAAATTATCACGGAATATATATCGGAATATACCGATATTTTATCTATAAAACATTTCTTACAATTTAAAATTTTTTCAATAATGACCCTTTGAAAATTTTTAATATATATATATATTTTACTAGGCGGAAGTTGAAAGATGATTATGAGTTTGACTATATCTATTTTCATACAGGCGAACATGGTCGATAAAGATTTTTAATAATTATCAAGCTTTCAACGGTTTGTAATTGTCGTTAAAGCGGTTTGCATTTCGTGGAGATTGTCAGATTGAGACAGGTTTGAATGTTTAGGTTGATTTTGATTTTCGGGTGGGTCTGATAAGAATATGGAAGAGAAATACAGTTTCATCATCTTTCCTCAATTAAATCGTTCTTAATTCGAAATTTTGCCAGATAAACAATAATCTGACTATGCCAATTCTATGGCCCATCGAATTGGCATAGTCAGACTTTCTGATAAAATCTCGAACTTGAAACGATTTTACCCACAAAACATAAGGAAAATTAAAATTTCAATCCCCTAAATTCTCATCACATTTACCACACTCATATCGAAATCTATGGGGCCAATTCTCGAAAGACGAACAATTGTATTAACATAACATTAGGACAATCAAAACTTCATCCCTAGAAACTCATCAAAACCACCTTAAAATTCGAATTAAAATCTATCTAGGGTCATAGGCAATAGAATTGGCATAGTCAGACAGACACCGGTCATCTGTCAAATTCTCAAATGACAGACAATTTTATCGAAGACAATTTTATCAAACCCGCTCCAAACATTATCAACATAATCAAATTTTACTTAGTTTAATGGCCCATTGAATTGGTACAATCAGAACGGCTTTCATCTGGCTCAAATATTGATGTTAAAACCTTTTATCAGTTAACCATGACCTATGCCTTGCTATTTTTCGGCTGGCAAATTTATGTTTTCATGTGTAACATTTTAATCTATATTACTACCATTTTTCGACTGAATATTGAAGTTAATCTTTTTCAATACAATCTGCATTATCGGCATTTTGGGATTTGCTCGAATTTGCATTATCAATATTTATGTTTGTTGTTGCACCAAAATTTTAAATAGTAACACGACATCCACTTTTCGGACACTTTCGATGGAAATTTATACTTTACCAATCACATCGATCTATGCATTTTAATTTGTGATCCTAAATGTTCCTAAAATATAAAATAACTCACATTTAGGAGTAAATAAAATTTTTTTTTGGATTCTACCAACTGACAACTGAGTTGTTGGTGGTTAAATTAAACCTTATTATAGGGAAAAACTCACTTTTGGACTAGTTTGTTACAAATTTCACACGCCTGTATACGCGTTTGAAGTTAGAAATAAATTGAGATTAACGGTTACTGAAAACTTATGACATTTGAAGTGCAAAAATCTTTTGATCCACAAGTCATATCAAAGATGTTCGCCTAATTTGTTCAATCAGTGTATAAACCATCGATAAATACATAAAACCAAATGATAACACCAACAAACCCGGGATAGTACACCAGCCTTATTATAAAATACTTCAGACATTTGGTAATTCTTATGTGCCTTCTTTTCAACCAATCATTGAAACAAGGCATTTTCCTCTTATTTAGCCATGTGCTCAGAAACCTCTGAGATTTTTTTTATTCGATAGAGAAAATCGTTGATTATACTAAAAAATTCTTAACCATTCAGAAATTTATATTTCGGGCCTTACGGATCGCAGAGGCGACCGAAGCGGTTCTGAATTAGCTTGTGATACAATTTTTAAAATTTTTGTTATTCATGAAAGGATATAGTTGAGTGTAATACAAAATTCATAAAAAACTCGAAATTTTTATCTCTGCCTAGCCGGAACTCGTAAAAGTGGTCGAAGTGGCACTGAATAGCAACCCAATTTTACTTAGTCACATGCCCGTACATTTCTGAGATTTTGATTAATCGAGAGAGAAAACCGTTTACGGCGAATCTGCACCATCATATGCCACAGTAACAAGGTGGGTAAAATTATTCAAAAGTGGTCGGGAGTCATTAGAAGACGACAACCGCTCGGGTCAGCCAGCAGATGCCATTAGCCATGAAAACGTAATTTTGGCCGAATCTATTGTATTGGAGGACCGCCGTATTTCTGTTCCGCGGTTAGCGTGGAGACTTTCTCTTTCATACGGTACCACATATACTATATTACATGACCACCTTCACATGTCGAAAGTAAGTGCGCGATGGGTTCCCCGTTTGTTGAATGCAGAACAAAAATAAAATGCGTGTTCAAACTTCAAAGGCGATTTTAGATATGTACAAAGAAGATCCAGAAAATTTCTTGGATAACATAATAACAGGCGATGAAACATGGCTTCATCACTGGGATCCGGAATCCAAACAAGAATCGATGCAATGGATTAAACGTAGTGAACCACCACCAAAGAAATTCAAAACTCAACCGTCTGCTGGTAAGGTTTTGGCAACAATTTTTTGGGATGCTGAAGGAATTTTGATAATCGATTATATGCCAACGAAAACCACAATCACAGGCATATATTACGCAGAGATTTTGCGAAAATTGAAAAAAGCTATCCGGAAAAAACGGCCAAGGAAAGTTAGGAAAAAAATCTTGCTTCTTCACGACAATGCACCCGTGCACAAGGCTAATATTGCTCAAGCTGCATTAAAAGACTGCGGCTTCGTGGAAATTCCGCATCCACCGTAAAATCCAGACTTGGCACCCAGTGACTACTTTCTGTTTCCTAATTTGAAAAAAACACTAAGGGGCCGGAAATTTTCCAGTGACTATGAAGTACAGTCTGTTGTAAATGAATATTTTATGGAGCAAAAGAAATCTTTTTTTTTAGAGGGTTTAGGTAAGTTAATTGATCGATGTGACAAATGTATAAACCTTAAAGGAGATTATGTCGAAAAATAAAAATATTGCTGTCTCTCTCACTCTTTTTTTTCATATGATATTGCAAGACTTTTTGATTTGCCCTCGTATTTTAAAAATAGCAACATTTTTAGAATATAATTATATTTATAGTAGCAGTCAAAACGAGGAAAACATCTTCCCATGTATTCACTTTCTTTCTGGTGAACAAAAACACAAATATTTACAATTTAATTTCAAATTTAATTAAAGAACAAATAGTGGTAGAAACAAAGGTAGAAAAAGTCAATGCCGGTGAAAATCAACCAAAAAGGCACTGTTACGCAAAGGAGGAAGAATGCATTAAAAAAATAATTGGTGAAAGAAAAAATTATTCTAAAGACGACTTTTTCAAAAACATAGCCACACACATCTATCTCTAATACATAGAAACCTCTTTTATCCGGAAATCTATTATCCGGAATAATATCTAATATCCAGAATATGTTTTTTTCGTATTCTTTCATTTTCTCTTTTATTTAGCTTATTTTCCAAAAATGAAATAATTTTTTTACTATGTAATTAACTTAAATAAATTTAAAATCTTAATAAATGTCACTGAAGTTTAAAAAATACAAAAATATGTCATTTTTATGAAATTATTAAAAAAAATCTTTTATCCGGAATTGTTTGCCCCAGGCGTTCCGGATAAAAGAGGTTGCACGTATAAGGCAGTTTTTTTAAATTTATTCTTATTTTATTATTTTTAATTGGGAGACTGATTTTTATTATTTTGAACGCCAAAAAGACATTGTTTTGAATTAATGTTATTTGCGTTTAAGTGTTTAAATTAAGTTTGAAAATGATGAAACGAAATCAAATTTCCCAAATTATTTCAAATTATTTAGTGTTTATATATGTACGTGATTCATAAATTTTTGTATACCTGGATTTTGCCCTGTCGGGATTTCATCTTGTCCGTATTTTGTTCAGTCTTAACTTTGTAATGTCCGTATTTTATCCTGTCTGGAAATTGTCGAGTCTGTTTTTTTAAGAAAAGTCGGGCTTTTGTCCTGCCGGGATATTGAAAGTCTGAATTACATGGTGCTTCATTTTTAAAGTTTCAGCAAAGTCGGGATTTGAAAATCGGGATTTTGAAAATCGGAATTTTGAAAGTCTGGATTTTGAAAATCGGGATTTTGAGGGATTTTGAAAGTCGGGATTTTAAAAACCGGGATTTTGAAAGTCGGGATTTTTTTTGTCGGGATTTTGATAATTCGGGATTTTGAGCCGATCCCAAAAATCGAGGGAAATGTTGCTGAGGGCTTTCAACCGAAGGAAATGGGAAAGAGCTATTGTCGCGGTTGCTGCAAAACGTTAGAAACGAGAAGAAAACTCAAGCAGACAGGTATGCATTCGGAGCGTGATCACGTTCCTCGTCACCAAAATATCTAAATTTCCAGCGTATTGTTGAGGTGAGGAAATCAGTTCGAAATGTGAAACAAAATGAACCATTTTTGTACAACCCCTTGTTGCCAAGAAACAAAATCCAGCACTAGATTTGGGAAACATGATAAACCAGATGAATATGCGTCTGCTTCAGGTGGAGATAATAAACGATAAACTAGGCAAGGTATAGATTCCAAGTTTGAGCAGGAAGATGATCAGTTTACCAATAATAATAAATAAACAGCAGAACGCGAAGATCGAGAAACTCGATCAACTTATACGGGTCCAAGAGATTAAAATAGAAGAACTGAAAGCTGTGATTAAGTTTTTTGTTACGAAAGCACAAGAAACTGAAAATCGATGAGATATCCGAGTTGAAGAGTACGAATCAAAAATCAAGAAAGAAGTTGAATGTAAAATCAAAGAAGTTGATGTCAGGTGGTGGCGACAGAGTTGAGGCATGAGAAACAATACAGGAGCGGAATGTATTTTCGGAGTCAAGAAGAATTGCGTTGGTCAATTGTAAGGCCAAGTGACACCAAAATTCAAATAAGATGCTTTAGATGCGAGAAACTAGATTACTACATCCGAGATTGTTGGTAATGCTGGAATAAAGTTTTTAGCTCTACAGCCTGATTCCCGAGATAAGCAACATCAAACCTGGATAAAGGAATCGACCTCAGAGGCAAACGTTTGGTTCTAGCTCGGATAGTGCAAGTCGGCTTAAAAAAAGTTTATGCGGAAAAAAGGAAGCATCAATTGGCTTTTCAAATGGTGCAAAGGCCCAGTGGAAATTTCCAGTACGATTGTTGAGGGTGAGTCCGGCATTGGACTGGATTGCTAAAGAGAGAAAGAGAGATCCATAAGGCAGCGACGGATAGTCATGCGAAGATGGCACGGCACGCATTGTAAAGCAGTAAGAGGTCGCATAAATAACACCGCTGAACAATGACGATGAATGCTCCAAGATCGATCCGCAAATAAATCAGAAGTGCAACACGACCAGAGTGGGCGATTTGCCGATTTTTGACGAGGACATATTGTGGCTAAATTCTAAAAAGCGGAAAAGCAGATCTCAAGATGCACAATGAGATTGGAAAGGTCCATACAAAATTGTTAAGATGATCAGCAACTTTGCTCTGTTAATTAACATTTACTACGACTAATTGACTAAACACGGCTAAAACTAGAATTTGATTCATAGACTCGATTTGCCATTTTGGCCTGTCAAACTCCATACCAGCTTTACGCTGTTAGTTAATATTGATTTTTATTCTTATTAAAAGCGTTTAATTCTTTGTAATTTATTCGGTTTGCAATTAATTTTTTGTGATATCAATTTCTTTGCTTAATTTTTTTTTAGATTTTGGGATGGTACGAACTAATGTCGCACGAAATTTTTCGATAGACATTCAAAACTAGCGTAATATAGTAATTTGTTCGGGATGACACGGAAAATTGTCGCGATATACGTATTGCCATCGCATTTCTTCGGGATATTTTTCGGGCCTACTTCACGGACATAAATTTATTGTAGTTTAAAGATAAAGGTTTCAATATTTTCGTACCATTTGTTTTACTTCCGTCCAAAGCACCACAAAACGTGTGATTTTGCTCTATTAAATTGAAAAGCTCAAGAGCGATAATCACCGAACCTCTACAAACGCAATGTGATTGCATCATCCCAACACATTTGAAAATTTTGAAAGAAATTTTAATGCAAGGGTTGCTATAATGGTTATGTAACGCATATTTAAATTATTATTTAAAGCAGGGTTCACATTAAATAAATTATTGATTGAGTTACTTTATATTTTAATACAGGTTTACATTACATTCCATTTATATATCAAATACATTAGTATATTTTATAAAAATGTAAATTATACATATATTGTTACATTAAAAATTCAGCAACAGATAACGTTAGGATCGGTATTTAAAATTTTCCAAAATTTATTAATATGGTAAGTAAAAACAATATATTTTACGTCATAGGTATTTATCAAAAAATAAAACCTTCACTGTCTAGTTAACACTTTAATTTTCATGATTTCATAATGGCAGAAAATATGGAAATCCACAATGATGTATTAATAATATAACATACATTTTACATATATTGTAAATTTGTAATTATAATAATATGATAAGTAAATTATATAAATATTCTATAAATTATTCTTTAGTTTGGCAGTTCGCAGCTCTTTTTTCATTTTACAATTTCTTTCAGTTCGTAACCCCTATAATTTTTGTGTTTTTGTTTTATATAATTTTTTAACCAATGAAATGTTTTGAAATGTTCCGTAATTTATCCTAAAATTTCTTGTTGCAAGTTGGCTGGTGCTACACGAGATTTTAATTTCTGGTTTCAAACTAAGTCGTATTAGATTTTTTATTGTTAATTTAAACCTTTATATTAAATGAAAACACCTAATTTTTTGTATTATTTTATTCTGTTCTCTCGAAAATAAAATTTAAACCAAAATCTACATCTCAAAAATGCCCTTAAATTTTTTTTAGAATAAAATAATACAAAAAATTAGGTGTTTTCATTTAATATAAAGGTTTAAATTAACAATAAAAAAATCTATTACGACTTAGTTTGAAATCAGAAATTAAAATCTCGTGTAGCACCAGCCGTTTAGATTGCTACGTTTTACGATAGTTTGGGTTAACATTTTGAGCGCATAGGCTCATGCCACACGTAAAAAAAAAATGCCGCATTTTTCTTCGTTTCCTTCCCCGTTTACCTATGATACAAGTTTTAATTGCGACTTAAACAAATTTTCTGTTCTACCACACAACTCAAACATAAATGAAATAAAAAATATTTCAAGGACATTTTTTACTCATTTTAGTTAAAAAAATGTGTGGCATGACTGATAGTGTTGTGTTACAGTGCGATAAATTTGTTTTACAGTGATACATTTTAACACAAATATTGTAACGATTTATCGAGACACGTTATTACCAAAAATGTTTCCTGTGTGACCTGAAAAATGTTTCTTTGGTGACATGATCGATGATAATGGATGGGATTTATGATTGTTGATGGTTAATAAATACAACAAAACATTGTCATAATTAGTAGTATGTATTGTATAAAATAAAAACGGGTTGCCTCTTTCCCTCAAAAAAAAAAAAAAAAAAAAAAAAAAAAAAAAAAAACAAAACAAAAACAAAAACGAAGAGATGATATAAAAGACAATTCGATCGGATAGAGAGGAGATCAGTCGATAAATAATTTTGATAGCGATTACCAGTGATGGAAAATTTTTTTTGGGTGTTTTGCAAAATTGTGGCATATAGATAAAGATTTTTTGTTGAAATTGTTTTTTTGATTTGCCAAGTCGGAGGTTGATAGGTGAAGTTTGTATCTACCTAAACCGATGTGATTTATTTATATCGAAAATAATAACCTAAGCCAATTGTGTAAACTAACAATAATACGAAATAAAAACGGTTTTATTGTTGAATTAAGTGAAATTACGAATTTTTTTTTCCACACTTCTGGGTGAAAAAAAATGTTACTTATAAGACCGAAAATAACTAGCGGGTCTTTTAACACCATTCCATCATTTTGTTTATACGTCAAAAACGCTAAATAAACCAACGTAAATTGGATAATCCAATCGTTGAAAACAACGTCAAAACGAATCATCAGGAAGTGACGAGATGGAATGAGTGCCGGTGTGATACATATTCCGGATAGGGATAAATAATTTGTAAGGTAAACTTTCATTTATTGTATATTAGAAGTTTTTTTTGTGGTATAAATTAAGAACAATTATTTTATTATCAGTAGTCATAGAAACGACCTCGACTTTTAGGGTTAAAGTAACTTTATAAAAAAAAAAAAATATATATTTCGGATTATTATATTGTATATGAACATTGTAAATGCTACATAATTTTGCAACCTGCTACGCGCGTACGCTTTGAGTCGAGCGCGACTGTCTTTTCTCCTTTTTCGCTGTTATAATTATAATGTTATTATTATTAGTGGTAATTATGTCGGAGTAAATTTTTCCAAGTGCTAGTGATGTGTTACCTAGAACAATCGCGTGTGCAGGTTAGTTTATACCAGGTAACCGTAATCGGCTCAACATGGTAGACAGTGTTTCGAAAATTGCAACCCGGCCGCGACGAGCAACACCCGCCAATCCTAATACCTGGTATCCGAAACCAAGTGAGCCGTTACAAATGGCGCCGAAACAGGGACCTGATGGGTCCACGTTGTTAGTTAACTGCTTTCTCTTTACAAGTCCGATTATCGGTAACTTCGATTTCTGGGTTGTCAAGTGAAATGTAGTGTATGATTACGGTTGACTTCAATTTTTTTCTCTTTTCATTAACTTCAATTTACAATTTAGCGGTTCAAGTCAAGTTGGATTTTGTTAGCACTTATCCCGATTGACTTCTAGGTTAACTAGCTTCTCGTGAAAACGTTAATAATTCGCCGCGTTTGAACTGTTCGAATTTCATTTTCATAAACATTTATTTAAATTAGTTTCATTCATTCATTAGTTTCAAGCCATTCTTCGCAAAACTATTGCTCATGTTTTTAAAAAAAAAAATAAAAAAAAAAAAAAAAAAAACTATTGATTGTTCGAGAATTTCGATTTCTAGATTTTTTTTTAACATGAGTATAGCCATTCAATAACAAGATACTGTTTGAAATTTGAGACATAGATTTTCGACCTTGACAAGATGCGATTGATTTAAAACATTCTTAAGCTAATAAGATAAACCTCGTGGCTGTAAGGTCAAACGTCACATGTCCTCCAGTATCGTACCCACGTTTTGAAATACGCTTACAATTTTTTTTTATCGTCAACCGTTATCGTTCTTTCAATAGCACGCTGATTTTCTAGGTAGGCCATCACTAAACAAAAATTAATTTCTCCCTAAATTCGTTACAAGAAAAATATATATATATAAAAGAAAAAAAAAAAGAAAAAAGGAGTTTATATCATATTTTTATAAAATTAAATGTTTGTGAGTACATATTAACATAATTTTTATATTAATTTTTTTATATCCTTGAAGTTTATAATAGTAATTAAGTTTTGATTTTTTTTCTTTTTGGTGAAAGTATTGTTTTTTTTTGATTTAATTATTTTTTTTATCCTATTTCTTAATAACTTTAATTAATTTCTATATCCAAAATTTTGCCAATTCAACTTTTCACGTAAAAGTTATTTAAGTTGATTTATTAATTATCCTGCGATCGTTCACATCATTATTGATCATATCCTCAAGTCGTTTTATTTAGTTTGGTTAGTGGTGACACTACGTATCTGGTTTTGCACGTTGAAATTGATTTTTTTTCGCGTTACTGTGCGTACTAGCTTAAAACAACATCATGAATACTAAAGATGACGATTACCAACCTTTGCTTGGTTTAACTGCTGACGAAATAAAGGTAGAATGTTCGATACGAGGCATAGATACTTCGGACGTTGGTCATAAAAGTTTACTTCGGGAAGCGTTAAAAGAGGAACGTTCGAATCCATCAAGAGTACCTGGTCGAAGTCATGCAGATAATGCACAAAATGAGCTGGATGTCTGTAAAACACAAACCGCGTACCTTACCACCTTGTTGAATAAAGAGCCAGATGTCTTTCAACGTTTGACCGAAATAGCGAACCAAATTAGGCACTGGAGAGGTCGAGTTCAACGTCTGAAAGGATGCTTTCATCAGGACAATGAGGTAGATAAAACCTTAAATCACTTTCGGAGGTTAAAACAATTGCTAGAAGCTCGTCGAGAAGAATATACGCAGCTGCAACAGTCGGCTATCCCTGTTTCTACCAGTCCTACTCCGACTTACGTTGAGGATCCCATAAAATCTAAAATGGCGGCCCCTAAAATAACCCAGGGGGAAGGCGATCCCAAGTATTTATCTAAAACCCCAGACGCCTATGCAATCATCCAAACTACTACCTCACTTCCATTGGTTTTAACTGGATCTATTCCAAGTACTCAACCTACTATTACTACCTGGATTCAGAATCCAATGGTAACCAGATGTTCAACAAACGTTATTCCCTCATATACAACCCATTATCAAAATCCACCCGGGAACCCACATCTTTACCTCCCACCCAACACGCCGTATACTATCCCGTCACAGAATAATCTGGACCTAAAAGCAATACCTTTGTCAAATATGGCTCCGTATTCCAACTATGAAGCCCAACAATCATCTTTTTCTAATGTCAGTAGTGCCTATGTCGAACAAAATGCCATGCACCATGAAATGCCTAAACCATTTTCATACTACGAAAAGAACGATCCTAAATGGAAAATTAGCTTTTCGGGTCAACCCGTTGGATTGGATGTTCATGACTTTCTATTTCGTGTAGAATTGTTAGCGAGCAAAGAAAATATAACGTTACACCGACTAGAAACTTTTATGCCAAAATTATTAACACATGCCGCCGAAAAATGGTACTGGGTATTTGTACGTAAGTTTCCACACTCATCTTACTTTCAACTAAGACAAGCCCTTTTAGACAGGTTTAGTACGACAGAATCGGATCGGGCGTTACGACGAACGATTCAAAATAAAAAACAAGGAGATCGCGAGAATATTGGGGATTATATATTAGAGATGGAAACCCTTAACGGCCGTCTTATGCGACCTTTTTCAGAAATTGAACTGGTCGAAATAATTCGAGATAATATGAGAGTTGCGTATAAGGAGGTAACTTTGACGACTCCTTCATTTACTACCGATAGTCTCCGCATAATTTGTGAACAATACGAAAAGCTATGGAAACAAAAACAAAAACACGTTGCCTTTTCGGAGCGAAACCACAAATATGTTTACGAGGTAATTGAAGAAGGTAAAACAGAACCTTCAAGTGGGCTATTTCCCAGCAGTTCAACGTCTCCGAGACCACAACAGTATTACCAAAACGAGGTTTATATTGATGCTATGCAAAGACCAAAACCTATGGGTAGAGGAAGCTCCGGAGAATCCCACTACATAGTCTGTTGGAACTGTCGCGATTTAGGGCATCGCTACCATGACTGTGCCTTGCCGCCGCAAGGAATATTTTGCTATGGTTGTTTTGTTAAATAGATACGATCAAACCTCAGTGTCCTCAATGTACTAAATTTATGACGGGAAACTTTTATCCGGGCGTGAGCCGTTCGGGATCGACACGACCGGTACAACAGATCTCCCAACCAATACAATCAGGGAAAACGCTTTACCTGCAGACGGAAAATTCGCCATCGAACACCGAGCCGTCAGATCTACGGTAGTTCAAACCGACTTAACTTTACCTTGTACGTCAGAGGACAAATTATTACTAAGTAAACGTTCGATCAATTACAAATTAAATAAACTTGCTCCTAATGATACGAACTGCTCTGACGTGAACATTACTAAATTCTCAACGCCTAAAAATAAAAGGCGACAGCGAGTTATTCGTTATTTTAAATTCCGTAAAGCTCTTAAACTAGCTTGTGACGAAACAATATTATCAAACCCAACTGACCCACGTCCATATATTACAGTAAACCTTTCTGGCCGAAATATTCGAGGTCTACTTGATAGTGGGGCTTCAATAAGTATTCTCGGACATGATTCTTTAAATCTCCTTAAAAACATAGGCTTAACATATAAGAAACTAACTTCTGAAGTCCGAACGGCGGATGGAACGAAGAATAAGATTATAGGCTATATTGAGACCCTCGTGACATATAACAATATCCATCACACCATTCGCTTCTATTTGGTTCCCACCTTGCACGGTCAAATGTATCTAGGAGTCGATTTCTGGAGTGCTTTTAACATCGCTCCTCATCTGATAGATTCCTTAGATGTTAGTTCCCTTGACGATATCCAGAAACACGTATTATCCCCACTACAACAACAAGAATTGGATCGAATAATCACCGATTACCCGTCTTTTGAACGTCATGGATTAGGTCACACATCCTTAATAGAGCATCAAATCGATGTCGGAAATTGTGCACCAATAAAACAACGCCACTACTCGGTATCCCCAGCTATTCAAGCACTAATTTACACGGAACTCGATCGAATGCTTGAAATGGGGGTCATTGAAGAGAGTTCCAGTGCTTGGTCGTCTCCAATAGTTTTAGTCAGAAAGCCGAATAAGGTTAGATTATGTTTAGATTCCAGGAAGGTCAATGCTGTGACGGTAAAGGACGCGTATCCTCTTCCGCTAATTAATGGTATACTTGGACGCCTAAACAATACGACAGTCATCTCCAGCATTGATCTCAAGGATGCCTTTTGGCAAATCCCCTTGGAAAAAAAGTCGCGAGATAAAACGGCCTTCACGGTGCCAGGACGCCCACTTTACCATTTCCGAGTCATGCCGTTTGGGCTTTGTAACTCTCCCCAGACGTTATGCCGATTAATGGATAAAGTGGTGCCGCATCCTTTACATACCAGAATTTTTGTATATCTCGACGACCTGCTCGTAACCTCATCGTCCATTTCTGAACATTTTGCTTTGTTGAAACTCGTGGGACAACGCCTAAAACAAGCGGGATTAACCATTAATATTTCGAAAAGTAAGTTCTTCATGAAAGAAGTCAAATATTTAGGATTTATTGTGGGCAACGGGGAACTAAAAACGGATCCGGGTAAGATTGAGGCAATATACAGTTTTCCAACACCGACCTCCCTTAAACAGACCCGACGGCTATTGGGAATGACCGGATGGTATCAACGGTTTATTCCGAACTAAGCAGAAATTACCACTCCTATCACGAACCTTCTCAAGAAAAACGCTAAATTTACGTGGACTCGGGAAGCTCAACTGGCTTTAGAAAAACTAAAATACCTTCTCACAACGGCGCCCGTACTTGTCAACCCAGACTACTCAAAACCATTCTTCATTAGGTGTGATGCCTGTAAATCTGGTGTTGGCAGTGTATTATACCAAAAAGATGAAGAGGGCCATGAACGACCTATCACTTTTATGTCGAAAAAGTTAAACCAAGCCCAGTCAAATTATTCAACCACTGAGCTAGAGTGTTTAGCTGCCGTACTGTCAGTGAAGAAATTTCGTCCTTATATTGAGGGTTATCGTTTTACGATTATCACGGACCACTCCAGTCTTAAGTGGTTGATGTCTCAGTCCGACTTGAATGGAAGGTTAGCCCGCTGGAGTCTTAAGCTTCAAGCTTTTGATTTCGAGATTCAGCACCAGCGCGGTTCTCAAAATGTAGTACCTGATATTCTCTCACGTGTGTATAGCGAATCCACCTCAGCATTAATATCCGAAATAGATTTTGGAAGTGTGGCCTTCAACGATTCTGAATATGTACAACTACGAAATAAAGTATTGGGCGATCCGTCTCGCTATTCCGCGTTTAAGGTCAGAAATGACAGACTCTTTATTAAAGTTGGGGCAAAAATTGATCCCGGGTTAACCGATATTCCTGAGTGGAAAATATGGATACCGCAAAACATGGCGTATGACCTAATAAAACAAAGTCACGAGGAGCCCTTGTCAGCTCATGGTGGTGTGACCAAAACATTAGAGCGTATACGTCGCCTGTACTATTGGCCAGGCATGCGCAAACAAATCTATAATTTCGTTATTAACTGCCCAACGTGCAAAATATCAAAAAGCGCAAACACATCGTTAAAGCCTCCGTTAGGACAAACTGTTTTCGCGCAAAGACCATGGGAAAAAGTATACATCGACTTAATGGGCCCTTACCCTAGATCACGAGCGGGAAATTCGTTCATCTTAGTCATCCTTGACCAGTTTACCAAATTCGTCTTGTTGAAGCCGCTCAGCGCCAGTACAACCAACAAAATCATCTCCTATCTGCGAAATGACGTTTTCCTGGTATTTGGGATTCCAGAACAAATTCACTCCGATAATGGATCTCAGTTCGTTAGTAAAGCCTTTTATCAATTGTTGTCAGAGTTTAATGTCCAACACTGTAAAACTGCTCTTTATTCCCCTCAGGCGAACGCGTCTGAAAGGGTTAACAGGTCCGTGATAGCCGCAATTCGAGCCTATGTAAAATTTGACCATAAAACATGGGATGTGCATTTACCAGAAATAGCTTGTGCATTACGAACGGCCGTACATCAATCCACACAATATTCTCCATACTTTTTGCTGTTTGGTTACAATGTGTTGACTGATGGGAAATCATACCACCTCTTGAGGGAAATGAAATCGTTGACAGAAGATGTGGAACCGGTGCCCATGAATGATCGGTTGTCTATCATACATACCTCGGTACTAAAGAATTTACGCGAAGCCTACAATTCCTACGCCAGAAAATACAATCTAAGAACTAGACCAATCTCTTACTCCCCTGGACAAGTCGTTTATGTACGTCAACATTCTCTTAGCGATGCATCTAAAAATTTCTGCTCAAAATTTGCTCCTAAATTTTGTAAAGCGGTTATCGTAGCAAAGGTTGGTAATGTCAATTATAAATGTAATGACGAATCAGGAAAGCTTTTGGGAATCATTCATGCGAAAGATATCAAACTCTAAAGTACCGTAACGAAGAAAACTCAGTTTCGTCGCAATTCTTAGCATAATTTCGACGAATCTACCCTGTAACGATTTATCGAGACACGTTATTACCAAAAATGTTTCCTGTGTGACCTGAAAAATGTTTCTTTGGTGACATGATCGATGATAATGGATGGGATTTATGATTGTTGATGGTTAATAAATACAACAAAACATTGTCATAATTAGTAGTATGTATTGTATAAAATAAAAACGGGTTGCCTCTTTCCCTCAAAAAAAAAAAAAAAAAAAAAAAAAAAAAAAAAAAAAAAAAAAAACAAAACAAAAACAAAAACGAAAAGATGATATAAAAGACAGTTCGATCGGATAGAGAGGAGATCAGTCGATAAATAATTTTGATAGCGATTACCAGTGATGGAAATTTTTTTTTGGGTGTTTTCCAAAATTGTGGCATATAGATAAAGATTTTTTGTTGAAATTGTTTTTTTGATTTGCCAAGTCGGAGGTTGATAGGTGAAGTTTGTATCTACCTAAACCGATGTGATTTATTTATATCGAAAATAATAACCTAAGCCAATTGTGTAAACTAACAATAATACGAAATAAAAACGGTTTTATTGTTGAATTAAGTGAAATTACGAATTTTTTTTTTCCACACTTCTGGGTGAAAAAAAATGTTACTTATAAGACCGAAAATAACTAGCGGGTCTTTTAACACCATTCCATCATTTTGTTTATACGTCAAAAACGCTAAATAAACCAACGTAAATTGGATAATCCAATCGTTGAAAACAACGTCAAAACGAATCATCAGGAAGTGACGAGATGGAATGAGTGCCGGTGTGATACATATTCCGGATAGGGATAAATAATTTGTAAGGTAAACTTTCATTTATTGTATATTAGAAGTTTTTTTTGTGGTATAAATTAAGAACAATTATTTTATTATCAGTAGTCATAGAAACGACCTCGACTTTTAGGGTTAAAGTAACTTTATAAAAAAAAAAAAATATATATTTCGGATTATTATATTGTATATGAACATTGTAAATGCTACATAATTTTGCAACCCGCTACGCGCGTACGCACTGAGTCGAGCGCGACTGTCTTTTCTCCTTTTTCGCTGTTATAATTATAATGTTATTATTATTAGTGGTAATTATGTCGGAGTAAATTTTTCCAAGTGCTAGTGATGTGTTACCTAGAACAATCGCGTGTGCAGGTTAGTTTATACCAGGTAACCGTAATCGGCTCAACATGGTAGACAGTGTTTCGGAAATTGCAACCCGGCCACGACGAGCAACACCCGCCAATCCTAATACCTGGTATCCGAAACCAAGTGAGCCGTTACAATATGGAAAAAAGTGTGATTTACGCTAAATGCGTAATTAATAATAAGGTTAAGGGGTATATCCTCCATCCGGTCGCAAATTAATTATTTGCGACCAGAAATATGGTTACTAGATTTAGTTTGCCATGCCAATTGACATATTTTTTTTAAATTTAAATTTTCTTTGCGATTATTAAGTAGAAATAATAAAAATACTGCGACCTCTGAAAAGGCGTAGCAGTCTTTTCGTAGATTTCTACTCTACAATCGCAAAATAAATTTAAATTTAAAAAAAATATGTCAATTGGCATGTCAAATTAAATCTAGTAACCATATTTCTGATCGCAAATAATTAATTTGCGACCGGATGGAGGATATACCCCTTAATATATTAAAATAAATAAGCAGGCGCCCGAAAATTGGGAGTATCTTGTGGTCAAGTAAGTAATATATTTTTGTTTAATTGTAAAACAAGTGCGCATGGAAAAATTTTCTTATTTAATGCAACAGCGCTGTAAAATTTATTAATGCGTTTATAACGGGGTATGTGGTATTTTTATTTGGTGGTATTTTTACTATGTTTAGATAGAATTAGTTAATTATTTTAATTATTTATTATACCATATAAAGAGATGTTACTTTTGTTAATATTTTAAACACTTAGACTGTGTGCCTGAGAGCGATTTTTTCGACTAAATTGCCGACTAAACTAAATTAATGACTGGTTCATATCATTCTTTCAAAGGTGACACTAGTATCTTTTGAATATGCTGTGCCTCCGATTATAAACTAAATTATAAACTAAACTAAATTATGACTTTTCATACGTCATATTGTTTTCAACAACACCGATTTGTTATTATTTAAAATCAAGGAAATATTAAAAATAAAACAAATATGGATATGGAAATCGCATTATTCATGAATGTGATTATAAATTACAATCGAAATTTAGGAATGAAAATATTTCCTTTTAGACATTTTTACTCGCATGCACACGATAAAAAAATAATAATAACAAAAAATGAAAATGACAACTAAATAGTCAAGCAACCTCAGCAGGAGTCTAAATGATAAAAGCTGGTGACTAATAGCATAACTACTCATTAATTTAGTTTAGTCGGAAATTTAGTCGGAACAGGCACACAGTCTTATTACAGGGTTATCCAATTCGAGGTTGATAAAGTAGAAATCTGTATACCGACATCTGTCAAAGATAAACGTCAAGTATGCTGTCATTTATTTAGTTGACATTCTGCCATTTAAGAATATGGAGCATTTAAGAATATGGAGCATGGTGTTGGAAAAACAGGCCGTCGATGCTGATTTTTCGAACAAAATTTTCTTCAGTGATGAAGCTCATTTTTCGCTTGGTGGATACGTTAATAAGCAAAACTGTAGAATTTGGGGCTCAGAAAATCCACAATTGATTGTAGAGAAGCCATTACACCCGGAAAAAGTCACTGTTTGGTGCGCATTGTGGTCTGGTGGTGTGATTGGGCCGTATTTTTTTGAGAACAACCATGAACGAACCGTTACCGTCAATTCTGAGCGCTATGGCCACATGTTAACCGATTATTTTTTTACGAAAATCGAAGATTATGATCTTGACGATATGTGGTTCCAGCAGGATGGAGCAACCAGTCACGTAACACGAGCAAATCGAGATCTTTTGCAAGAGAAATTGCCTGGACGTTTGATTTCGCGATTGGCTGATGTCAATTGGCCTCCAAGATCCTGTGATTTAACGCCTTTGGATTTCTTTTTGTGGGGCTACGCGAAAGATCGTGTTTATGCAAACAATCCTCAAACTTTTGACGAATTGAAAACTAATATTCGTAAGGTAATGGCCGAGATACCGCCCGAAATGTGCCGAAAAGTCATTGAAAATTACCTCAAAAGAATCAAGGCCTGTAAGAAGTCCCGTGGAGGACATTTGAATGATATCTTGTTTAACTAAAAATGGCAAGGATCAATCTGTAAAATGAAATAAAATTTACAATACATTCCGAATATTTTGTGTGTTTTTTTTAAGTTTACTTTATCAAGCTTGAATTGGATAACCCTTTACTTAATATTTATATAATTTATTTAATTATTTTAGCAGGAAATCACGCTGACGTTTCGGTATTTGACATATCATACATTGCCGATGCGCGGGATGTAGAAATTGAAGAAGAGCATTTTATTCCAATATTCTTTCAAAATTATACAAGTGTAGATTTTGGATTAAAACCAAAATTAAAAGTACAAAATTCAACAAATTTGAAACAACAAAATTGTTGTGTTAGGCACGATATTTATATTTCTTCTGAGGTAACATTTGTACTCAAGTTAAATTGTTTAATGAGCTTTAAGTTTAAAAAATTAAAATAACAGTTATTTAGCTCTTTTTATATTTTTTATTTATTAATACTTAAGCTTTCGGAACCATTTCGGTTCCATTCTCAAAAGTATGTAAATCAATTTAACAAAAAAAAAATATTTTCTATACAAAATAAAATAAAATCGAAATCAAGGCTAACTAAAACGTAGCTATTTTCCTGTAGATATCGCTCGCTACTAGAAAAAATATATTCTTTATTTTAGCAAAGCAACAAAAATTGATATCTACAGAAAAAACACTTTACAAAATAAAATTTGACTAAGAACATAAATTGAAAACAATTTTATCCATTTTAAATAATATTTGAATTGCGTAAAAGCAAAAAATCAAATTATAAAAATAGATCATATGAATTGCCAATGTACGCGAAATCGTTAATTTTGTTAAGAGAATTTGAACTAGATTTTATATGTAACATTTCCAAAATAGATCGTTTTCTGTAATTAGATTGTTTTTCCAAAATGTCTATATCTTCAAAAATGATATTATGGTTGGTATCTCTAATATGTTCCGAAAGTGCACTTATTTGATTTGAATTTGAATTTCCCGAAGCACCACGTAAATGTTGAAAGAACCGCTCCCGCAAAAACTGTTTTGTTTGTTCCGTGTAAATTAGGTTACAATCATTACATTTAATCCTATAGACAAGATTAGATTCTTTGAGCCATTGAACATTTTTAAATGAAAATAAAAAACTGGCCAATTGTATAAACAAACAACATTTTTTGCTGAATTGCCGAAAAGAAAAAGTATTTTCGAAGACCAAGTCATTAAAAAGCGTGTCTAATATAAATCATGAAGTTTTCCTTCGTCTTCAAAATAAATTCATTTTTGGTATTATGAACCAGGAAATTAAAGAAACCATTAAAACGGTAGAAGAAACAAAAAATTATTTGAATTTACTCCGTCAACAAATTGAAGATGTTCTTCCTGTGTACGAGTTTGGTGTGTTTTTTATTAAGGCGAATGAATATTTCGTTTACCATTTTAATGAAATCAAGGTAAGGCAAAAAATCAAATTTGATAAAATTTTAGTAGATAGTTTAAATGAATTGTCTGGAAATTTAGTGAACACTGTTGATAAATGGCTAGTGAACATCTCCAATATAGATCTTCCTTTTCATGTCAAAATTATTATAAGTTTGGGAAACAAATTTTGTCCTCCTTCAATTGGCCATTCAGTTCCTTATTTCAAAATTATTTCTGATGTCGAAAGTGCAATTTTTCATTTGAACGATAATGATCGTTATACTATTCGGAACCGTTTTATAAATATTTTGACAAATTTTAAATATAAATCTAATTCAAATATTTTAACTCCTTTTGAAAAACGTATTTTAAGTTATGTTAAACAATCAAAATCATTTTTGAAAGCTAATCCAAATATTGTGGTAACTCGTGCGGATAAAGGTAACGTAACTGTTATAACATCGCGAATTGAATATGTTACAAAAATGGAAAATTTACTTGACGATAACACAACATATGTAGAATTACCAAAAGATAATACAGTTCCGATTCAGAAGTCAATTAACACAATGGTTAAAGATTGGAAAAATTCCGGTAATGTGGATGAAACAACTAGAAAAATGTTAACCAAATATAATTCGGTGATTCCAAAATTATATGGATTACCAAAAATCCACAAACCTGGTTTTCCATATAGACCAATTATCAGTTCAATTAATGGTCCAACACATAGTTTATCGTCTTTTTTGGGTAATATTTTAAAATTTAGTGTTGGTAATACAAATTCAAATATTCTAAATTCGGAAGATTTTAAACAAAAAATTCAAAATGTTACTCTTCCTCAAAATTACCTTTAAGTTTCTTTGGATGTTACGTCTTTGTTCACTAATGTTGATAATGGACGTGTGACTAGCATTATTAAAGATAACTGGAGGAGTATTAAACAAAATTCAAAAACTAAATTAACTAAAGTTCAATTTATTTCGGCATTGCAAATAGTTTTGAATAATTCTGATTTTTCTTTTGGCAATAAAATTTATAAACAAACTTTTGGTTCTCCAATGGGTTCTCCTATTAGGCCCATAATAGCAAATTTAATGATGGAATTTTTGGAAAAAATGGGATTAAACTCTTTGGATTTTCAACCGTTATTTTACTTTCGTTATGTAGATGACAGTATAACGGCAATCCCTGAAGACAAAATTGAAATTTTTCTGGATGTATTTAACTCTTTGGATAATAGAATAAAATTTACTGTTGAAAAAGAAATTGACCACAAAATTTCATTTTTAGATTTACTTTTAATTCATGAACCGGATGGTAAAATTTCTTTTGACTGGTACCATAAAAATACCTGGTCCGGTCGTTATCTAAATTTTAATTCTTGGCTTCCTATTCTTACAAAATTAATACAATCAAAATTTTAACTCAAAAAATTCTAAAATTGTCCGATACTAAATTTCATTACAATAATTTCAAACTTTTGGAAAACACTTTGGTAAATAATCAGTATCCTAAAAAATTAATAAATAAAGTGATTTGGAAACAAAGAAGTTATCAAAATTGTACATTAAATCCTGAAATTGAAAGTACAAATTATTTATCTTTACCTTACATAAAAAATCTTTTTGAAAAATTAAAACATTTATTTAAAAATTATAATTTCAAAATTATTGGCCGTTCAGCTATCAGTTTAAATGATATTTTGTTTTCAAAATTAAAAGATCCGATACCATTAAAGAAAGAATCTAATCTTGTCTATAGGATTAAATGTAATGATTGTAACCTAATTTACACGGGACAAACAAAACAGTTTTTGCGGGAGCGGTTCTTTCAACATTTACGTGGTGCTTCGGGAAATTCAAATCAAATAAGTGCACTTTCGGAACATATTAGAGATACCAACCATAATATCATTTTTGAAGATATAGACATTTTGGAAAAACAATCTAATTACAGAAAACGATCTATTTTGGAAATGTTACATATAAAATTTAATTCAAATTCTCTTAACAAAATTAACGATTTCGCGTACATTGGCAATTCATATGATCTATTTTTATAATTTGATTTTTTGCTTTTACACAATTCAAATATTATTTAAAATGGATAAAATTGTTTTCAATTTATGTTTTTAGTCAAATTTTATTTTGTAAAGTGTTTTTTCTGTAGATATCAATTTTTGTTGCTTTGCTAAAATAAAGAATATATTTTTTCTAGTAGCGAGCGATATCTACAGGAAAATAGCTACGTTTTAGTTAGCCTTGATTTCGATTTTATTTTATTTTGTATAGAAAATATTTTTTTTTTGTTAAATTGATTTACATACTTTTGAGAATGGAACCGAAATGGTTCCGAAAGCTTAATAAATAAAAAATATAAAAAGAGCTAAATAACTGTTATTTTAATTTTTTTTGTACTCAAGTTGCTTAATTTACGAAATCCACAGCTAATAGTTTTTATTAAAGAGCTTCAAAATTTTATTTCTACTTCTTCTATCTAACGCTTACGTGTTACAAAAAATTAAAAGGCAAAATAGTACGGAAATTCCTGATCTATAAGATATCGAGAGAAGAGCGATTGTAAGAGAAGGTGTAACTATCTGTTAGTTAAAAAAATCACGTATCACCTCGATCATGACCATAAATATGCGCTGGCCCTGGCAATGGTGAATTTATTTCCACAATTAAAGACGGAAAATGAAGGAGTGGTAATACTAATATAAGATAAACGACTAGTGCCCAGTATTACGAGATGATACAGAAAAAGATTGATACATGGAGGGTACAGAGGGTACATTTTAAACCGCTTGAACCACGTGCGCAATAAGTATTTCAAATTAGAATCTTTAAATCTAAACGGCGACAACCAGATTTCAAAAAGACGGAGAACAACTGCTGGTGTAATTTAAAAACAAAAAAGTACCGAAACGAGTGACAGTATTGATCCGGATTTCGAAGAAAATTTGTTAATCTTACGGCATTTAAGTGCCACCACCCAAACTGAATTAATCAAACAAAATTATTAAAAAAATCGTCATTGAGAGAGGAAGCCATCAAACAAAATAAATTTACCAGTTTTTTAGAAGCATTTCCATTTTTTTATGAATCCAGACTTGGTTAGTTTATTTATTTTAATTGTCAACATAGTTTTCAAAGGGATTTCTCATTAAAGTTCTTGTTTATTTTTATATTTTTCAGATTTCGTTTGATTTTAATTTGCGGTACCCCGAAAATTCCTCAAGTTTCATTAAAAACTGGAAGAAAGTCGCTTTGGCTATTGAAAAAGTTTGGAGAGGGTTTAAGGGCTCGTCTACTGTAAGGCCTTTTGAGTTGAATCGTATTATATTTTATATTTTGCATTACATATTACGTTAATAACGCATTTATCGTTTATTTCTAGAATGGACACCCTCCTGCTATTATTAAATCTGCTACCACAGACCTCTCAGGGAAAATCATCGGCTCAAACGAAGAGACAACCTTTCAAAAATTGCATTGATAAACTCATATTATTTAAAAAGGTATAAACATAATATATAGTATGTTTTGATTAGTTTATTGGTAAAAATAAATTTAGTTTGCGGTAATAAATACCGTAAAATATATTAATTAAACTCGCAAAAACGAAGAATTTCATTCGTAGAACTTAATTTTCAAAATTCGCAAGAAATTTCTGGCAATTTTTATGTTTCCCATCCTTAATTCCATTTTTTCAGATCCTAATTGTTTCCGAGATTACCACCCCAAAAAATGAAATTAAACTCGAAAATTTATACTTGTTTGAATCCAATATTTCCTTGGAGAGTTTATGAGGAATTTAATTTTTGATATTTTTAGTTAAATTAACAAATGTACCAGCCTGTTTATTATTCTTCTAAAAATAATATTTATTTTATTTTGTACTTATAGTTGAATTTGAGTAATGAAGAAAAATAATCAAATATCTACATTATTGAAGCCATAGTGAAGACACACTATGTGTTTAATCAAAATTTTAATGAAAGTTTAAAGGTCTTTTGGACCTTCATTGGATATTATTTTTTTAAAATACAAACCAACCGCATTCCAATAAAAATCAAAAATTTCGCAACAAAATTAAATTTGGAAATTAACACTAAGCAAGTATCAGAAAATCACTCGCCCGATGAGTTTATCACTATATAGGTATCATTAATTTAATCTTTTAAACTATATCACGAAACTTTTAATTTTTTTAAAAATGTTTTTCAACAAGAATTGGAATTTTAAATGTTTAATTTTTGAAATGATTACTAATCTTATAATACTCGTGAAAATTTATTGTGCTTCCACGACGAAATTGCACAAACTTGCACAGCGGACGACTTCCAAATTGTTTGATGCAAACACCCTTTTTCGTCCGATGCAATGGTAATTAAGCACCCCTCGTACAATTGACACACACCACAGCCCAAGAAATTTAATTTATTTTATTTTATACAAATTTACTTTTATTACTTATTTGCACGACAACACGATTACGACGACTACGACTGGTTACAAAAAATATTATCTTCTACTTTGTCGTGATTTATGGTTCATCAGTACAAAAAGCCTTTTATATATGTCGTGAAAGTGATGAACCATCAATCATCAAACGCACTCAATTTTACGCACGTTTAAAGGCGATGCCACATACACATTTCTACGGACGACATCTAAAAACAGATTTCGCATTTACGAATTAATTAGAGCATATTTTTGACTCAAATCAATGAGATAATATGTAAAATATCTCAAGTTAGTAGCTAAAATAATAAATTTGGAATTATTTAATAATTTTAATTGATAAATTATCAATTTTCTATTTACCCGTTCCTAGAAACGATTTTTTCTCTGAATGGTATAATTTTACACGTGAACGAACGCACAAAAATCTAAAACGATTTCCGAACTCATCAAAAAATTTTAAACGATTTTTTTCTCTGTTGTCTGTGAACTTCAACAAATGTCAAAAAATTCCAAAACAAAATATATATTAATATAAATATATACACTTATATAAATATATACACTTTGGATAGAAATGGCGGTATAAACATTCAGCTCAAAACAAAATATAAAGAATTGTTGTTGTAAAAATCGTCTGTATTTTTTTTTGGTATGTGGCGAGGCAAAATAAATTTACGCACGAATCGTCTGTTATTAGATGTGTATGTGGCAACGCTTTAATTTTGTGTAGACTACATTTGCATTGTCAAATGTCAAACGATTGTTTTCGACATAAACAAATTGGTAAGTATTTTGGTTTTTTTTTGCTTATATAAATTAACTATATAAATTAACAATCTTAAATTATTTCAGACTTAATTCGTAATACATTTATGCGGAGTAAGTTAACATTGTTTGTAAATTGTACATAAAATATTCTAATACATCTATTTTTTTTTTCTTATTTCTAGGTTATGTTAACAAATCACATAAAATCGAAATACAGCTGGATGACATACATGGTGGTGATAAATTCACCAAATTATATCATTTTAAACATTCTCCCGGCCTTGAATCCATTGATTCAACAGGTAGTCTGCATAACTTATGGATGGGACGTTTTAGCACTCCTGCTTTTGTTTGAATATTCGTGATCCTGACCAGTCCATCTTTACCACGTATTAATTCAATGACCTTGCCCATAAGCCATTTAGTAGGAGGTAAGTTATTATCGATGATAAGTACGACATCATTAATTTGTATGTTTTTCTTGATCGTTTGCCATTTGTATCTAGTTTGCAATGCAGTCAAATATTCTAATGACCACTTATTCCAGAAGTGCTGCTTACATTGCTGAATCAACTGCCATCTATCCAATTTGTTCATTGGAAAATTTCGAAGATCATATTCAGGAACCAATACCATCGAATGCCCCAGCAAAAAATGAGCTGGCGTCAATATGTCATATTCATCATTGGGTAAACCACACAAGGGTCTGGAATTCATAATAGCTTCAATTTCAACAGCAAGTGTCATCATCTCGTCCATGTTCATGATTGTATTTCCCACCACTCGTTTGAAGTGGAACTTGAACGATTTTACGGCTGCCTCCCAGAGGCCGCCGAAATGTGGAGCATTTGGAGGCATAAAATGCCATTTGATGTTATCCTTTAATAAAGCATAATAAATTTCGTTAGTGTTATTTTTAATGAATGTAAATAATTTTTGCAGCTCCTTGTTCGCCCCAATGAAGTTAGTGCCACAATCCGAAAAGACATCTGTACTTAGTCCTCTGCGACCCACAAATCTACGGAAAGCCGCCAAGAATGCGCCTGTTGTCAAATCCGATACTAATTCGACATGAACTGCCTTGGTACTTTCGCAAACGAACAGGCAAATATAAATCTTGATTGGTTTTTGCCCTCGTCCCCGTTTGAGATACACCATAATCGGTCCGGCGAAGTCTACACCAACCCTTATAAATGGACGTAGATGCTCGACTCTGTATGAAGGTAGATTGCCCATTTGTTGACCCATTGGAACTGGATTCACCTTGAAACAAGTAACACATTCTCGTATTACCTTTCTGACGAGGTCCTTGCCCCGAATGATCCAATACCTTTGCCTCAATAGACCAAGAAGCAACTGCGAACCAGCATGATGATATTTCGAATGATAATATTCTACTAAACGTTTCGCTAATTTTGTTTTTGCTGGCACAATAATAGGATGCTTAACACTTTCGGGAACGTTAGCGTTTTGTAGACGGCCGCCAACTCGAACAACACCATCTTCGTCAATAAATGGATTTAAAAATCTTAAGGTTGAATTTATTGGTAGTGACCTCATTAGATTTTTAATGTCTTCTTTCAATAATTGCGTTTGCAGATGCCTCCAACAAACTAATTCAGCTTCAACCAGTTCTTCTCGTTGTATAGGACCAACAAGTTTGTTGTTTTTATTGACCGTCATTGCATTTTTAAGCACTCGTTTTAGTCGCGATACTATTTTCACAATAGTATGGAATGATGAAACTCGCAATGATAAATTTTCTAACCAATCTTCGTATGCTTCGTGCAATCTCTGTATCCTTGTGAAACATGACGTCGTTTTTATTTCAGATGGCCGTAGTTGGTTTGGCCACTCTTCCTTATTCTTCAACCATGTTGGGCCATTCCACCATAAATGGTTGTTTATTAATTCTCCCGGCCATAAACCTCTTGAGGCACAGTCAGCGGCGTTACTCTTCGTTGGAACATGAAACCAATTTTCTCTTCGAGTATCTTCTAATATTTTCGATGTTCTGTTGGCTACGAAAACCTCCCAGCGACTCGGTACATCTGACAACCAATCCAGCACGATTGTGGAATCTGTCCAATAATATTTATTGTGTATTGTTGTACATAATGACTCTTCTACTGATTTCATCAGTTGGACCAATAGTAATGCGGCGCAGAGTTCTAAACGTGCAATTGTTAACGTTTGAATTGGTGCGACTCTGGATTTAGCAACAATCAATTTAATGCACCACTCGCCTTCTATGTTCTGATGTTTTGCATACACTACGCCGGCATAAGCATTTTTACTAGCGTCACAAAATCCGTGCAATTCAGTGCCGCTTGTCGTTTGTAGCCATCTCGGAATCTTCACCAATCTTAACTTTGATAATTTACTTCTAATTGCGAGCCAATCTGATTCAACCGCTTCTGGTAGCGGATCATCCCAGCTTATTGCCTTCAACCAAAGTTGTTGGAAAATTATCTTAATTCGTATAACCACTGGTGTCAACCAACCAAGCGGATCGAAAATACGGCTACTCTCTGATAACAGCCCCCGTTTTGTTGGAATATATTCACCCAGCTCAATTTTGTAACTGAACACATCTTCTTGTGGGTTCCATTGTAAACCCAGATCCTTCGTTGTAAGCGAATCATCTTCAAATTGTTTCGTAAGAGTTTCTTTGTCGCACTCGGGAATCGCCTTCAATAATTCTGTTGAGTTGGACACCCATTTCCTCAACCTCATACCAGCACTAGATAACACCTATATTAAATTCCGTCTCTTCTCCATGGCTTCATTTAGTGAACTTCCACCAGTCATGACATCATCTATGTATGTATGCCTTCGTAATATCTTTGAAATTTCAGGATATTTGTCCTCGTTTAACCGGGCCAATTCCTCCAAAACACGTGTCGCAAGGTATGGTGCTGATTTTAATCCATAAGTTAGGGTAACTAGTTCAAAATACTTCATAGTTTCGGTTGTTTCTGTTTTCCAGACGATCTGCTGCAATTTACGGTCGTCTTGATGGACCAAAATTTGACGGTACATTTTTTCTACGTCACATACCATAGCAATTTTACACTCTCTGAATCTCAATAATATTTGGTACAAGGAAGCTTGTTGAATGGGACCAGCCATCAATGACTCATTTAGAGATACTCCACTTGCGGTTCTAGCGGAGCCATCGAACACCACACGGAGTTTTGTGGTCGTGCTAGATTCCTTTATTACACCGTGGTGAGGTAAATAATTTTTAGACTCGTCACAATTACTTTGAACCATATGATTTAAATCAACGTATTCATTCATAAACGTTTTATATGTACTGGCAAACTGTCGATTTCGAGAAAACCTTTTTTCTATTGATGCTTGTCTGCTTAATGCCAAATTCAGCGATACACCCAGTTCATTAATATTCTGCTTGACCGGTAATCTTACAACAAAACGCCCATCTGGGTTTCTACTGGTGCTTGTTCGGAAAATCTCTTCACACGTAGCTTCGTCTTCAGTCAATCTCTTACATTCAGGTACTGCTTCTACCTGCCAGAATTTTTGCAATAACTCATCTATTTTATCAATTGAGTTATTTTCTACTTCAGCTACATGTGCCTGAGTCTCGTGCCCATTTGTCCTATCTCCGCCAAGTACCCATCCGTAAATCGTTTCCACAGCTGTTACATCTTCGTTAATCTTGAGTTTACCACTCAACAATGATCCAAACACCAATTGTACCCCAAGAATCATATCAATGCGACCACCCTTGCTAAATTCAGGATCGGCCAAAAACACCGAGGACTTTATGTTATTAAATTGATTTGAATGATTGGGTAATCGATTGCACAATTTGGCTAAAACTAATGCTGCGACCAAAACCTTCTTTTTCGGATCATACAATGACCTCAATTGAACCTTCACTTCGCCACATGACACCTGTGATGATGAACCACCGATGCCGGACACCATTGTACGATTATGTCTTCTTACAAGACCCAGCTGATTGCAAAACTTCTCACTAATAAACGACGACATAGAACCTGTATCTAACAAAATCCTACATGTGTGTTCTATGCCATGTATATCCTCACCTTTTACCAGGGCAGTTGGCAAAATACTGAATTTTAATTGATTCCCACTTTGATAACTTTCCGTTGTCTTTGAATCTACAGTTGATAAATCCTTCTTGGAATCGGTTGTGGTTTTAACGAAATTGTTCAGTGAGCTAGCTGGAGACATGGTCTTAGAAGATTGCCCCTCATTATCATTATCCATATGCAACAGCGTACTATGCTTACGACAACAGATCGCACATCTAATTTTCACCTTACATTTAAACACTGCATGGTTATTTCTTAAGCAATTAAAGCAGCATCCCTTCGACTTTATGCATTCACGGCGTTCACATACTGACATTTGTTTAAATTTATTGCAGTCAGACAAATAGTGCTCTCCAGAACATATTAAACATTTTACTGTATTCGTTGCGACGAATGATTTTGTGATTTTGATTGAATTAGAGTAGTCTTTTGATGAATCACATTTCGTAGCTTCCAAGGCATCAGACCGATTAAGCAAAAATTTAAAGAATTGTTCTACGGATGGATTGTCCACCTCACAAGAATGTTGTGCCCACAAAAGTTTGCTTTCTGGATCCAATTTTGCTTCCATCAAATATAAAAGCCAAACGTCTCTTGACTCAGCTTGCTCTCCCAGTGATTTTAAGCCACGAATAGTTTCATCTGAAATATCTAATAATTTTCGGATATGACTTGATGTTGCAAACTTTATATTCGGTTGATCCAAAAAACTTCGGATAAAAGCATTGATTGTATGCTTTTTCCTTCCGTATCTATCCACCAGCTTCTTAAAAGCTTCAAAGTAGTTTGCTTCGGTGACTGGAAAATGTTTAATAAGATTAGCGGCTTCATCTCGTAGATAACCCTTCAAATAAGTAAATTTTTGCACCGCCGTCAGATTACTGTTGTGAATCGTTTTTAGGTACAAATCATAAAACGGTTGCCATTGGGTATAATTACCGGAAAATGGTTCAATCGTTATCTTTGGCAGTCTAATATCCATATGAGTGTTCGGCATTGATGTTGATGTCGACATGGTGTCGTTAATCTTCGTTCCATTGGCTTCCTGTTGCTCGTTCCACTGTCTTATTAATTTGCTCAGTTTCGAATCTACGTTATAGAACAATTCGCTGAATTCGACAGCCGTTGATTTCACACTAGGATCCACTTGAAACATTTGACTCTCCACATACGAGAAATTTTTCATAAGGTCAGCAGCACGGATCTTACGAGTTTGTAGTGCATCAATATCCTTTCCATCGGTTTTTTTGTCGACATATTTAACCAAATTCTCCATTTGTGCTTCTAAGGATCTCCGTGTGGCTTCATGAATCGCCATTTGTTGTTCGCGATTCATTTTAATATAATTTTATTTCACTATACTGTCGCAACTATTGCACTACATAAATTGTCTCACACCTTTTTTATATTTATCAAACTACGATTAATAAATTCCAAAAAAATGGCTGCTAAAACACGTGAAAATTTTCTGAAACAAAATGGCTGACCTTCCAGAACACGTGGATAAAATACTCGAAATCTTCAAACGAACGGTTTGTCAACTGCGCACTTAGATTTTGATACTTAATTACCTTCCGGATAGCCGTAAATCCATCCGGCTCGAAGGACCAATGAAAATTTATTGTGCTTCCACGACGAAATTGCACAAACTTGCACAGCGGACGACTTCCAAATTGTTTGATGCAAACACCCTTTTTCGTCCGATGCAATGGTAATTAAGCACCCCTCGTACAATTGACACACACCACAGCCCAAGAAATTTAATTTATTTTATTTTATACAAATTTACTTTTATTACTTGTTTGCACGACAACACGATTACGACGACTACGACTGGTTACAAAAAATATTATCTTCTACTTTGTCGTGATTTATGGTTCATCAGTACAAAAAGCCTTTTATAGATGTCGTGAAAGTGATGAACCATCAATCATCAAACGCACTCAATTTTACGCACGTTTAATTTTGTGTAGACTACATTTGCATTGTCAAATGTCAAACGATTGTTTTCGACATAAACAAATTGGTAAGTATTTTAGTTTTTTTTTTGCTTATATAAATTAACTATATAAATTAACAATCTTAAATTATTTCAGACTTAATTCGTAATACATTTATGCGGAGTAAGTTAACATTGTTTGTAAATTGTACATAAAATATTCTAATACATGTTTTTTTTTCTTATTTCTAGGTTATGTTAACAAATCACATAAAATCGAAATACAGCTGGATGACATACATGGTGGTGATAAATTCACCAAATTATATCATTTTAAACAACTCGTATGTGATATATTTAAGTATAATTCGACTTAAAAAATATATTTTCGTGTATTACATATTATATTTCTGTTAAATTAATATAACTTAATAAAATGAATCTTACTTGCTTTTTGTGTGATAAGCAATTTGATAGGTTAGGTTTCAGTGGTTGACACTTAGGTCATTTTTTGGCCCATTGTGATACCACGTATTCACGCTACATCATTAACCAATTCACCTACTCGCACACAACTACCACCTGCACATTGCAACCTCCATGTCAACCTTACATTGACATGGACGGTGGGTCGGCGCTGAATTCTGTACTCCATCAGAGGGTCTTAGTTGTGTTTATTAACATCACCGATCGTAATCGCTGATGAAAATTCTATTTGCATCTAGCCTCTGATGGGATTCGAACCCAGTACCTCACGGTCCAAGTGCCGAAGCTTTAACCACTAACCTTATTATATACCATTTAAAAGTACAAGAACATATTAGAGAGAATGACACGACCAAATTAATCAAATGTGTTAAATCAAAAACTTGTCAAAATACGTTTATGACTTTTTCTGGTTTACGAAAACATTTGAAAAATAGTACTTGTAAATTAGACTCCAACTTAAATTACGAACAGAAATTAATTTCTAATTACCCAATAATACCAACTGCTGCTGTAGATAGTTCTACATCGAATATTAATAGTTGTAACAGTTGAGAAACTAACGGAACTTGTTAAATTACTTCTGATGATAACGTAAAAAATTGTATACTACTATCACAGACAATCAAACTAGATTTTTCATTTGAACTAAAAAATGAAAACAAAACAAAATTCTGATAATTCCAATGTCATCATTGTATCTGTGATTTTTCGTTAAACTGCGTATACGTATACGCAAAAAACAAAATATTTTTGATTGTATGCGGCTATTTACAGAAAATGAAATCGCCGTTTAAATTTTTACGTTTACATAGGATGAAATATCTATTTTAGGTTGTCTCTGCTACTATGAACCAACTAGGTTTACCAGAAGAATCAATAACAAAAATATTTATTAATATTTTGAAAAAATAAAATTTTGAAATAAAAATATTTTGTTGCAAATACAAAAGACGAAATATTTTAAAACAAAATTCATTTTACATAGCTCCAAAACAATTCTCTATTGGATTTAGGTGGGAAACACGGTTTAATAAAATGCTTAACTCTTATAGACGTCTCATTGTTCAACTTTTATTTTGTTTCTATAAATGAAACATTGACTAAACTGTTTGCAAATAAATCTTTTAGGCAAAATTTTCAAAGACATCAACAGTTTCAGCATTTAATCAATTAAAACAAGAATTTGGTCAGCGTCATATTTTGCAATTACAGTTATATTACGATGACTTTGAGATAGTTAAGATTTTAGGTAGCAAGGTTGTCATTCATAAAATTGGGGCGGTTTATTTTAATATTCAAAATTATCCAAATAACTTCAAATCAAATTTGGAAAATATATTTTTAGTTTGTTTGTTTTATGTTAACGATTTACACGGAAAATTTAATTTAAATAGTGTCTTGTATCCCATTGTAAATGATATAAAATGCCTTGAAACTGAAGGAATTTTTGTAGATGTATTAGGACGTCTGTATGGGACTGTTGTTTTACTTTCCCACGACAATCTTGCCGGAAATGATATGTTGGGCTTTACTAAATCGTGTTCAGCTAACTATTTCTGCCAAATTTGTACAATGAATAAAGTTACTACGAACACGTCTACTTCTGAAGACATAAATTTATTAAGGACAGACCAATGTTATGATATTCTCGAAGAGCAACCATTAACAAAAAAAAAACTTGACAATACTAAGGGCATATATCGGAAATCTATCTTAAATGAATTAAAGTTTTTTAATACAATGCGAAACAGTAGTATATTATATAATTTTGGGTATATCGACAGAAAAAAAAAACCATCCAACATCAATTTAGAAAAGTCCAGTTGCGGCCAGAATGCGATACAGATTTTATGTTTAGTTTGCCATTTTCCCATTATTTTTAGTAGATTTCTAAGGCCCGAACATGAAAAGCAGTGGCAAGTTATTTCCAGTTCTCTAAACATTTTAAAAATTGTATTGTCTTATGAAATTCTCGAAAAAGATATTTTAATTTTGGAAAAATTAATTACGGAACATTTATTTACAATTCTTAGTATTTTTAAAAAACCTTTGACACCTAAACAACATTTCTTAACACATTATCCCAATGTAATTAGGCGGATGGGACCAATTATATATATGTGGACTATGCGTTATGAGGGAAAACACAGGTATTTCACCAGACTAAAGTCTCAAAACTTCATAAATGCATGTAAATCTCTTTCTCAAAGACATCAAGAAATGATTTTTATTTATTTATTTTATTTTTTATTTTTATTTTAGTGAATTAATTCGTAATATAAATTACAGTACAATTTTAGCAATAAAAAATATATCAAATGAAATACATAATCCTGGTTATTATAATAAATTATTTAAAATAGTTTTCCTTTAAAGATAGTCTGATTCCAGATTTCGTCATATTAAAATCACAAAACATACTTAATTGATTATAAAACTTCGACATTAAATTCAAAGGTTCGTCACATCCATAATTAGTTTTATGAAAATCTAATTTCAGAAGGGTTCGAGTACGTAGATTCCTCACAGGGGCATACAAGTTAAGGTTAAATAATAAATACGGGCTGGCTATTTCGCCATTTAGTAAATTGGAAATGAAAATAGCCCCAGCATGCTGCCGACGAATATCAAGTGGCTCAAGTTTTAGAGATTTACATCGCTCGGTATATGGAGGGAGGCCTAAAACATTCTCCCACCACATTCTACGATTATCAAACCCAATAGTTTTCCAGGCATATAAAATTAAGAATGATTTCTGAACCGCCTCAATTCTCTTGACATGATTACTGTAACTTGGACACCAAACACATGACGCATATTCAAGTTGTGAACGGACAAGAGATTGATATAGCGAGATCAAAGCTTTCGGGTTATTAAACTCTTTCATAATTCGTTTAAGAAATCCTAACATAGAACAAGCCTTTGCAATTATCAAATCAATATGCCGATTCACTGATAAGGTTTGTGTAAACATAACCCCAAGATCTCTTACTTCAGTTATTCTTGATAACTTATCATTATTAATACAATAATCATGTATTACATATGACGATGAGCGGGTAAATGACATAATTTTACATTTCTTGGTATTCAAAAATAATAAATTATTTTCACACCAATGGCTAATTGCATCAATGTCCTTCTGCAGATTAAATGAGTCTTGCGTATTATTTATAGGGGAAAATATTTTTAGATCATCAGCATAAATTAGACAACGAGCGAATTTGACACATTTGGTGATATCGTTCAAGAATAAAATGAAGATAAGGGGTCCAAGATGGGAACCCTGTGGAACTCCCGAATGCACTTTTATCGGATTAGAAAATCTGTCATTTATTTTTACAAACTGTATGCGTTCAGTAAGGTATGATTCAATCCATTTTAACAAATTATTAGAAATGCCAAAAGATTTTAATTTTTCCAATACAATAACATGGTTGATTGAGTCAAACGCCTTACTAAAGTCAGTATAAATGACGTCAAGTTGCGCCTTAGCCTCAATCACCTCCAAGGCACGTTTTGAAAATTCCATTAAATTCGACACGGTAGATCTTCCACGGAAAAACCCATGTTGTTCGTCAACTATAAATGACTTCAGACCGAAATACATGTGGTCACAAACAATTGATTCGAATAATTTAGGGATCGCTGATAGTATAGAAATGCCCCTATAATTAGAGACATCATTCCTATTACCGGATTTGAAGATTGGAACAATATGTGAGGATTTCCAAACAACTGGAAAAATTCCCGACGAAAGTGATCCATTCAATAATATTGATAGAGGAAATGCTAGCTCATGACCAAGTTTTTTTAGGAAACTTGAAGGAACACCATCTGGGCCACAGCCATCTTTAAACTGAGTGAGTGATTTGATAATATCCTCCGGGGTGATACGAGGTATATGCAAGGTGGTGTTTGTACTATTATATGTTGTATCCGCAAGTGTTCCCTTATTAACATTATCTAGTCTATAAGTATTTTGGAAGAAAGAACCAAATAAGTTGGCTACGTCTATAGAGTTATTGCCCGAAACATTATTGTAAGACATTGTCGACGGAAAACCGCATGTTTTCCTTCTAGACTGAACGAAATTCCAAAACGATTTCGGATTTAATATCAAATCATTTTGAACCTTGTTGATATAGTTTCTATAAGCTATTTTATGCATGGAATCAAATTCATTAGATACAGAAGAAAAGGCCAATTTAACAGAAGCATTGTTGGATCTTTTCCATTTCCGATATAATTTCTTCTTGCGATTACCTAAATTAATCAAGCATTTATTAAACCACGGAGGATTATTTCGATTATTCTTAAAAACAGAAATTGGAACAAATCTGTCGATACCACTAAACAAAATATTATAAAATAGTTGCACATCATGATCTAAGTCATTAAATGAGAAGCGCGCATTCCAGTCAATTGATGAGAAAAATGAAATCAGGCTATCAAAATCTGCACGTTTAAAATCATAAAATTTAGATATAAAATTATTCTTAATTGAGTTAGACAATAAAAGTTCTGATTGGTTCAGATTGACCTCCATCGACTTATGGTTAATATCATTAACAATATATGGAACGGGTGCTTCGATTACCGTATATAAATTAATCGAATTTGTAAAGAATAAATCCAAAAACCTTCCAATGTAGTTAGGAACATCATTAATCTGGATATAACCATAAGATAAGATGGAGTCAATACATGAAGTTTCAACAGTCGATGTCACGTTACAAGGTATGATATAATTTACATCCACATGATATACCCATTTGACATTAGGTAAATTAAAGTCTCCCAGAATTAGCACGTTGTCGTCTATGTTGGTTGAAGATGAAATTTTAAACAAACAGTGTGTATATTTAGTATACACCTCAGTTTCCGAATTCGGTGGAATATATAAACCAATGACATTTATTGATTTCTTACAGATGTTCAGCTTTACACATAATAGTTCTATAGTTGGGTCGCAATCAACTGTATCACTTACGATAGTAGAGTGGACAGCTATGAGTATCCCACCACCTTTTGATTTAGAACTATTTAATTCAGATCGATCCCGTCTATAGACAATGTATTCCGCAGGAAAGTACTCCGCATTGTAAATATCAGCATTCAAATTAGTTTCGACCAGTACATATACCGGATACCTAGATGCACAAACAAAACGATAAACCTCAGAAGATTTTGAAGCAATGCCACGAACGTTTTGGAAATAGATGAAATTTGAGTTAATATCAACACCGACATTACTATCAGATAAGGTTATATACGCATTCGAGGCTGCTGGCGAACTCCGCGAAAATTTGTCTTCTGATTGAAGTTATATTCCTTAATGAGGAGATGTTCGGGCCATGCCTCGGCCTTCATTATGGCTTCAAAGCACTCAACAGGAACACCAACCTTATTTTTAAATTCAATGTCAGTAACGGTTGGCTGTAAACGGGACACGAAGATCCATTTTCGCGGTGTAATGGCTCCAATAGAACCAATGCCCTCTGTAGCTGTACCAATTATAACATCTTTCCCAACTTGCATCTTTCCATTATTTTGGAAAGCCTTATTTGTAAACGTTATGGGTTTGTTTTGCAAAGTAGCGCCTTCGTCATTATTGCTTTGGTGTGTACGTGTATTATCAGCATGTATTTTGTTGCATTTACGTTTATGTTTATTTTTGTGTGTAGGTACTTGTTCGTTTTGATCAGAAATAACGGCATTAACGTTGTCATTAATTTTATTCTTATTAGATGTGCATGATAGGCTTTTCTTATTATGATAGGCAATGTATGGTCGAATAACAGTTCTTCCTCGTACGAGGAATACAGGGTAGGAAAAAAAATGAAAATTAATATTTCATCTACAATCTTTAGTGATACAGTTCCCACATATAGTTTAAATTTTTTTGAACATTACTACCATTATAAAAAAAAATTGTTTTAATTAAAGACCAAGTTAGTGATTTACTTATGAATTTTTATAAAATTGACGAAATTATACAATATGATCAGGCAAGTGCAACGGGTATACGAAAAACATGTTGACTTAAAATACAAAAAATGAAGGCATGCTTTGTAACCAAAATAATAAAACCTTCATAGCAAGATGTTACATTAATTTAATTTAAGTTATTATTTCTTAAGTCTTTATATGAATTTTATGTGAATATTAAGGAAATTTAATAAATAATTTAATTAAAATAGAACATTTGTGTTTTATTTTACATTTAATAGAAGTATACTGAATTGTTAAGAAAGCAAAAATTCTTAGCATTCCGAATAGCGTTGGCCCAAAGTACCTTTGCATAATTTTAGTTAATGTATAGCTGTTACATTAATATTTTAAAGCTTGTCATCTTAAAATATCATTCAAGTTACATGAATTTTTTTTTTTTTTTTTTCCCGTGGCGTGCTGCAGCTATCGGGGGGGGTCACAGGTGGTGGATTGTGAACGGCCTATCGATAGGTAGGTTAGCGGTGAACTAAATAAGCCGTCCCTAACCGCAGCTCTACTGGAAGGAGAGTCTCAGAGAACGGGGGAGTGGTTAACCTCTGTTCACTAAATTCTGAGTGCCTATGATACCCAGTAGGGAAAGGCGAACTGATGGCGCCATAAAACCATCGACCACAACCACGGTGAACTGAGCGTCACGTCTCCCTGCGCTCTCGAGCCTCCAGGTAGTGAGTAGGGAACCCTATAAACGGTAATCCCCTGAATGAAATGGGTCCCATTTGTTTGGGATATCCATATAGATGGGTGAATGAGTGAGTGGATGTTGGGGGGGCGGGGGCGTGGAAGGCGGGGTACTCGGTGAGCCAATGGGCTGGATTAAGGTGTTATGCGACCCGTGCTGATGATCGACTAGACTGGGGGCCCATTTAACAAAGCCCAGTCGTGAACGGAGCCCTCTGGATACCTGGCGACCTCCAGTTGTATTTAGCCTTACCTGCGTATACGGATCTCTGCGCAGGTGGACGTATTTCTCCGATACTCGTGGGAATAAATGAAAGATTTAAAAAATAATAAAAATAAGGGGACCGGTACCCACCAAAAACCGGAAAGTACTATAGAGGGGAGTAACTCTAACCAGAAAGGTGGGGCTCCCTCAACTGAGGCAAGGGTAAGCAACACCATGACATCGAAGCCAGGTGGAAGCGGAATTGCCAAACAGAACAGTGGGGGATCGAGAGAGATCCCTCCAACAAAACGACGGTACAGAGAAAGACGGTCGGCATTTAGAGTTCTGGAGAAACTGGCTGCGACCCCTGAAGGGCAGCTTACAGTTGCGCAGAAGGAATCTGTAGCATGGGCTAAGAAAACTGTCGGCTGCGATAGCTCGGAGAGGGTCCTTGTGTCTAAAAGACAGAGGTCCCAGGATGAGCTTGAAGCAGAAGGCAGTAAGCGGGCCAAAGTGCAAGCAGACATGACGTCGGGTGCTCCTAAGGAGCAGAAACTGAAATTATTCAGTGAAATCCTGAAGGAGCACGTGCTAGTGCTAGCCGTCATTGACAAAGGTCAGGAAGATGGGAGCATCACGTCGGAAAAGTGGAGGGTAGTGTATAATGCACTAAACTCCATTTTCTTGAGGATCCTTAGAGAAAATCCGGGATCCCCCCCGTCCTGCAGAGATGCGGGATGGCACCAAGGGCGCGTAAAGCTAACTGCGTGCTCAGACCAGAGATCGGTCGATCTCTATAAAAGGGCAGTGACCGAGGTAGGCGAGGTGTGGCCGGGCGCGAGGCTGGAAGCAGTCAGCAGAGGGGAAATCCCGAGCAGGCCGCGAGCACGCGTCTGGTTACCAACCGAGCCGGATAAGCCAGAGGAGATCATTGAGATTATCCGGGCCAGTAATCCCGATCTTCCAACGGAAGGATGGAGGATTGTGAAGCAGGAGGAGGCCAAGGGGGGCTTTAGATTGGCAATCATGCTGATCAATAAGGAATCCTTGGTTTCCCTTGCTAGATCTAAGGGAGTGATCAACTTCGGTTTCGGGTCGATCACTCTTAAAGTTTATAGGAAAGACGAGGTCGATAAGGGCGCGGAAGACCAGCCTGGGGGCGACGTAGAACGGACCCGGCAGGAAACGGTCAAGCGGGCTGAGGATGACCAGAGTAGCCGTTCCGATATTTCGGACGAAGTGAAGTTGGTGATGGGAGGCAGCCTCCTCTCTCTGAAGTCCGATGGGGGCAACCCGTCGAATACACGACGAGAGGGGGTTTGCGACCAAACCAACGAGCCAAATGATACTATCCTGATGCAGGGAGTGCATGAAGTGGTGAGTAAGGTAGATTACAATGGTTAGCATTGTACAAATAAACCTGCACCACACGAAGGCTGCCTCGGCAGCTCTCGTGCTCAGACTGACTAAGTCAGATGAGGACTTGGTGTTAATCCAAGAACCTCTGTGGCCTTGGAATGAAAGGGTATAAATTATTATACTCAAGCAACTCTGAAAAGATCAGATCGTGTATCTTAGCGAAAAATAATTTGAATATTTTTCTTCTTCCACAATTTAGTAGCGGGGACGTTACGGCGGTGAGCGCTGAAGTAGGCTGTGAAAAACTATGGCTAGCCTCAGCCTACATGGATCGCGAGATGGAGGTTCCACCGGATAACCTGGGGGAGCTGATCCGGGAAGCAGGTCAGAAAAAGGTAGGTGTGATACTTGGATGTGATGCAAACGCGCATCACACAATCTGGGGAAACACAGACATTAATGAAAGGGATGAGTTATTTTTTGATTACTTATTAAATACTAACCTTGTAGTTTGCAATATTGGGTGTGAACCAACATTCATTGTTAGAAATCGACAGGAGGTTCTAGATGTAACCTGTGCGTCAGAAATAATTTTTGATATGATCAGTGGGTGGAGAGTGGCGAAAGAGCACTCATTCTCTGATCACCGATATATTACATATAACCTCAACATCAAACCTGTTGCCCGGAAAGCCTTCAGGAATCCCAGAAGGACAAACTGGAACAAATATGGGGAGGTGTTGAAGGAACTATTGCCGCTGGAGGTTCCTGGACTTCCGGCGACAGTAGAGGAATTAGATGGCATGGTTGATATTGTCTCAAATGCATGCAATCTTTCATTTAATGCTGCGTGCCCCCTAATAAAGCCTAGGGGCAGGCAGAAACCGACATGGTGGACCACGGGGTTGGGAACCTATCGGAGAGCGTGTAGGACAGCCTTTAATAAGGCTAAGAACACCAGGGAAAATCGAGATTGGGATTCCTATAAGGAAGACCTGAGAAAATACAAAAAAGAGTTGAGGAGAGCACAAAGGGGGTCTTGGAGACTCTTCTGTTGTAGAATGGAGGAGGTCTCCGAGACTTCTCGCCTAAGGAAAATTCTATCTACTAACCCAACCAGTCCTAGTTACTTAATTAGGCCGGACGGGTTATGGACAGCTTCAAGTGCGGAATCATTGGAGCTTCTCATTGAGACCCATTTTCCGGGAAGCATTGATGACTCGATGGAGCCTGGAGCTCATCGAGGAACACCTTTAACAGATGTGGATGGCATCGTGGACAGGAAACGAATCCTGTGGGCACTGAACGGTTTTAAGCCTTATAAATCGGCGGGCCCGGATCGGATTATACCAGCAGAGATCCAAAGGAACTCTGCGGTCATCCTCCCCTGGCTGGAGGTTATCTTCAGGGGATGTCTGCAATTGGTCTATATTCCCAGGAAATGGACGGAGGTCAGAGTGGTTCTTATCCCGAAATCGGGAAAAAGCTCACAGGCTTATCCAAAGGACCTGAGGCCTATAACTCTATCATCCTTTCTGTTGAAAACCTTGGAAAGATTGATAGACGTACTTATTCGAACAAAAGTTGATCCGAGGAATTGGGCAATGTCTCAGCATGCGTACTGTAAGGGAAAGTCGGTGGACACAGCTCTGCACGATCTAGTACGCATGATTGAGAAGTCAATTTACTCGCAAGAGTTCTGTATGGTAGCATTTCTCGACATTGAGGGTGCCTTTAATAATGTAAAAACGGAGGCGATCATGGAAGGATTGTCATTTTTGAAGGTGGATTATCCTATAAGTAGGTTGATAAATCAGATGCTGGTAAGCAGGATAATTATCTCGGAACTGGGAGAGTCCACCATTAGAAGGCGGGTGGTTAGAGGAACTCCGCAGGGAGGAGTGATGTCCCCCTTTCTTTGGAGTGCAGTGGTGAATGGATTGCTGTTGGAACTGGAGAAAGAGGGGATGGGGGTTGTAGCGTATGCAGATGATGTAGCGATAGCTGTCTCAGGCAAATATCTGGATACGATTAGGAATATTATGCAGAATGCACTCCTGATCGTTACGAAATGGGCCGGCAAATGTGGATTAGGGATCAACCCGTCCAAGACAGAGCTGGTACTATTTACTAAGAAATATAAAATTCCGGTAGTTAGCCCTCCTACTGTGAACGGCATTAGACTGGCTTTTGCTGACAGAGCGAGATTTTTGGGCATAATCTTGGACAGTAAGCTCAGCTGGAAGCCTAACATTGTAGAAAGGGTGAATAAGGCTAATGTAGCCATTTACTCTTGTAGAAACGCAATAGGGAAGAAATGGGGTTTGAAACCAGAGCTGGTACACTGGCTCTATACCGCAGTGGTAAGGCCTGTGCTGATGTACGGGGTGGGCGTGTGGTGGCCAGCTCTGGAAAAGGTAACCTACATAAGAATGTTGGAGAAGGTACAAAGAACGGCCTGTATGCTTATAAGCGGGGCGCTTAGGACAACACCTACACTCGCTTTAGAGGTTATGTTCCACCTTATTCCAATCGAGTTTTTTGGTAAGCAGATGGCAGCCAATGTGGCTACAAGGCTCTCGGCTGTCTCTCAGTGGAAGTCTCTTCAGGTGGGACACTCGACGATAGTTAGAGCACTAAGGGAAGAACTGGTGAATCTAGATTATATTAAACCAACGTTGTGCTTCGATATAGGTTTCCGGATCATCTGTCCATCTAGGGAATCCTGGAGGAACGGATCAATATGGAAAACGAGGCACTGACATTTTTCACGGACGGCTCTAAGCTAGACAGCAAAGTAGGAGCTGGAGTCTTCTGTGAGAAGCTCAATGTTAATATTTCTGTTCGTCTCCCTGACTACTGCAGCGTGTACCAGGCTGAAGTGGTGGCGATAGGGGAAGTCGTGACATGGTTGAAGCATAACGTGGTATCTGTTAGGGATATCGCGATTTATGTGGACAGTCAAGCGGCACTCAGGTCACTAGAGGCGGTTTCTCTGAAGTCACGGGTGGCGCTGGATTGCCGATCATCTCTTAATGAGATGAGCGAGTATTTCAGTATCCAGATGATCTGGGTCCCTGGTCACTCGGACGTCACGGGAAACTGCAGGGCAGACGAACTAGCTAGGTACGGTACGACTCTCCAGATGCAACCGGAAAGGGCATGTCTGGGGAGGCCTATAGCAGCGCTCAAATTGACGCTCAGTAAAAAGGCAATCGCCTTAACAGATGAGAGGTGGACCAACACTCTCACGTGCAGGGTAGCAAAACAGGTTTGGCCAAAACTGGACCTGCGGCGCTCCAAGGCACTTGTATCCCTGGGAAAACGAGATTCAGGATTGGTCGTAGGGATACTAACAGGACACTGCCTTTTTGGGGATCAAGCGAGAAGGCTGGGTCTAGAGACGAATGACTTTTGTAGAAGTTGTATGGACGAAGAGGAGGAAGAGACGCTAGTTCACTTCCTATGCTCATGTCCGGCACTATCATACAAAAGACATAAGTACTTGGGTGTGTACAACATGGACAGCCTTTCTGAACTCACGGACTGTAGGGTGCGAGATATTTTACGCTACATCAGTAGCTCTGGTTTGTTTCAGCGGGAGTAAGGGGAGATTGGATCCTGTGTTATCACAATGGGCCATTATTGGCCTAAGTGTGCGATAGCAGCCACTCTAACCTAACCTAACCTAACCTACATGAAATTTTAAAGCTATAGTTTACTGAATTTTGTACATTAATTGCATTATATTTCAAAAAGTTTGCATTTCAATTTTTAAAGCAATTTACATTAGGCAATGATATTCTATACATTAAATTTTTAATAAAATTGTATTAAATCTTAATGCTTTTCTTGCTATATATTTTAATGCAAAATAAATTGGTTTGTAATGTAATCACGCATTAATTTTCTTTTAATGCAAGGCGTTATTTAAAATCTTTAGCCATATTGCACTGGACCTATATGTATTACCGCTTGCATTACATATACACAAGTGTGATACGTACGAGTATTATAAATACATAAACCACATTCAATTTCACAGTTTTATAAATAAATTAGGTAATCGATAATTATATCTAATCCTATATAACATAGAATTCGAGCTAATTAGATTCATGATAAATAGCATACATGAATGAAAATATCAGTTTAATTATCACAAAATCATTTATATCATATTATGTGTGTGATAAGCAAAAATTATTATCAGGCTGAATCTGATATGACAAAGTGTATCGTTCGCCACAATACGCATAAATTATGTTTCGATAAAAATATCGAATTATGAATTTTATAGGCAACAATGCTAATAAAATGTCTGCCTTCGAGTCTATCAACATAAATACACTTTATGCGGCCATAAAACATGAACGTATAAATATAATAAGAGTAATAATCAAAAGTAAGATAACATAATTTTATTAACTCCAACATACATAAATGTTGTGTCTTGCATCATCATCTCATATCATAAATATTCTAGACAATGTAGTTTGTATCTTGATACGTTAATAGTATCGATTTTCCAATAGACATATTCTAATTCTGTCACTCTTGTCAAAATTCACATATAGGCAAAATTCGCCCATATACAAAAGGTATCAGGTATGGAGTACCATAAACATAAGTAAGTGGGGTATAACGAATAATTTCGTTATCTAAAAATAAAAATTTTCTTATTGTATACGAGTATCACACCAACGACACGACAACGTACGTTGCTATTTACCATGTACGCACTTTGTATACATATGGAGTATGGTAATGATGATGATAACCATAATAACAGGAATAATACCAAGACGTTGTATACATATTTGACATAATTATCATAAATTCTGATATACTCGTCGGTACGCACCAAGAAAACGCACCAAGAAAAATTTCCAGTGTGACTTTGATATACAAATCGACAATGTAATGTATACAAAGCGTCTTATCATTTCAATCATTTAAGCAGGTCGTTATAAGAAAACTCAATGCTCTTCCACTTTATCTAAAATGCAATCAAATTATAAATTGCTGGGGGAAATTGAAATTTATGCAAATTATGTTTATTATAGCGGGATGTTATTAGCAAAATTAAAGATTGTTACATCGAGTTCGACTAGCACGCAATGTTCGCCACGATGTTTAATAGTGGGGGTTATGTATCAAGGGAGAAAATAGATGATTACTGCGCGACTGATGAAGAGAGGCCGAAAGCCAACGGTGATAATATAACAAGAGCTATAAGCGACCGATAATGATCATGCACATCTTTAAGTGGAAGTAGTTATTTGAGTTGGGGGTTGAAACATGGGTTTGAATACTTGGTCAGTCACCTCGAGTCAACCACCTATGCCATCATAGAGCAGACTCGACATAAAGCACAGTTCGAATTAACTTGTGGTAAAAAACAGTATAGTTTACTAATTGGCCTTTTTGGCCAAATTGTGATTTAAGTGTAACCACCCGAACTACTGCGTCCTTGCCTGGATGTAATTGTATCGGGTTTTCCATTTAGGACTTGACAACTTTGAACTTTCATTGTGAACGCACCCTTAAACAAATAACCAAACTGTCAGTGTTTAAACATTCAGCAAAGACAACATTTTCATCATGGTGAAGTACACGAACGAACAACGTTTACAAATAATTAAAATTTACTACAAAAATTCCGAGTCGGTGACTGCAACTTCAAGAGCGTTAATTCCAAATTTTGGTCGTAATTGTCGTCCCAGGTAGACAAGCAATTCATAGTCTAATGAAAAAATACCAGTGAGACAACGGATTGGTCGAAGTGCTGAGAATATTACTGCTGTGCAAGCGTCCGCAGCAAACGAACCAAAACAGTCGATTCGACCGAAAACAGCCGGCTGCTTCAAAAAACACCACTACATCCACAAAAAATACTATGGTGTGGTTTACATGCTGGTGGAATCATTGAACTGTTTCTTTTTCGTTGATGAAAATGAACGTCACGTTGCAGTCAATGGAGATCGTTACAGAGACATGTTGCAATGTTATTATTTTGGTCAATCGCACGAGCTAGACAGTAATGATGTGGTTTCAACAAAACGGTGCGATATGCCACACAGCGGGTCTAACAATCGACTAATTCAAATCTAAATTCAATGAATGTGACATATCCAGAAATTGTCCTGTCGATTGGTGGTGTGATTTAACACCTCTGGATTTTCTTTATGGGGCTACGTTAAATCATTGGTCTATGTCAACAAGCCAGCGTCGTTAGAGGAACTTAGAGCCAATATTGTGCAAACGTGCCACATATATGAACGATGTAGAATTCCATACAAATATGTTTTGATTGTACTTCAACCCAGTAATAAAATTTTCGAGATATCTCAAATGGTTTGCGTTTTATTTAAAAAAAAAAATTCAGAAATCCTAATTGGAAAATCCTGTAATACACTACCAATTAAACATTTCGAAGGTGGAAGTGTATCATCATCATGACAAGCACAATGTCATTCATATTCAAATTGTTTGTTTTGGTCTTCCACTGTTACGGAATGGTTCAACACCATTCCGCACATATCATCTAAGCAACACGCAGAGGCCTCAACGGTGTTTTTGCCTGGTAAATCTCAAGGAGAAATGCAATGGGTCGTGGGGTTTGAGGCTTGCGTGGCTCCTGGCCTACACCGTGATTACAGAAATTTTTAAAAATAATAAAAAAAAGCAAATTATAAATAAAATAAAACTCGGAATTAAGCCGAAATTCGTCGATTACAATATTTTATATGCCAAACAAAATTTGAAAGAATGAAATAGAAAGAATAAAAAAAAAATTTGGAAAAAATAAAATATTAAAAAATCGTACCTTAATCCTACTTTACTATTTTTGGTTTGCGCCGCCAAAATACGTAGGGCGTTGGCTCGCCTTTACAAAAAAAAAAAATTCCCGTTGCGGCCTTGGATGACCGTCATGCCACAGGTGCGCCGCATCCGGACAGTTGGGCGTCTTCCCGCCTTCGTTGTGTAACTTTCCTGTGTAATTTGACCAAAACTGTTAAATTTTCCCGGTGGTACGCTTTTCAATAGATTAACGGAGTATATTCGTCGGTACCAGTTAGGATTAGCCTTGCATATAACGATCCAAGCAATCCAATATAATTATATCTTCACAACTAGAATAATCACCTTCCGATGTACAGTTTGGCGCGAACTCTGTAATATACCACCGCGCAGACAATTTAATTCGATTTCGAAAAATAAAACACAACACTCGTATAAAGTTTAGGTGCACGTACTATTAACTTACGTTGCACTCCCACTTAACTAAATCCCGACATACAGATTAAATTATTATTAATTTTTTTTTTACTTGGCAATATAAAGTCTTTACATTTCGAATCCTTATCGATTTTAACTAATTATATTGTTTTAGATAACTTCATTTAACTAACACAACTGTACAATATTATTACTCAAATATTATCATATTTTATCCTAAGCATGCATACAATGCTAGTCTCCATCTTTATTTTTTCAAATTTTCCAATTAACAAAAAAAACTGCACTCTTTTGCATCCAAATGTTTTAATAATCTACGCTCGACTTATTTCTTTCAACTTAAACCAAGACTGACTAAAAAATTCCGCGCACCACACCAAAAAACTTCTATCTTTTTTTGTTGTTGCCTTCTTCGTTGCGTACAAAAAAACAAAACAAAACAAAACTTTATAAAGTCGTGCTATTGCATGCGCACACCCGGTGCACATTGGTCTCGCTCCATCATCTTTTCCGTTGCACGTTACACCATAAAACAAAAGGGTGTACAAAAAAAAAATAAAATCAACAAGTGATTTTAGACAATACACCAATGGGCCTCTCGCCACACTTTTTTTCTTTCGTCGTGATTCTCTGATTTCAAAAAATCAATTGACGTCCACATTTAATATATTTGCGCATTTCTTTTGGCTATAGTAAAGAAAAAGTGTGTATCAAAAAATTCGTTTTGTTTGCTTATACATATTTAAAATAAAAATAAAAATAATTAATTTAAAACTGTAATATTTAATTGATATATTTTATTTTAAATTATATATTAAATTAAATATAAATTATATTTTAAAGCAAACAAAACAATCCGAACGAATTCACCGTCATCTCGAAACTAAAAAAGTTCAACAAAAACAAATACAGGAAACCCTCCAAGAACATGATTAATTCGATCCGTGTTCTTTAAAACCGCGTTGTTGGAGACTACAAAAAATAAAATAAAAAAAAGCGTTTCGTTTTATTTATTATTTTTTGTTATGATATACAAAAAACAAAATAAAACAGAAAATGAAAAACATGTTGTTTGAAACCGTGTAATTTGAGCAAATGGGTATCCGTGTTCTTCGAATTGTTCGGTCGAATACCGTGTTCTTGGAGGGTAACCTGTAAATAAAATGGCCTTGAAATATTTTATCTTCGTAGTAGTGCGAAGAAATCAGTGAAACAATTAAAGTGTGGAACCGTGGAATCACCCGATTATAATGGGCCTCGCCACACTTTAATTCTCTCGTCGTGATTCTCTGATTTCAAAAAAAAAACAATCGACGTCCACATTTGATTTCTTTGCACATTTCTTTTGGCTAAAGGGTGTACATACCAAAAAATTCATTCGGAATGTTTTGTTTGCTTATAATTAAAAATAGTAATAAAAATAATTAATTTAAAACTGTAATACTTAATTAATATATTTAATTTTAAATTATATATTAAATCAAATATAAATTATATTTTAAATTAATCATTTTTTTTCTATTTTTTATTATAAGCAAACAAAACAATCCAAACGATTTTTTTGGTACACCGTTTTTTTTTTACTATAGCCTTTCTTTTTTTATGTATGTGCGTAAAATTATGTGTTTTGATTTATTCGTATAGTAAAAATATTATTATTTGCTCCGAAAATTGCTTCCTTGGTTGAAAAAATATATTTTTTGCACTCGAAGCAAACATTAAACTAAAATTAACCCAAAAACGACAAATAAACAAGATGTCCTTGAAATATTTAATACGTAATAGTGCGAAAAAATCAGTGAATCAAAAAAAAAATATTGACGAAAAAAGAATCAACAATTTCCCCGCCAAAAAATTAGTTTGTGGGTGAATGGGAAAGAAACGAGGAAAGAATCACACTGAAAGAATTAAAGTGTGGAACCGCGGAACGAAATGCAGCAAGGACATAAATCAACCGATTACAATGAAATAGTATAAAGGCACCAACCAACCGATTACAATGAAGTAATATAAAGTGTGTGGAGCATTGTTTTAATCAAATATGGATTGTTGTTTACTTTTAAGTTTTAATCAAATATGGACCAGCATAACCAACACCTGCACTCTACATTTTACACGCACACTGTTGTGTAACTTGCTTCACTGCTTCTGTGCATCTTATAACGTGGTACTTCTCTTTTAATATATTGATAAGTAAATTGGAACCGCATGTAAACTTCTCAAGGCTCTTAATAATCACATTTTACTAAACACTTGTTGCAATATTGTGCAAGATCGTGCAACGGAACATCACAACATCCTACTTTATGATATACTGTTAAAGTTAGCCGAAAGTTTCCAGCCGAAAGATAATGCAGATAGTGTCTTGAATACAGCAAAAATCAGACATGAACTCGAATTTAGGGTCGGGTTACATCATTCGGGTGAAGGGGAAATTATTTCAGTTTATAGGAATTTAAAAATCGATAGGAGCGAGAGTATAAAGAGAGTTTAACTTTCGGCTGAAATAGTCAAGACACTATCTGCATTATCTTTCGGTTAACTTTAACAAGGTGTTTATGATCCAACATCACGCAACTTGGTGTACTATGAGACAAATTCCCGCAACATAATGCAGCATGACGCCACATTACGCAACATGGTGCAACATGGAAACTTGAAACTCCCACCCCCATTTGACCAATTTTTATCAAACTTGCTCTAGCGAAAACTTTTTTTTTAATAAAACGGGAACCAGTCTCCACTAGTGGACCTCCTAAACGGATTTTCCCGAAAGTAGGGCTGATAACAACCAATTCCTGGTATTAGAAAACTCTTATCACCGTAATTTTTATCAAAATCGTTCGAGCTGAATAAAAATATAAAATGGATCTTTCCGCACCAATCGGAATCGGTTTGTAGTACTTGCAAGTGCTGCCTTTCATTTCGTCGGAGTCGATTTGTTTGATTTTCATTTTGTTCGATCTCATTTTGTGTTTCGTCGAATATGGCGGAACATACAATTCTGTCCGTGGATATCTTATGGCGGCTCTTCGAGTTCTAATTTTTGTGCAAATTTCAAGATCCACACCTTTTTACTCACAAAAATTCACACTCAAAAAGTCGCCATCAAGTTTCCATGAAAACTTCATAAATAACAATTTTAATTGTCATTCAAATGCCAAAACATTTATATTGTATGTCGATTACTAACCCTTTTTAGCACTCGATTTATTTTCAAAGTTGTTGGGTGTCAACTTGTATTAGTTTTAACTAAATGAATTAAAATAAAATGTTAAATAATTTTAATTTTTGTAATCTTTTACAGTGTGGTACTTTAGTAAATGTCACCTCCAGTGTGACATACGAGTGCAAAGGGCTAAATGTATAAAATATCTATAAACATTAAAACTGCAGATACATTACAAAATTTTAAATGAATTTAACCAAGAGAAATAATTTATATAAACCGTTTTAAGTTGGTTTCCTTCCTCTTCCCAAGATATTATCCCACCACATTTTCCTATCAACATTTTTTACTGGCCTACAAAAACAGGCAATAATTAAATCGATGACGTTCGTATTTTCATAAAATGTCAAAACCAAAATATCCAAAAATTTATTTAACCGTGAAAATTCATCATCGATTGTATGTAGGGTATTGGATTAACTAAAGCTGATGGTGTGCAAACTAATTTCAATCTCGTTTTCGTCCATGTCAGCAAATTGATGTTTTTCCTAATCTAATATAATTATACCTATTTTTTGATGTATTGTGTATGATAACAAACAAACATATTTTTTTTTGATAACATTCATTACCATAATTATGTTCTAGATATTTCATTTTATTTTGGTGTTTGCGACAGACGCATAAAAATAGTCCCAACAAAAAAAGTATACATCAAACGTCTGTTGGGTGTATGCAGTGTATAAATCATGTCACAAGGCGTTTTATCAGTAACTAATGGTTTCTAATCATTGAAATGACAATTATATGTTCTTTTAGTATACAATAATTGGATATCATTAAGTTTGCAAAGTACAGTAGCGAATTTATATTTTTAATTTATCATTGCATACGTAACCAAACGTGCCACACTGTGCAAACACTCAAACTCATTCATGTACGTGTACAGAGTTGAAAACAACATCTTCAAATTCTAACATCAAAAATGCATTAAACATTTTTTTTTTGCCCGGATAATAAAAATGTTAATACAATTTAAGCCAACAACAATAAAATAGCAGAGATAAATAAAATATAAAGTAGCATTAATAATTAATTTATGTTCCGTCCGAGCATGTACCGAAACCCATCTAAGGGACATGATGTAAAGTGTGGGTATAAATTAGATGAAAATTCCAATTACGATTATAGCCATTCCGTACTACTCGTAAAAAGACCCTTTTATATAACATACGCGTAATTGTTATAAATGGTCATCAATAACGGTTCGGTAACGGATAATGGCTACCGTATAACTAACATTAACGATTCTGTATTCGAGGGAGAAGAATATAGCGAAACAGACTTATAGATAACGATGCCAGATATAGATGACGATGCCAAATGAAGCAAAGTCTTCAATTTTGGTATAGAGATTATTTTAACTCAACCAAATCAAGGTGCGCCCAGTCGGTGGATCATTATGCGAGTCGTAGAAAGATTGGATTAATTAAGTGGTAGGGTATGCCAGGGGGAAATGCGAGATGCACTTGAGAATAAAAAGAAACGCTCCCATATTTTCGTAGTGCAGCTTAAGCTTCCGACAAAGTTTCGACACCAAAGGCTTGAATTTAAACTGCATAAAAACCTGCCTAAGCAATTTTATTAAATTCGTAAATTCTAACTTGCTGATCGATATTTTCGAGTCATACTTGAAAAAGAGTACTCTGAATCAGTAAGTAAACAACAACATATTCTGTTCATCTTTTCAAGGGAGGAGATCAATCGAATATCGTAGCATCATTTGTAAATGATACAGCTATCCTAGCGGTTAACACATTGACTATAGCTAAGCAAACAATTGCGCATCTTATTAAACGAAGCCAAATCAGTACATTTCAACTTTACAAACCAAAATGTATACTGGATTCCCCGGTTCTTAACTCAAACCAAATTCTTTATGTAAATATGTACACTGAAAAAAAAAAATCGTAGGTGGTAATGACGAAACAGTTTCGTTAAACTTTAATGAAGAACTCGTCCATTCAATCGATGATTTTACGGCAAAAAAATAATTTTATTCAAATTGATAGTTTAACAATCAAATTAAATAAATATTAATTAAATCAAATAATCAAAGACTATAGAATTTTACAGTTATTTTCAGATCTTTTTTTATAACTTATTTATTCAAATTAACTAATTCCTTAGTTTATTTAAAGCAAAAATTTCGTTGAGTACTGTTAACATTTTCTTGTTTTATTTAAATTGAATAAAATTCTTTGTTTCGTAATAGTATTAAAAGAAAATACGTTCAAATTGACGAAATTTTATAAAATTCAGGGCAACAAAATATATTTTTTGTCAGATTCATTTCATTCTGTGTATGAACTACATAGTCGAGACTCCATGGAGCAAACAAAATTAAGCAACATTTTATTGCATTTAAAACTAAACCTATGTGTTATTAAAAAATTTTAACTTGTTGAACGTCTAAAAGGTGAGTTTCTTGCATTAATTATGTGTGTGACGATATTGTGTAATATTGCACAATTATAATAAATCTATTTCAATTTAAATAGAAAGTGAAATCGACAGTGAGGCACTCCAATTAATGAACCCAAATCACATACAATTTTTTTTTTACTAAATATCAAATTCCTATCGGAATACAAGTATTATTTGAGTATCATCTTCGAATTTGGCAAAATGTGTAAGTATTAAATGTTATAGGTATATTTGTGTTTTGTGGCAAAGTTTATTTTATTTCGACGATGTTTGCAGGGCGTTATAACACACGCTTGATTCGATTAAAAATATCTTATATATTCAATTTTTTTATCATAAATTATCGCATAGCCAAAAGTTTATTTCGAACTAGAATTATAATGAAGTGCTATGTTGGTAAAAAAACAGATTTTTCGGTAAAATCTTTAATTCTTCATTTACAATTTTTCCATTCTCTTTCCTCGTATGAATGTTGTGAAGGTAATTGTCACAAATCTCTTAACAATGTAGATGCATTTCGAAAGCATTTAAACAGAATACACCTCGAACGTAATACAAGCTCAAACACTTCAGGAAGCTTTTAGCTGTAATACGTCAGTTGTTGCTAATGTCCTGCTCGCGTTTAATATTGATTCTATTTCTGAGTCAGTTGCACAATTTAGTCTGGTTCTTCATAGCAAAAATAATTTGACTAGAAAAATGTTGCAGATATTCAGAAGCTAATAATAGATACAATACTTAAGCCCTCCTCACATTATTTAAAAACAGTAATTTCTGAAAAAAATGAGGATTTATCAACACGTAATTGTTTATTTCATGCAATAGATATGTTGTCCGATCCATTTAAAAACTTTAAAAACGACTATCTCCTGAATATGTGGTTAAAGCATAATAATTATCTGGAAGATTTAATACAAGTTGTAATAGACAAAAGAGTAGGTGTAATTATGAAAAATGGCGAGGCAGTGTACGATGAGCAACACACTAAAGGTGTGTTCCTATCACTGAAGTTTCAATTCAGCAAATATTTCGAGAAGGATGACACGTTCCATAATATGGTTGAAAAAATGAATAGCATTACTGATGATGATGATGATCAACCTGGGTCCATTTCTCATTTCATTACCGGTAAATTATGACCCTAATGCTGCACCAGCACTTGTAGCACAATCCAATGAAAATGGTACTGGAATTTTTTACAAATTAATTACAAATTTGTTACACAGTTAGAAAATTTTTTACAGGTCCCGTTATCCTGCAATTCGTGTGTGGGCTGGCGTTAGACAAAGCTACACCACACTTTTCGTATTTTTGTTAATATTTATTGTATCGTACTGGGGGTGGTACTGGAATTTTTTACAAATTAATTACAACTTATCGGCATAGTTCAACCCCAAAAAAACTACCCCTAAGGGGTGCAATTTTTATAAACCATATTTTTCGTCACACCACGCCTTTTGCATTTCTGTGAATTTTTGTTGTATAGTGCTGGAATTTTATACAAATTAATTACAATAAAATGGCATAATTAAACCCCTAGAAAACTACCCCAAATGAGAGCAACCGTTTAAAATCATTGTATCGTACTGAACACTGGTGTATATAAGAAGTTTTTAATAAATAAATTACAATATATTGAAATAGTTCAATTGGAAAAAACTGTCCCTAAAAGTGCAGCTCTTTAAAACAATATTTTTCTGTATAGGTAAAACCACTCCAATAATTACCACTGAATTTATCACAACAGCCCACACCCACAAAAATTGATCATTATGCATCGAACTTCCTTCCTTTGCAAGAAATAGGTATCCCTGAATATATTACAACAGCCCACACCCACAAAAATCGATCATAATGCATCGAACTTCATTCCTGTGCAAGAAATAGGTATCCCTGAATTTATTACAACAGCCCACACCCACAAAAATCGATCATAATGCATCGAATTTTCTTTCTATGCAAGAAATAGGTATCCCTGAATTTATTACAACTGCCCACACCCACAAAAATCGATCATAATGCATCGAACTTCATTCCTATGGAAGAAATAGGTATCCCTGAATTTATAACAACAGCCCACACCCACAAAAATCGATCATAATGCATCGAATTTTCTTTCTATGCAAGAAATAGGTATCCCTGAATTTATTACAACTGCCCACACCCACAAAAATCGATCATAATGCATCGAACTTCATTCCTATGGAAGAAATAGGTATCCCTGAATCTATTACAACAGCCCACACCCACAAAAATCGATCATAATGCATCGAACTTCTTTCCTTTGCAAGAAATAGGTATCCCTGAATTTATTACAACAGCCCACACCCACAAAAATCGATCAATATGCATCGAACTTCATTCCTATGCAAGAAATAGGTATCCCTGAATTTATAACAACAGCCCACACCCACAAAAATCGATCATAATGCATCGAATTTTCTTTCTATGCAAGAAATAGGTATCCCTGAATTTATTACAACAGCCCACACCCACAAAACTTCCTTCTTTTGCAAGAAATAGGTATCCCTGAATTTATTACAACAGCCCACACCCACAAAAATCGATCAATATGCATCGAACTTCATTCCTATGCAAGAAATAGGTATCCCTGAATTTATTACAACAGCCCACACCCACAAAAATCGATCATAATGCATCGAACTTCATTCCTATGCAAGAAATAGGTATCCCTGAATTTATTACAACAGCCCACACCCACAAAAATCGATCAATATGCATCGAACTTCCTTCCTTTGCAAGAAATAGGTATCCCTGAATTTATTACAACAGCCCACACCCACAAAAATCGATCAATATGCATCGAACTTCATTCCTATGCAAGAAATAGGTATCCCTGAATTTATTACAACAGCCCACACCCACAAAAATCGATCAATATGCATCGAACTTCATTCCTATGCAAGAAATAGGTATCCCTGAATTTATTACAACAGCCCACACCCACAAAAATCGATCATAATGCATCGAATTTCCTTCCTTTGCAAGAAATAGGTATCCCTGAATTTATTACAACAGCCCACACCCACAAAAATCGATCAATATGCATCGAACTTCATTCCTATGCAAGAAATAGGTATCCCTGAATTTATTACAACAGCCCACACCCACAAAAATCGATCTTAATGCATCGAACTTCATTCCTATGCAAGAAATAGGTATCCCTGAATTTATTACAACAGCCCACACCCACAAAAATCGATCATAATGCATCGAACTTCATTCCTATGCAAGAAATAGGTATCCCTGAATTTATTACAACAGCCCACACCCACAAAAATCGATCTTAATGCATCGAACTTCATTCCTATGCAAGAAATAGGTATCCCTGAATTTATTACAACAGCCCACACCCACAAAAATCGATCAATATGCATCGAACTTCATTCCTATGCAAGAAATAGGTATCCCTGAATTTATTACAACAGCCCACACCCACAAAAATCGATCTTAATGCATCGAATTTCCTTCCTTTGCAAGAAATAGGTATCCCTGAATTTATTACAACAGCCCACACCCACAAACATCGATCATAATGTATCGAACTTCCTTCCTATGCTAGAAATAGGTACCCCTGAATTTATTACAACAGCCCACACCCACAAAAATCGATCAATATGCATCGAACTTCATTCCTATGCAAGAAATAGGTATCCCTGAATTTATTACAACAGCCCACACCCACAAAAATCGATCATAATGTATCGAACTTCCTTCATATGCAAGAAATAGGTATCCCTGAATTTATTACAACAGCCCACACCCACAAAAATCGATCATAATGCATCGTACTTCCTTCCTATGCAAGAAATAGGTATCCCTGAATTTATTACAACAGCCCAAACCCACAAAAATCGATCAATATGCATCGAACTTCATTCCTATGCAAGAAATAGGTATCCCTGAATTTATTACAACAGCCCACACCCACAAAAATCGATCAATATGCATCGAATTTTCTTTCTATGCAAGAAATAGGTATCCCTGAATTTATTACAACTGCCCTCACCCACAAAAATCGATCATAATGCATCGAACTTCATTCCTATGCAAGAAATAGGTATCCCTGAATTTATTACAACAGCCCACACCCACAAAAATCGATCATAATGCATCGAATTTTCTTTCTATGCAAGAAATAGGTATCCCTGAATTTATTACAACTGCCCACACCCACAAAAATCGATCATAATGCATCGAACTTCATTCCTATGGAAGAAATAGGTATCCCTGAATTTATTACAACAGCCCACACCCACAAAAATCGATCATAATGCATCGAACTTCATTCCTATGCAAGAAATAGGTATCCCTGAATTTATTACAACAGCCCAAACCCACAAAAATCGATCAATATGCATCGAACTTCATTCCTATGCAAGAAATAGGTATCCCTGAATTTATTACAACAGCCCACACCCACAAAAATCGATCAATATGCATCGAACTTCATTCCTATGCAAGAAATAGGTATCCCTGAATTTATTACAACAGCCCACACCCACAAAAATCGATCATAATGCATCGAATTTTCTTTCTATGCAAGAAATAGGTATCCCTGAATTTATTACAACTGCCCACACCCACAAAAATCGATCATAATGCATCGAACTTCATTCCTATGGAAGAAATAGGAACCCCTGAATTTATTACAACAGCCCACACCCACAAAAATCGATCATAATGCATCGAACTTCATTCCTATGCAAGAAATAGGTATCCCTGAATTTATTACAACAGCCCACACCCACAAAAATCGATCAATATGCATCGAACTTCATTCCTATGCAAGAAATAGATATCCCTGAATTTATTACAACAGCCCACACCCACAAAAATCGATCATAATGCATCGTACTTCATTCCTATGCAAGAAATAGGTATCCCTGAATTTATTACAACAGCCCACACCCACAAAAATCGATCATTATGCATCGAACTTCCTTCCTATGCAAGAAATAGGTATCCCTGAATTTATTACAACAGCCCACACCCACAAAAATCGATCAATATGCATCGAACTTCCTCCCTATGCAAGAAACAGGTATCCCTGCATTTATTACAACAGCCCACACCCACAAAAATCGATCTTAATGCATCGAATTTCCTTCCTTTGCAAGAAATAGGTATCCCTGAATTTATTACAACAGCCCACACCCACAAAAATCGATCAATATGCATCGAACTTCATTCCTATGCAAGAAATAGGTATCCCTGAATTTATTACAACAGCCCACACCCACAAAAATCGATCATAATGCATCGAATTTTCTTTCTATGCAAGAAATAGGTATCCCTGAATTTATTACAACTGCCCACACCCACAAAAATCGATCATAATGCATCGAACTTCATTCCTATGGAAGAAATAGGAACCCCTGAATTTATTACAACAGCCCACACCCACAAAAATCGATCATAATGCATCGAACTTCATTCCTATGCAAGAAATAGGTATCCCTGAATTTATTACAACAGCCCACACCCACAAAAATCGATCAATATGCATCGAACTTCATTCCTATGCAAGAAATAGATATCCCTAAATTTATTACAACAGCCCACACCCACAAAAATCGATCATAATGCATCGTACTTCATTCCTATGCAAGAAATAGGTATCCCTGAATTTATTACAACAGCCCACACCCACAAAAATCGATCATTATGCATCGAACTTCCTTCCTATGCAACAAATAGGTATCCCTGAATTTATTACAACAGCCCACACCCACAAAAATCGATCAATATGCATCGAACTTCCTTCCTATGCAAGAAACAGGTATCCCTGAATTTATTACAACAGCCCACACCCACAAAAATCAATTTTAATGGATCGAATATCCTTCCTTTGCAAGAAATAGGCATCCCTGAATTTGTTACAACAGCCCACACCCACAAAAATCGATCATTATGCATCGAACTTCCTTCCTATGCAAGAAATAGGTATCCCTGAATTTATTACAACAGCCCACACCCACAAAAATCGATCTTAATGCATCGAATTTCCTTCCTTTGCAAGAAATAGGTATCCCTGAATTTATTACAACAGCCCACACCCACAAAAATCGATCATAATGTATCGAACTTCGTTCCTATGCAAGAAATAGGTACCCCTGAATGTATTACAACAGCCCACACCCACAAAAATCGATCAATATGCATCGAACTTCATTCCTATGCAAGAAATAGGTATCCCTGAATTTATTACAACAGCCCACACCCACAAAAATCGATCATAATGCATCGAATTTTCTTTCTATGCAAGAAATAGGTATCCCTGAATTTATTACAACAGCCCACACCCACAAAAATCGATCATAATGCATCGTACTTCATTCCTATGCAAGAAATAGGTATCCCTGAATTTATTACAACAGCCCACACACACAAAAATCGATCATAATGCATCGAACTTCCTTCCTTTGCAAGAAATAGGTATCCCTGAATTTATTACAACAGCCCACACCCACAAAAATCGATCATAATGCATCGAACTTCATTCCTATGCAAGAAATAGGTATCCCTGAATTTATTACAACAGCCCACACCCACAAAAATCGATCTTAATGCATCGAACTTCATTCCTATGCAAGAAATAGGTATCCCTGAATTTATTACAACAGCCCACACCCACAAAAATCGATCAATATGCATCGAACTTCATTCCTATGCAAGAAATAGGTATCCCTGAATTTATTACAACAGCCCACACCCACAAAAATCGATCTTAATGCATCGAATTTCCTTCCTTTGCAAGAAATAGGTATCCCTGAATTTATTACAACAGCCCACACCCACAAACATCGATCATAATGTATCGAACTTCCTTCCTATGCTAGAAATAGGTACCCCTGAATTTATTACAACAGCCCACACCCACAAAAATCGATCAATATGCATCGAACTTCATTCCTATGCAAGAAATAGGTATCCCTGAATTTATTACAACAGCCCACACCCACAAAAATCGATCATAATGTATCGAACTTCCTTCATATGCAAGAAATAGGTATCCCTGAATTTATTACAACAGCCCACACCCACAAAAATCGATCATAATGCATCGTACTTCCTTCCTATGCAAGAAATAGGTATCCCTGAATTTATTACAACAGCCCAAACCCACAAAAATCGATCAATATGCATCGAACTTCATTCCTATGCAAGAAATAGGTATCCCTGAATTTATTACAACAGCCCACACCCACAAAAATCGATCATAATGCATCGAATTTTCTTTCTATGCAAGAAATAGGTATCCCTGAATTTATTACAACTGCCCACACCCACAAAAATCGATCATAATGCATCGAACTTCATTCCTATGGAAGAAATAGGTATCCCTGAATTTATTACAACAGCCCACACCCACAAAAATCGATCATAATGCATCGAACTTCATTCCTATGCAAGAAATAGGTATCCCTGAATTTATTACAACAGCCCAAACCCACAAAAATCGATCAATATGCATCGAACTTCATTCCTATGCAAGAAATAGGTATCCCTGAATTTATTACAACAGCCCACACCCACAAAAATCGATCAATATGCATCGAACTTCATTCCTATGCAAGAAATAGGTATCCCTGAATTTATTACAACAGCCCACACCCACAAAAATCGATCATAATGCATCGAATTTTCTTTCTATGCAAGAAATAGGTATCCCTGAATTTATTACAACTGCCCACACCCACAAAAATCGATCATAATGCATCGAACTTCATTCCTATGGAAGAAATAGGAACCCCTGAATTTATTACAACAGCCCACACCCACAAAAATCGATCATAATGCATCGAACTTCATTCCTATGCAAGAAATAGGTATCCCTGAATTTATTACAACAGCCCACACCCACAAAAATCGATCAATATGCATCGAACTTCATTCCTATGCAAGAAATAGATATCCCTGAATTTATTACAACAGCCCACACCCACAAAAATCGATCATAATGCATCGTACTTCATTCCTATGCAAGAAATAGGTATCCCTGAATTTATTACAACAGCCCACACCCACAAAAATCGATCATTATGCATCGAACTTCCTTCCTATGCAAGAAATAGGTATCCCTGAATTTATTACAACAGCCCACACCCACAAAAATCGATCAATATGCATCGAACTTCCTCCCTATGCAAGAAACAGGTATCCCTGCATTTATTACAACAGCCCACACCCACAAAAATCGATCTTAATGCATCGAATTTCCTTCCTTTGCAAGAAATAGGTATCCCTGAATTTATTACAACAGCCCACACCCACAAAAATCGATCAATATGCATCGAACTTCATTCCTATGCAAGAAATAGGTATCCCTGAATTTATTACAACAGCCCACACCCACAAAAATCGATCATAATGCATCGAATTTTCTTTCTATGCAAGAAATAGGTATCCCTGAATTTATTACAACTGCCCACACCCACAAAAATCGATCATAATGCATCGAACTTCATTCCTATGGAAGAAATAGGAACCCCTGAATTTATTACAACAGCCCACACCCACAAAAATCGATCATAATGCATCGAACTTCATTCCTATGCAAGAAATAGGTATCCCTGAATTTATTACAACAGCCCACACCCACAAAAATCGATCAATATGCATCGAACTTCATTCCTATGCAAGAAATAGATATCCCTAAATTTATTACAACAGCCCACACCCACAAAAATCGATCATAATGCATCGTACTTCATTCCTATGCAAGAAATAGGTATCCCTGAATTTATTACAACAGCCCACACCCACAAAAATCGATCATTATGCATCGAACTTCCTTCCTATGCAAGAAATAGGTATCCCTGAATTTATTACAACAGCCCACACCCACAAAAATCGATCAATATGCATCGAACTTCCTTCCTATGCAAGAAACAGGTATCCCTGAATTTATTACAACAGCCCACACCCACAAAAATCAATTTTAATGGATCGAATATCCTTCCTTTGCAAGAAATAGGCATCCCTGAATTTGTTACAACAGCCCACACCCACAAAAATCGATCATTATGCATCGAACTTCCTTCCTATGCAAGAAATAGGTATCCCTGAATTTATTACAACAGCCCACACCCACAAAAATCGATCTTAATGCATCGAATTTCCTTCCTTTGCAAGAAATAGGTATCCCTGAATTTATTACAACAGCCCACACCCACAAAAATCGATCATAATGTATCGAACTTCGTTCCTATGCAAGAAATAGGTACCCCTGAATGTATTACAACAGCCCACACCCACAAAAATCGATCAATATGCATCGAACTTCATTCCTATGCAAGAAATAGGTATCCCTGAATTTATTACAACAGCCCACACCCACAAAAATCGATCATAATGCATCGAATTTTCTTTCTATGCAAGAAATAGGTATCCCTGAATTTATTACAACAGCCCACACCCACAAAAATCGATCATAATGCATCGTACTTCATTCCTATGCAAGAAATAGGTATCCCTGAATTTATTACAACAGCCCACACACACAAAAATCGATCATAATGCATCGAACTTCCTTCCTTTGCAAGAAATAGGTATCCCTGAATTTATTACAACAGCCCACACCCACAAAAATCGATCATAATGCATCGAATTTTCTTTCTATGCAAGAAATAGTTATCCCTGAATTTATTACAACAGCCCACACCCACAAAAATCGATCATAATGCATCGAATTTTCTTTCTATGCAAGAAATAGGTATCCCTGAATTTATTACAACAGCCCACACCCACAAAAATCGATCTTAATGCATCGAATTTCCTTCCTTTGCAAGAAATAGGTATCCCTGAATTTATTACAACAGCCCACACCCACAAAAATCGATCATAATGTATCGAACTTCGTTCCTATGCAAGAAATAGGTACCCCTGCATGTATTACAACAGCCCACACCCACAAAAATCGATCATAATGTATCGAACTTCCTTCCTATGCAAGAAATAGGTACCCCTGAATTTATTACAACAGCCCACACCCACAAAAATCGATCAATATGCATCGAACTTCATTCCTATGCAATAAATAGGTATCCCTGAATTTATTACAACAGCCCACACCCACAAAAATCGATCTTAATGCATCGAATTTCCTTCCTTTGCAAGAAATAGGTATCTCTGAATTTATTACAACAGCCCACACCCACAAAAATCGATCATAATGTATCGAACTTCGTTCCTATGCAAGAAATAGGTACCCCTGAATGTATTACAACAGCCCACACCCACAAAAATCGATCATAATGTATCGAACTTCCTTCCTATGCAAGAAATAGGAACCCCTGAATTTATTACAACAGCCCACACCCACAAAAATCGATCATAATGCATCGAACTTCATTCCTATGAAAGAAATAGGTATCCCTGAATTTATTACAACAGCCCACACCCACAAAAATCGATCAATATGCATCGAACTTCATTCCTTTGCAAGAAATAGGCATCCTTGAATTTGTTACAACAGCCCACACCCACAAAAATCGATCACAATGCATCGAACTTCCTTCCTATGCAAGAAATAGGTATCCCTGAATTTATTACAACAGCCCACACCCACAAAAATCGATCAATATGCATCGAACTTCCTTCCTATGCAAGAAACAGGTATCCCTGAATTTATTACAACAGCCCACACCCACAAAAATCGATCTTAATGCATCGAATTTCCTTCCTTTGCAAGAAATAGGTATCCCTGAATTTATTACAACAGCCCACACCCACAAAAATCGATCATAACGTATCGAACTTCGTTCCTATGCAAGAAATAGGTACCCCTGAATGTATTACAACAGCCCACACCCACAAAAATCGATCAATATGCATCGAATTTCCTTCCTTTGCAAGAAATAGGTATCCCTGAATTTATTACAACAGCCCACACAAACAAAAATCGATCATAATGCATCGAATTTTCTTTCTATGCAAGAAATAGGTATCTCTGAATTTATTACAACAGCCCACACCCACAAAAATCGATCTTAATGCATCGAATTTCCTTCCTTTGCAAGAAATAGGTATCCCTGAATTTATTACAACAGCCCACACCCACAAAAATCGATCATAACGTATCGAACTTCGTTCCTATGCAAGAAATAGGTACCCCTGAATGTATTACAACAGCCCACACCCACAAAAATCGATCAATATGCATCGAACTTCATTCCTATGCAATAAATAGGTATCCCTGAATTTATTACAACAGCCCACACCCACAAAAATCGATCAATATGCATCGAACTTCATTCCTATGCAAGAAATAGGTATCCCTGAATTTATTACAACAGCCCACACCCACAAAAATCGATCATAACGTATCGAACTTCGTTCCTATGCAAGAAATAGGTACCCCTGAATGTATTACAACAGCCCACACCCACAAAAATCGATCAATATGCATCGAATTTCCTTCCTTTGCAAGAAATAGGTATCCCTGAATTTATTACAACAGCCCACACAAACAAAAATCGATCATAATGCATCGAATTTTCTTTCTATGCAAGAAATAGGTATCTCTGAATTTATTACAACAGCCCACACCCACAAAAATCGATCTTAATGCATCGAATTTCCTTCCTTTGCAAGAAATAGGTATCCCTGAATTTATTACAACAGCCCACACCCACAAAAATCGATCAATATGCATCGAACTTCATTCCTATGCAAGAAATAGGTATCCCTGAATTTATTACAACAGCCCACACCCACAAAAATCGATCATAATGCATCGAACTTCATTCCTATGCAAGAAATAGGTATCCCTAAATTTATTACAACAGCCCACACCCACAAAAATCGATCAATATGCATCGAACTTCATTCCTTTGCAAGAAATAGGCATCCCTGAATTTGTTACAAATGCCCACACCCACAAAAACCGATCATAATGTATCGAACTTCCTTCCTATGCAAGAAATAGGTACCCCTGAATTTATTACAACAGCCCACACCCACAAAAATCGATCAATATGCATCGAACTTCATTCCTATGCAATAAATAGGTATCCCTGAATTTATTACAACAGCCCACACCCACAAAAATCGATCTTAATGCATCGAATTTCCTTCCTTTGCAAGAAATAGGTATCCCTGAATTTATTACAACAGCCCACACCGACAAAAATCGATCATAATGTATCGAACTTCCTTCCTATGCAAGAAATAGGTATCCCTGAATTTATTACAACAGCCCACACCCACAAAAATCGATCAATATGCATCGAACTTCATTCCTTTGCAAGAAATAGGTATCCCTGAATTTATTACAACAGCCCACACCCACAAAAATCGATCATAATGCATCGAATTTCCTTCCTTTGCAAGAAATAGGTATCCCTGAATTTATTACAACAGCCCACACCCACAAAAATCGATCATAATGCATCGAACTTCATTCCTATGCAAGAAATAGGTATCCCTGAATTTATTACTACAGCCCACACCCACAAAAATCGATCAATATGCATCGAACTTCATTCCTTTGCAAGAAATAGGCATCCCTGAATTTGTTACAACAGCCCACACCCACAAAAACCGATCATAATGTATCGAACTTCCTTCCTATGCAAGAAATAGGTACCCCTGAATTTATTACAACAGCCCACACCCACAAAAATCGATCAATATGCATCGAACTTCATTCCTATGCAATAAATAGGTATCCCTGAATTTATTACAACAGCCCACACCCACAAAAATCGATCTTAATGCATCGAATTTCCTTCCTTTGCAAGAAATAGGTATCCCTGAATTTATTACAACAGCCCACACCCACAAAAATCGATCATAATGTATCGAACTTCCTTCCTATGCAAGAAATAGGTACCCCTGAATTTATTACAACAGCCCACACCCACAAAAATCGATCAATATGCATCGAACTTCATTCCTTTGCAAGAAATAGGTATCCCTGAATTTATTACAACAGCCCACACCCACAAAAATCGATCAATATGCATCGAACTTCATTCCTATGCAAGAAATAGGTATCCCTGAATTTATTACAACAGCCCACACCCACAAAAATCGATCTTAATGCATCGAATTTCCTTCCTTTGCAAGAAATAGGTATCCCTGAATTTATTACAACAGCCCACACCCACAAAAATCGATCATAATGTATCGAACTTCCTTCCTATGCAAGAAATAGGTACCCCTGAATTTATTACAACAGCCCACACCCACAAAAATCGATCAATATGCATCGAACTTCATTCCTATGCAAGAAATAGGTATCCCTGAATTTATTACAACAGCCCACACCCACAAAAATCGATCATAATGTATCGAACTTCCTTCCTATGCAAGAAATAGGTACCCCTGAATTTATTACAACAGCCCACACCCACAAAAATCGATCAATATGCATCGAACTTCATTCCTATGCAATAAATAGGTATCCCTGAATTTATTACAACAGCCCACACCCACAAAAATCGATCTTAATGCATCGAATTTCCTTCCTTTGCAAGAAATAGGTATCCCTGAATTTATTACAACAGCCCACACCCACAAAAATCGATCATAACGTATCGAACTTCGTTCCTATGCAAGAAATAGGTACCCCTGAATGTATTACAACAGCCCACACCCACAAAAATCGATCATAATGCATCGAATTTTCTTTCTATGCAAGAAATAGGTATCCCTGAATTTATTACAACAGCCCACACCCACAAAAATCGATCATAATGCATCGAATTTTCTTTCTATGCAAGAAATAGGTATCTCTGAATTTATTACAACAGCCCACACCCACAAAAATCGATCTTAATGCATCGAATATCCTTCCTTTGCAAGAAATAGGTATCCCTGAATTTATTACAACAGCCCACACCCACAAAAATCGATCATAACGTATCGAACTTCGTTCCTATGCAAGAAATAGGTACCCCTGAATGTATTACAACAGCCTACACCCACAAAAATCGATCAATATGCATCGAATTTTCTTCCTTTGCAAGAAATAGGTATCCCTGAATTTATTACAACAGCCCACACCCACAAAAATCGATCATAATGCATCGAATTTTCTTTCTATGCAAGAAATAGGTATCTCTGAATTTATTACAACAGCCCACACCCACAAAAATCGATCTTAATGCATCGAATTTCCTTCCTTTGCAAGAAATAGGTATCCCTGAATTTATTGCAACAGCCCACACCCACAAAAATCGATCATAACGTATCGAACTTCGTTCCTATGCAAGAAATAGGTACCCCTGAATGTATTACAACAGCCCACACCCACAAAAATCGATCAATATGCATCGAACTTCATTCCTATGCAAGAAATAGGTATCCCTGAATTTATTACAACAGCCCACACCCACAAAAATCGATCAATATGCATCGAACTTCATTCCTATGCAAGAAATAGGTATCCCTGAATTTATTACAACAGCCCACACCCACAAAAATCGTTCTTAATGCATCGAATTTCCTTCCTTTGCAAGAAATAGGTATCCCTGAATTTATTACAACAGCCCACACCCACAAAAATCGATCATAACGTATCGAACTTCGTTCCTATGCAAGAAATAGGTACCCCTGAATGTATTACAACAGCCCACACCCACAAAAATCGATCAATATGCATCGAATTTCCTTCCTTTGCAAGAAATAGGTATCCCTGAATTTATTGCAACAGCCCACACCCACAAAAATCGATCATAACGTATCGAACTTCGTTCCTATGCAAGAAATAGGTACCCCTGAATGTATTACAACAGCCCACACCCACAAAAATCGATCAATATGCATCGAACTTCATTCCTATGCAAGAAATAGGTATCCCTGAATTTATTACAACAGCCCACACCCACAAAAATCGTTCTTAATGCATTGAATTTCCTTCCTTTGCAAGAAATAGGTATCCCTGAATTTATTACAACAGCCCACACCCACAAAAATCGATCATAATGTATCGAACTTCCTTCCTATGCAAGAAATAGGTACCCCTGAATTTATTACAACAGCCCACACCCACAAAAATCGATCAATATGCATCGAACTTCATTCCTATGCAAGAAATAGGTATCCCTGAATTTATTACAACAGCCCACACCCACAAAAATCGATCATAATGCATCGAACTTCATTCCTATGCAAGAAATAGGTATCCCTAAATTTATTACTACAGCCCACACCCACAAAAATCGATCAATATGCATCGAACTTCATTCCTTTGCAAGAAATAGGCATCCCTGAATTTGTTACAAATGCCCACACCCACAAAAACCGATCATAATGTATCGAATTTTCTTTCTATGCAAGAAATAGGTATCTCTGAATTTATTACAACAGCCCACACCCACAAAAATCGATCTTAATGCATCGAATTTCCTTCCTTTGCAAGAAATAGGTATCCCTGAATTTATTGCAACAGCCCACACCCACAAAAATCGATCATAACGTATCGAACTTCGTTCCTATGCAAGAAATAGGTACCCCTGAATGTATTACAACAGCCCACACCCACAAAAATCGATCAATATGCATCGAACTTCATTCCTATGCAAGAAATAGGTATCCCTGAATTTATTACAACAGCCCACACCCACAAAAATCGATCAATATGCATCGAACTTCATTCCTATGCAAGAAATAGGTATCCCTGAATTTATTACAACAGCCCACACCCACAAAAATCGTTCTTAATGCATCGAATTTCCTTCCTTTGCAAGAAATAGGTATCCCTGAATTTATTACAACAGCCCACACCCACAAAAATCGATCATAATGTATCGAACTTCCTTCCTATGCAAGAAATAGGTACCCCTGAATTTATTACAACAGCCCACACCCACAAAAATCGATCAATATGCATCGAACTTCATTCCTTTGCAAGAAATAGGTATCCCTGAATTTATTACAACAGCCCACACCCACAAAAATCGATCATAACGTATCGAACTTCGTTCCTATGCAAGAAATAGGTACCCCTGAATGTATTACAACAGCCCACACCCACAAAAATCGATCAATATGCATCGAATTTCCTTCCTTTGCAAGAAATAGGTATCCCTGAATTTATTACAACAGCCCACACCCACAAAAATCGATCATAATGCATCGAATTTTCTTTCTATGCAAGAAATAGGTATCTCTGAATTTATTACAACAGCCCACACCCACAAAAATCGATCTTAATGCATCGAATTTCCTTCCTTTGCAAGAAATAGGTATCCCTGAATTTATTGCAACAGCCCACACCCACAAAAATCGATCATAACGTATCGAACTTCGTTCCTATGCAAGAAATAGGTACCCCTGAATGTATTACAACAGCCCACACCCACAAAAATCGATCAATATGCATCGAACTTCATTCCTATGCAAGAAATAGGTATCCCTGAATTTATTACAACAGCCCACACCCACAAAAATCGTTCTTAATGCATCGAATTTCCTTCCTTTGCAAGAAATAGGTATCCCTGAATTTATTACAACAGCCCACACCCACAAAAATCGATCATAATGTATCGAACTTCCTTCCTATGCAAGAAATAGGTACCCCTGAATTTATTACAACAGCCCACACCCACAAAAATCGATCAATATGCATCGAACTTCATTCCTATGCAAGAAATAGGTATCCCTGAATTTATTACAACAGCCCACACCCACAAAAATCGATCATAATGCATCGAACTTCATTCCTATGCAAGAAATAGGTATCCCTAAATTTATTACTACAGCCCACACCCACAAAAATCGATCAATATGCATCGAACTTCATTCCTTTGCAAGAAATAGGCATCCCTGAATTTGTTACAAATGCCCACACCCACAAAAACCGATCATAATGTATCGAATTTTCTTTCTATGCAAGAAATAGGTATCTCTGAATTTATTACAACAGCCCACACCCACAAAAATCGATCTTAATGCATCGAATTTTCTTCCTTTGCAAGAAATAGGTATCCCTGAATTTATTGCAACAGCCCACACCCACAAAAATCGATCATAACGTATCGAACTTCGTTCCTATGCAAGAAATAGGTATCCCTGAATGTATTACAACAGCCCACACCCACAAAAATCGATCAATATGCATCGAACTTCATTCCTATGCAAGAAATAGGTATCCCTGAATTTATTACAACAGCCCACACCCACAAAAATCGTTCTTAATTCATCGAATTGCCTTCCTTTGCAAGAAATAGGTATCCCTGAATTTATTACAACAGCCCACACCCACAAAAATCGATCATAATGTATCGAACTTCCTTCCTATGCAAGAAATAGGTACCCCTGAATTTATTACAACAGCCCACACCCACAAAAATCGATCAATATGCATCGAACTTCATTCCTATGCAAGAAATAGGTATCCCTGAATTTATTACAACAGCCCACACCCACAAAAATCGATCATAATGTATCGAACTTCATTCCTATGCAAGAAATAGGTATCCCTGAATTTATTACAACAGCCCACACCCACAAAAATCGTTCTTAATGCATCGAATTTCCTTCCTTTGCAAGAAATAGGTATCCCTGAATTTATTACAACAGCCCACACCCACAAAAATCGATCATAATGTATCGAACTTCCTTCCTATGCAAGAAATAGGTACCCCTGAATTTATTACAACAGCCCACACCCACAAAAATCGATCAATATGCATCGAACTTCATTCCTATGCAAGAAATAGGTATCCCTGAATTTATTACAACAGCCCACACCCACAAAAATCGATCAATATGCATCGAACTTCATTCCTATGCAAGAAATAGGTATCCCTGAATTTATTACAACAGCCCACACCCACAAAAATCGATCTTAATGCATCGAATTTCCTTCCTTTGCAAGAAATAGGTACCCCTGAATTTATTACAACAGCCCACACCCACAAAAATCGATCAATATGCATCGAACTTCATTCCTTTGCAAGAAATAGGTATCCCTGAATTTATTACAACAGCCCACACCCACAAAAATCGATCAATATGCATCGAACTTCATTCCTATGCAAGAAATAGGTATCCCTGAATTTATTACAACAGCCCATACCCACAAAAATCGATCTTAATGCATCGAATTTCCTTCCTTTGCAAGAAATAGGTATCCCTGAATTTATTACAACAGCCCACACCCACAAAAATCGATCATAATGTATCGAACTTCCTTCCTATGCAAGAAATAGGTACCCCTGAATTTATTACAACAGCCCACACCCACAAAAATCGATCAATATGCATCGAACTTCATTCCTATGCAAGAAATAGGTATCCCTGAATTTATTACAACAGCCCACACCCACAAAAATCGATCATAATGTATCGAACTTCCTTCCTATGCAAGAAATAGGTATCCCTGAATTTATTACAACAGCCCACACCCACAAAAATCGATCTTAATGCATCGAATTTCCTTCCTTTGCAAGAAATAGGTACCCCTGAATTTATTACAACAGCCCACACCCACAAAAATCGATCAATATGCATCGAACTTCATTCCTTTGCAAGAAATAGGTATCCCTGAATTTATTACAACAGCCCACACCCACAAAAATCGATCAATATGCATCGAACTTCATTCCTATGCAAGAAATAGGTATCCCTGAATTTATTACAACAGCCCATACCCACAAAAATCGATCTTAATGCATCGAATTTCCTTCCTTTGCAAGAAATAGGTATCCCTGAATTTATTACAACAGCCCACACCCACAAAAATCGATCATAATGTATCGAACTTCCTTCCTATGCAAGAAATAGGTACCCCTGAATTTATTACAACAGCCCACACCCACAAAAATCGATCAATATGCATCGAACTTCATTCCTATGCAATAAATAGGTATCCCTGAATTTATTACAACAGCCCACACCCACAAAAATCGATCTTAATGCATCGAATTTCCTTCCTTTGCAAGAAATAGGTATCCCTGAATTTATTACAACAGCCCACACCCACAAAAATCGATCATAATGTATTGAACTTCCTTCCTATGCAAGAAATAGGTACCCCTGAATTTATTACAACAGCCCACACCCACAAAAATCGATCAATATGCATCGAACTTCATTCCTTTGCAAGAAATAGGTATCCCTGAATTTATTACAACAGCCCACACCCACAAAAATCGATCATAATGCATCGAATTTTCTTTCTATGCAAGAAATAGGTATCCCTGAATTTATTACAACAGCCCACACCCACAAAAATCGATCTTAATGCATCGAATTTCCTTCCTTTGCAAGAAATAGGTATCCCTGAATTTATTACAACAGCCCACACCCACAAAAATCGATCATAATGCATCGAACTTCATTCCTATGCAAGAAATAGGTACCCCTGAATTTATTACAACAGCCCACACCCACAAAAATCGATCAATATGCATCGAACTTCATTCCTATGCAATAAATAGGTATCCCTGAATTTATTACAACAGCCCACACCCACAAAAATCGATCTTAATGCATCGAATTTCCTTCCTTTGCAAGAAATAGGTATCCCTGAATTTATTACAACAACCCACACCAAGGAATGAAGTTCGATGCATAATGATCGATTTTTGTGGGTGTGGGCTGTTGTAATAAATTCATGGATACCTATTTCTTGCATAGAAAGGAAATTTGATGCATTATGATCGATTTTTGGGGGTGTGGGCTGTTGTAATAAATTCAGTGGTAATTATTGGAGTGGTTTTACCTATACAGAAAAACATTGTTTTAAAGAGCTGCACTTTTAGGGACAGTTTTTTGCAATTGAACTTTTCCAATATATTGTAATTTATTTATTAAAAACTTCTTATATAAACCAGTGTTCAGTACGATACTATGATTTTAAACGGTTGCTCTCATTTGGGGTAGTTTTCTAGGGGTTTAATTATGCCATTTTATTGTAATTAATTTGTATAAAATTCCAGCACTATACAACAAAAATTCACAGAAATGCAAAAGGCGTGGTGTGACGAAAAATATGGTTTTTAAAAATTGCATCCCTTAGGGGGAGTGTTTTGGGAGTTGAGCTATGCCAATATGTTGTAATTAATTTATAAAAAATTTCAGTACCACCCTCAGTACGATACAATAAATATTAACAAAAATACGAAAAGTGTGGTGTAGCTTTGTCTAACGCCAGCCCACACACGAATTGCAGGATAACGGACCTGTAAACAATTTTCTAACTGTGTAACAAATTTGTAATTAATTTGTAAAAAATTCCAGTACCATTTTCATTGGATTGTGCTACAAGTGCTGGTGCAGCATTAGGGTCATGGTAAATTACGGAAACAGAAAATTTCCAAATACGATGGACAAATTTGTATTCCTTATTTTCTATATTTTGATGATTTTCAAATAAACAATCCTTTGGGTACTCATTGTCAATCAGTTTGTGGAATTTATTATAATTTTCTATTAGATTTTACGGTTTCCCAACTTGATCATATTTTTATCGACGGCTTCATTAAATCCCAGGACCATAAAGTATATGGTAATGAATCATCATTAAAGTACTTGATTGATGAAATCAATGATATAGAAATTAATGGTATTTCAATACAAACTCGTTATGGTATTGTAAAAGCAAAATTTATTTTAGGACTGGTGTTAGGAAACAACTTAGGTATTAATTCAATTTGTGATTTCAGTAAATCGTTTTCAAGCCTAAGTTATTGTAGATTTTGTAAAGCACCCAAAAATATTACACAGTACGCAGTACTGACGTGGAAAAAAATTGTTTCCAGGAAACTGGAATAGCTCAAAATTCGCCTTTGAATAGAATAATTTCATTTCATGTAGTTGAAAATTATGCCGTGGACATGATGCATGATTTATTTGAGGGAATTTGCCACTATGATATTTGTAAAATAATTCAACATTATTGTATTTGCTTTAGAAACTTTAAATTTACGGAAACAAACATTTAACTACGGTTCCATAGAAATTGGCAACTTGTCGAAACCAATTGAGGATAATTATTTACGAAAATGTAAGTTAAAAATGACGGCCAGTGAAATTAAAACTTTCGTCCATTTCTTACCTTTAATGATCGGGGATTTTATTCCAGAAAATGATCAAGTTTGGAAATTTTTTATTATCCTTTTAAAAATGATTGCTCAAGCCAAAATATCATATTATGCTTCATTATCCATCAATAATCGAGTTTTCAGGGCCACCTAAATATTTTTGGTGTTGTCGCTTCGAAGCTAAATATGTACAAAGAATTAAAAGCATTATGCCAATGTTACAACTTCTCGAAAACATATTTTACTAGTACTAGCTAAAAAATATCAATTGAAATTTGCACTTCTATTAATGACACCCTAACAAAATAGTATTATTTTTGATGATAAGCACATCATTTCTAGTAAAAATAAACATTTGTTATTATCCAAGCTTAACATCAAATCGCAGGAATTAAGCACACTTACTGAATTGCAATATAAAGGAACAATGTACAAAAAGGGACTTATTGTTACTACTTTTAAATCTGAGCTAAGCATTTTTGAAATCGATGAAATATTTATTTTGAAAACAACTCTGATATATATTTATTAGTTAAGCTTTTAGTAAATTCTTATAGTTCACATTTCGATGCTTATGAAATTGATGTTAATTCCAAGCATTTATTCCTTGAAATAACTGAGTTTAAATGTGGTCCGGTAAATCTACTTCATACAGCAAAAGAAAAGTTAATGAATAGAATTAAAAGATATTACTAATTAGTTAAATATACATTTCACAATAAACAATTTACTTTATGATAAGATCATTAATATTATAAAAATATACAATCCTACCGTCCTTACATATCTTAAATAAAGCAATAGCATAATATCAACATAAAAAATGGAGAATCAAGAAGAAGTAACTTTTGCCGAAAACTTAAACTTGCAAACTTTTGAAATTGTACCTGGTCAATATGAAATTGTCAACAGTGATCAAATCTCTATAATCGAAACTAACGACGACACGTATTTTGAGACAAACTTAAAACCAGATGCCGAGCAGGAAATTAAAAATTTACTTCGTTCTTGGAATTTAAATCATCTATTTCAAATATTTAAAGGTACCAAAATTTAAGTTTGTTTCTTTTATATTACTATTTTAACTTATTATGTTGTTCTAGACGAATGGATCGGTTTAGTAGTCTTACAACAAATCACTGAACAACATGTGGTTCAACTAGTAAAGAAATATCACATAAAATTAGGAGTACAAATTAAATTACAGGACCATATTAAAAATTGGCAAACATCGTAGCAGACCACAATAAGTTCACCGCTTGAAGATGATTTACTCTTAATTGACAAGGATACTAATAACCGCTTGGATATCAACGAAGTCGAATGTGATGTTATAACGGAGGATCAAATAGATTTGCAAGATATTTTAAATTCTGGTTCTCAAGGGCGGACTATACGCAATCTATATACCAAAAATAATTCAAAGTTATCTGAGGGTTGCAGAGTTATTTTAGTAGATATTATTTTAGTAGATTGATCTTGCAAAAACTATTTCGGAAAAAATAATACAATTATTTCCAACAGAATTCATAGTGAGATTTTAAAAATAATATTTTATTTTTGAAAAATTTAATAATTATTAATTCGTAGGAGTACTACTATTTAAAGAGCAGGGGAAAAACCGCAGGGTAAGATTTATGATAAATTTTATAATGCCCAAAGACATCTTAGAAACAGTGGCATTCTTCCTAAACGGGCCTATTCATCAAAATCACAAAATTTGACAAAATACAGCTTTGAGTTAGGTATGTGCTTGAAAGTTACAAATTTTAATTAAATTTAATAAAAATAAATTTTTTGTTATGTTCAATTCATTTCGTTCTAAGGACCACCTGAGGCAAACATAGATGGCCATCTTACAGCTATTCGGCAGGATAATTGTTCGTGGGCTGAATTAGAACTTCATTGGTCATCAACGAAAAATTGTAGATTGCAGGAAATCGTAAATGCAGAATCGACTAGTACAATTTTTGTAAAATGGTCACAATATAAAAAGCCAATGGGCTTTAAATTAGTACGTTTGATTTATTTAATAAAAACGATTGTTTTGATTTCATTCGCGCTATTTGTTTTAATTTTTCAGGTCTATATGGGTTTCACTCATCTCTACCCATCAGCGCAAAGCCTAATTATTGGATATGAAAATTTCTCCAAAAACATTTTGCCAATTTTTGAAGAAAAAATTAGGGACGTGGTTAGCAGAACTTGCTTAGAGCAGCTCAAGAATACGACATATGTATTAATTGAAAGTAAGAACTGTTTCGTTATTTGAATACAAATTAATTAAACTAACTTTAATTATTTTTGTTTACAGATGGAGTAAGACAGCAGAATACAATCGGCCTCGCTGTTGCATCATCTGGAATTACATCCACTTTACTCGATGGAGGACGCACAGCACATTCAACGTTTAAACTACCATTGAATTTGAATCAAGCGGATAATTTTTCTTGCAATATAACACAAAATTCGGGAATTGCCACGTTATTAAAAACATGTAAAATCATTATTTGGGATGAATGCACCGTGGCACACAAAAAAGCATTTGAAGCGGTTGATCGTACTTTGCACGATTTGCGACAAAATAACCGACCTATGGGAGGAGCTCTAACACCACTAGCAGGTGATTTTCGTCAAACTTTGCCAGTCATTCCACGATCAACACCCGCTGATGAGCTTAATGCCTGCCTAAAGGCGTCTCATCTTTGGAAACACGTTACGAAAATCACACTATCTACAAACATGCATGTGAATTTACATCACGATGGTACAGCTAAAACTTTTGTCATTCAGCTTTTGGACATGGGTAACGGGAAATTGCCAGATGACCCTGTAACATGTGAGATATCGTCCCCGCCTAATTTTTGTCAAATGCTACCATCAATACAGGACGTGGTAATGAAAGTATTCCCAAATCTGCCAAATAACTTCAAAAATCATGATTGGCTGTGCGAACGTGCACTCCTAGCTCCCAAAAATGACGGCGTTAATAAATTAAATAATGAAATTCATTCGCAACTACCCGGGCCACTAATGGAATACAAATCTATCGACACGGTTACTGATGTGGATCAATCCGTCAATTATCCAATTGAGTTTCTTAACTCTTTGGAGCCACCTGGTATTCCACCACACATACTATTTTTAAAAGAGGGTTCACCAATAATACTGCTCCGAAATTTAGATCCACCGAAATTGTGCAACGGAACACGGCTTTGTGTGAAGAAATTGATGCCGAATGTGATTGAAGCAACGATTATTACTGGTAAAAGTAAAGGAGAAGATGTGCTAATTCCGCGCATTCCTATGATTCCCACCGATTTGCCGTGTGAATTCAAGCGCCTACAATTCCCAAAAAATTTATTTATTTACACACCAAATGGGAAAAACCAAAAATATTGTTTATCAAAAGGCTTTGTAATAAAAATTATTAACTAAAATATCTTTATATTTATTATTCACTTTGATCTGGTTGAAGGTTTGTAAAAATGGAGTATATTTATTTGGCAATTGGTAACAAATACCAAACCAAAATTAATTAACTATCCTCACAAACAAGATGTCCAATAATATCATTACAAAAGTTCACCTGGGTGAATTAACGGAGGCACCCGTTACTGAAATCAGCTACTTATAATTTTCTTTCCATATGTGATTGCAACTACAGCGATGTAAAGAGAGAATTCTTGCATAACAATCAAGGTATTTGAATTATATACCTCCCGTGCAACGCCGGATAACTCAGCTAGTTCTTTATAAAAAAAACGTTTTCGGTGGGATTGGCGTAGTTAAATAAACACTTTACTAACATGTGTTATTCTAGGAAATTAGGATTTTTTTAAGTAATTGAACATCTCAAAATTAAATGTCAGGATATTCAATTCTCAAGAAAATCAATACTAAAGTATTTCTTTGGTCACGCATATCTCATTAGCTGCTTAAATAATTTAGAAAGTTAATAATCCTCACCTAGGACCTATAGGTGATAAACATATTAAATCTCGAGATGTCGATTTCATAAGAAAATCCTGAATTCTTAGAATAGCTTAGGTTAGTAAAGTATTTGTCAACATGAATCCCATTAGCCTTTTAAATGGTTTAGAAGGTTGACAGGCCTACCCTAGACCTTTCAGAAAATCATACTAAACTTGGTGGTAAATGTATCAAATCTCGAGATATTACATTTTTTTATAAAAGCCTTCCTTTTAAGGATAGTGATGTGTAAAAAAATGATTTAAATATTTTAAAAATTCGCCCAAAATGTCATTGTTATTTTTATTTACCCATACATTCTCATATTTTTTAAAAATTTTATAGTTTTTGGTTTAGAATCAATTTAGATCTAACTTCAGCAGGCGTGTGAAATTTGTGTTAAACTGTTCCTAAAATTAGTTCTGCTTTAGTTGGGCCCAACTGCTCTTGCACAATTGCTTCTGTGCAGGCAAATGTTAAAACCAGTATGGGCCTATGGTATCCAACTTTGAGGTTGTGCCAAGAAAACCAATGTGCTGTGACGGATTGTGAATGCCCCATTGTACATTAGGAATGATAGCTTTCATGGGATTACATATGGAATTCGTTACCGGGGGAAATAAAGAAGCATGTACATATGTTGTATGTTGGTTACCACCATTGGAGTGAGAAGAGTCCAAAGCCAGAAACCACTGGATCTTAATAGCATAAGAAATTATTTTAAAATGAGTAACGAATAGGCTTTTCATCATCAACCTGAATCGGTTGTAATACATAATAAATAAAAAAAAATTCAGACCAAAGTTTTGAATACCTCGTGAGGACTCAGTTCCTAGCAATTTTGTATAGAAACTAAATTAGCTAATATAGATTTATTTCATTTGTAGACCACCATTAACCTGTGCAAATAATTACATTTAGCGCCAACGCCTTGCACAGCTCCCTGTAAAGTAATTAAGACTATATGATACAGCATTATCGATTCAACCATTTTCAAATTTTAATTAATTCTAGTCGAATTTTATCTATTTTTCGGCCAAAATAATAACAATTAATTCCACCTCATTTATTATGTACATCAAAATATTTTTCCATTTCGTCTATACCCGCACCGAATTACCAAGCCATGTGCCGATGATAATAAAATGTGACATTTAAAAAAAAATATTAATAATAATAATAATAATATTTTATGATTATTGACAAATAAATGTTGCAAAAAAGCAATGAAATTTATTTTCAATAAGAAATTTGATCGATCGTCCATAAATTGCGGGGCAAAAAATCAATTTTTATTTTCTGGATAATAAATGTTTAATAATTTGTCGGCAAGCACGCAACACAACAACAAAAAACAATAAAAGCTCTAATATTTGGCTATATGTAGCACAACGATAAGGGTCGAACACAAAAACATTAAAATATTTTTTTTGACAATATAAAAGTAAATAAAGCTGGGGAAAAAATAATTGAGCTTTTCATAAATTATTACCGTTATTATTATTTTTATTAGTACTAGAAAGGTATGAGCACTCTTAATACAGGTGGTGTACGGTGAATTGTAATGGCACTTTCCAGTACATGACATGATTTATGGATATTTATTAGAAATTTAGGACAATCGCTCGATTAGATCTATTTACTAATTGAAGGACTTATATACTAGACCAATAATAGATAAAATCAAAATATGAGGTCATCTGATCTCCGATGTCGCCATTCACTCAAAATTTATAACATCATTATGCTAGGCACATAAAAGATCCACGAATGGTTAATTTGCTGATTGTTACGCACTCTAAACATATTTTTAATAACTTGAACTTTAATTTTGGGTTGTTCATCCGAAATAATACGCGTTCACTATATACGTGTGCGGTTGAGTACAAAAATGTCTTAATTAATTGCGACGACTGTGTAGACTTTTACGAAACGTATTTATCTATTGTAGATAGTACCTGAATTGTAAAATCAACGAACGAAAAACAAAATTAAATTGAATTCACGAATCGTTGATTTTATTGTTGTAAATTGCTTTTTATTAAATCGAAATTCGGTCGGGTATGTACAAAAAGAGAATGACGGGCAGCGTAATCAAACCAACAATGCTACAGAAGCTTTTAAAACGAATAAAATATTTCATTTGTAGATTAAATATTTTATTTATGCTGTGTATCGTAACCATTGTTTAGCACGGACAATGAACCTGTTTGTGACCGCATTTAAGCTTTAGCTTTTCGTTTTATTTATATTTACATTACAGACGCTTTTTTCCAATTCACAACAATTTTGAGATAAAGCAAAAGTGGCGTTTCTTTCTCTGATGTCAGTTCAAGGTTGGAGAGTTAAATTTTAGTTTAACTTTGACCTTTTCGCTAAACCTACTTTATGTTATTATCACAGGTCGATAAAGCAAGAACATATCAATGAAACGCTCCAATTAGCATGATTTATAATTACAGAACTGACATCTAGGATCCGTGTAATGAAGTTTTGTAATGTAAATTTGTAGTGGGCAGTTATCATCACCCGTTGCAAATTCAATCCTATATGTTCCACATGTCGTTACTTTGGAAGAATACCGGCACAACTCAAAAATTATGAATATTGACTTTTTTGCATAAAATGATCATAATTATGCCAAATTTTTATGTGGTAAAGTGTCGCAATTTAACCTCTCTCCTAAAAACGCCAGTGACCCTATTCTGGTAATTCCCGGGGAATGGAAATTTTAAATTTTGTAGCAGTTTTATTCCCTTTTCCCCAAAAGCGTATTCTTGCTTTTGGGGAAATTTTTTTTTTGGGAAAAAATTATTCCCCATTATAGCAGTTTTCATCTTAGTATTTAATTGATACAGCTGTTAGTTTTTTTTTCTAGTAAGATACTAAATTAATTGATGAAATCACACCGCACTGATTCTGGCCATAAACGGCTTATCGATTTAGCGTTCGTACTGTGGGGTTTCATAAATTAATTCTAACTTAACTTATTTCGTTACATTCTCGCGTTATATTCCTCTATTTTTGGAAGAGTAGATTTTAATGTTAGATAATCACGAATTATTTTCCTTTCCTTATACCAGCTAAGGCTACACCGCCTAAAATCTATAAACTACAACAACCAAATTGTGTACTCATCTTGGTGTCATCCTCTTCTCTGATTGTGAAATTTTTTTTTGAGTGAAATTAAATAATTACTTTTGTACTTATATTCGATTTTGATTGTAATATACATACATATTTACATTTACATACATATATTTCTTCATATATAATTATATATTTCTATTCGGTATTTTTTTATTGATTGATAATTTTTTTTTCTCGCAATTTATCGTTTAACTGATAATAAATTCTTGTTCTTAAACAATTATTCGGAAAACTTTTTTTTTTGGTATTTCAATAAAGATAGATTCTGTTTATTTTCTTTATTTTTTTTCTTCGTATTCGAGTTTTTGCTTCGAGTTTCTTTGGTTCGGTGAAATTGAAAATTTCTTTAAGATGAATGTGTTTTTATTAAATCGACCCGAATTCGAAATCGAATGCGTCATACGTCAAATTGCAGTCGACGATGATTCCGCTGCACAAACATTACAAAATCATGTAATTGCTGAAGAAGCCGGAAAAAAGAGGCGCCTACTAAAATGCATGAAAGCGCGGGAAAACGGCCAGACTTAGAACTTAATAAATGTCGTATGAAATTGCAGAGCCTAAATGATGAATTTAGTTCAATTCGTGATCTGGAAACTGACCAACAAGTGCAGGTTACGCGGTCAGTCGAGTCTAGACTTCTCCATGTGGCAAGCCGACTAAGACGAGTTATTAGGTCTTCCCCAACGTATTCCGGGGAAGCTTAAGATGCCCTCCAACCGTGCGAAACATTAATAGGTACTCTGCAAAATTTTCTAAATGATCTGGATAAGTTGGACGAATCCATTGATGCAGCCAATTCCATACATATCGCAGTGATTCATGATGTTGATAATGATCTCAGTATAACTTCTTTACCAGGAACCTCTACGGATGCACACCGTACAAATCAAGCACCCGAAATATCTTATATGACGGATCAAATTCGACAGTTGTCCGAACAGGTGTTGGCTTTAAGCAAGGAGTGTCACAAGTTAAAGCTAAAATCAATGGAACCATTGCAGAAGCTACCTAGTAATGCGCACGCCCAGCCTATTCAATACCCTAGGTTAGGCCCCGTAATTACACCAACCCATTTACCACTTGCACATGAGAGGCATCAAACACCATCAATTACTTTGCCACAAATGTCGGTTGCAGTAGCAGGTGCTTACCAGGATTGGCAGAGCCAGGGGCCTCCTCCAATGGGGCACACTACCACCAATTATGAACATATGGTTAAGCCACCTTACATACCCCAGGTAGGTGTTCTTCATGCGACTCAAAATAATGGTGGTAAAATTGAACATAATTATACCCAGCCTCCGCAATTTAATACTAGAACCGATCAATCCATGCCGCATCAACCATTAAACATGGATGGTGTAAACTCGGTTATCGCTAATAATATAATAACTCCATCACCATACCCTACACCAGTGGCCAAATGGGGTATATCCTTTGACGGGTCGGCAAATGGATTAGCGGTCGAAAAATTTTTGTTTCGCGTAGAGCATCTAGCCAGGACTAATAATATTCCGTGGCAACAACTGCCTAACGATATGCCAGTTCTGTTAAAAGGTATCGCCAGCGAGCACTACTGGTTAATACTCGAACGGTATCCTAATTGTGATTGGGAACTCCTTCGAAGTTCCTTCTTGCCACTTTCCGAGCTCCAAACGCTAGAAATCTTGAAGAAGAATATGCGAACAGGTTTACAAGTTCACCTCGCAGGCAGACATTATTCCTCTATAGCGGAGCTAGTGAGTACATGCGTAGCCAGGGCCAGCTGGTTCGGTCACATATTTTCTGTTACGGATGTGGGGCACCGGAAGTATTAAAACCACACTGTCTTCAGTGCAACAGAATGTTGACGTCGGTAAACTCCACAAGGGGGACGATGGGGTCAACTCGTCCACCTTCGAAAATTTTGCAAAGACCACCTCCACACACTTCGACGTCAGTCGCTCAACTCCCACCGTCGGATCCCCAGTAGTTAATTCGACTAAGTCCCAAACCAGCATTCTAAACTATATTAAACGCCAGAAATATCGATTCACAAAATACTTTAGAAATCGTCGTGAAAGGTACCGAAATATTAGTAAAACCAAATTTTGCGATTCCATTACGCTTCTCGATGATAATCGACCGTATGCGGTGGTCAATATTAATGACATCGATGTGCAAGGTTTACTCGATAGCGGGCCGAATATTTCTGCATTAGGCAAAGACTCTATTAAATTCATCCAGGACCATCAACTTCCACTTCATCCTATTTCCGCAGTAGTTCAGATAGCTAATGGATCTCCTCTTCAGATACAAGGGTTCGTAAATTGCCAGTATTCGGTATAATGATAAGACTCATGTCATGAAGCTTTTCATTGTTTCGAGTCTGGAGCAGAAATTGTATCTGGGATATGATTTCTTTAAGTTATTTGGATTACAAATATCCGTTATCTCTTCCTGCCATACCGACCTATCCTTTCCCTCTCAAAACCTCAATCCTACCGATGATAATCGACATCAGCTCTTCGTGGATCAGCGTGAACGGTTACAAAAAGTCATTAATTGCTTCCCTAGCTTTGAGCGATCTGGACTTGGTCGAACCAACCTGGTACAACACACGATCGAGATCGGAAATGCTACACCCATTAAACAGCGACACTATGCAGTCTCTCCTGCAATTCAACAACTGATGTATGACGAGCTCGATCGAATGATTGCAAATGATGTAATTGAAGAGAGTCACAGTGCGTGGAGTTCACCAATGGCGATCGTCAAAAAGAAAAACGGGAATGTTCGACTATGTTTAGATGCGCGCAAGCTAAATAACGTTACGAAGAAAGATGCGTTTCCGTTGCCGCTGATCGACGGATTGTTGAGTCGCTTGGATCGTACTCGTTTTATTTCGAGCTTGGATCTAAAGGATGCCTTCTGGCAAATTCCCTTGGATCCAGGTTCAAAAGAAGTAACGGCGTTTACAGTCCCGGGACGCCCTTTATACCATTTTAAGGTAATGCCTTTTGGGCTTTGTAATGCGCCTGAGACCTTATGTCGATTGATGTCTCGAGTCATTCCTCATCACTTACAAGGAAAGGTATTCGTGTATCTTGATGATTTATTAATTACAACAGCTAGTTTTGATGAACATTTGTCGTTACTGCAGGATGTCGCTGAAAGGTTGACAAAAGCTGGGCTAACGATAAATATCGGAAAAAGCAAATTCGTACTGAAAGAGATAGAATACCTTGGATATGTGATTGGTGAGGAGGGCTTGAGACCTAATCCTGATAAGGTCGAGGCCATTATGAAGTTCCCGACGCCGAAAAATGTACGGCAAATACGAAGGTTCCTTGGCGTTGCGGGGTGGTACCGTCGTTTCATTAACGGGTACTCCTCTTTATCCTCTTCGTTAACTTCCCTCCTAAAGAAAAATCAAAAATTCCGGTGGTCCGATGAAGCAGAATCGGCCTTTACAAAACTAAAGCAGGCTCTAGTAACCACTCCAGTATTGGTCACGCCGAACTTTAATGAATGGTTTTTCATCCAATGTGATGCCAGTTCAACGGGTATAGGAGCAATACTGTTCCAGCGAGATGAGAATGGGCATGACAAACCTATAGCTTACATGTCAAAAAAACTAAACTCTGCGCAACGCAATTATTCGGTCACGGAGCAAGAGTGTCTCGCGGCTATCGAGGCTATTAAGAAGTTCCGTTCGTACGTAGAGGGCCTACCATTTACGGTGATAAACGATCACGCCAGCTTAAAGTGGCTCATGTCTCTAAAGGATGCTTCCGGAAGATTGGCTCGATGGAGCTTAAAGCTGCAAGGTTTCAATTTTGAAATTGAATATCGGAAAGGCTCACAAAATGCAGTCCCGGATGCACTTTCAAGACTTGAGATGGAATCTCTCGATATACATCACCTCCCAAATATCGATTCTCCATTGTATGTTGACCTGAATTCTCCAGCTTTCCTCGATCCCTCGTACGGCCAGTTAGCCCAGGCCATACAACGATCAAATAAGACAACTAATCTATTTACCGTACAAAACCTTATTTACATTAACGCTTATCCTAACAAAAAAAGCCTATCGGATATTCCCTCTTATAAACTCCTGATCCCCGAATCCCTTCGTCCTGCAATCCTTACCGCTGCGCATTGTCCTCCAACAGCCGCCCATCTAGGAATTGAGAAAACAGCAGAGCTCATCCAGTGATATTACTACTGGCCCGCTGTCGTACCTGACGTTGTGCAATTTGTCAATTCCTGCGATGAGTGCAAATGCAATAAAGCAGCCAACACAACTTCTAAACCACCCCTCGGTTCCCTCCCCATGACTTTTCGACCTTTTCAGCGAGTGTATCTCGATTTTCTAGGACCCTATCTACGCACCAAACCTGGCAACACTGGGATATTGATTGCTGTCGATCACTTTTCAAAATTTGTGCTCACAAGACTAGTTCGACAAGCCACTGCAGTGGAGGTGTGTAGGTTCCTGGAAGATAACATCTTTTTAATGTTTGGGGTTCCGGAAGTCATCCTTACAGATAATGGTCGGCAATTTGAATCGCTCCAACTCCGGCGCTTATGCGGAAAATATGGGGTCCAACATATGTTTACGGCAAAATATTCCCCGCAGGGCAACGCGTCAGAACGCGTTAATCGTACATTGCTGGCTTCGTTGCGAGCGTATATAAAAGAAGACCATCGAGTTTGGGACACCCACCTTCCTGCAATAACACACGCTCTCAGAAATTCCGTGCGTGCATCCTCCAAATACTCTCCACACTTCCTTGTGTTTGGTGAGCATGCTATTTTGCATGGTTCCGTTTACCCGATATTACGACAAGCCACTCAATTTGGTGGAAATCAGTTGTATAGCGTAGATAAACCTGACTACCTACACCAAGTGTACTCCGAGGTACAGAATAATTTAAAGCAATCCTCAGATAATGCCAAAAAGCGTTACAATCTACGAACGCGGCAACCTAAAATTCAGGTAGGGCAATGGGTGTATGTCCGGAATTTTAAAAAAAGTAGTGCCATTGATAAATTTGCGGCAAAACTAGCCCCAAAATATATAAAGTGTATTGTTACCAAATTGATTGGTAACGTGTCATGTGAAGTGGCAAATGAAAACGGTGGTTCCATGGGAATATACCACTTCAAAGACATTAAAGTGTAATAGGTAACGTAGAGCCATAGCGTGAGACCCATCAACAGGGTGTGAGTCGTCCCCACGATTGTTACGTCCGCGGGTCGTTCCATGTTCCACTTAAAATGTGAATTGGCTGCCATTAGGTTGAAACGCTAAGGGTTTCGATATTCGAATTAGCTAAGGCAACACCTACAAAAAAATTTGAAAAAGGGACCAAATAATTTTTTTTGTACGCGCAAATTTTGGCGGTAACTAAAAATTTGGATGACGAAGAAAAAAGTTAGGACGAGCTGTCAAATTTTGGGTCTCGAACGAGAACATCATTTTTATTATACCTAAAAATAAATATAAAAATAAAACAATAAATTATTATTATATGAAACTTTATCGTTATAATTGAAGTACCGGTACCGCTAGTAAAAGTACGCGTTCGCGAAAGTGATGAGTTTTTTTGTGAATCGTTTGCTGTTTTTTTTTGTGCGAGATATAGAAATATCTATCAAGCATATAAGTATATCTAGTAATTTTTGTAACAATTGATCGCAAAAATAAAGAAAAAAAACGATTAGTGAAAAGAATGGGTGTTGGTCGTTTACGACATTTATTACCCTAATAGAAAAAAAAACTTTACAAAAAAAATTAAGCATATAAAATTTGTGCAATTTATCGCCTAACGGTAACTTTTCAACCCCACGCAAAATTAATTGGTGAAAGCGCGGGAGCAGTACTTGTGTAATTATAAGTTTTTTTTTGATATAAGATTTACCTTAAGTACAATAGTTAAATGTGCGTAACCAATTAGAGAAAAAAAATTTGTTAAAAAAGGGGAGAAATGCATCAGTAAAGTGTAGTATAAGTTTGTGCCTTAAAAATAACAATTATAACTGTGATTTTTTTTTCTTATATTTAAAATAAGTGGTCTAGTGGTTCAAGAGTTCCTCTATCATAATAATAATTATAACATTGTAATACCAATAATAATTCTAATAATAATAAAACCATAAAAGAAATAAATAAAAATAAAGGAAATTGACTGTCGTCGAGATATTATAATAGTCGTACAGATAATATCATACATATAATACATATACTAATAATCGAGCACCAATCATATACTAATTCCGGCCGATGAATGCAATGAGTGTAAAGAACGTTTGTGCAGTTTTCTTAATGATAAACTATATTCTATATTAATTGAAATCCATTTAATTTGGTGATAATCATAATAATTATAATAATACTAAAATTCTCTAATAAAACAATAAAGTAATAAAAATTCAAAAAAAAAATATTTAAATTTAAAAATCCTAAGTATATATATAATATAAACCTCGAACGTTATATACATGGTATACCATCAACGGTGGCATCAATCAACATCCAGCTGTTTACGACAAAGTATTTAAGTACCATTTATTTATTTTTTTTATATACCTTTTATATACATTTACCTTATTATATTATATTATATTATATATTAATTTATAAATCTTATCATATGTCTCCACCTACCAAATTTTTATTAGTTTAGTATTTTTTTGTTGTTTCTCTAAAAGTTCGAGATATATGATGAAGAATTATAAATCCCTTTAATGTTAAGTAAAATTACTGGTAGGGTTAGCTAGCACATTAGTTTATAGTGTTACTTGTACACAATTGATTTCTGCGCTTTATTTTGTTTTGGCAATACAAGCTAATTTTCGTTTAGAAGTAACCGTAAATTGCACTTGTTTTATTCTATGGGTATTGTGGGATGGTTCTTTTCGGTTCTTTCTTTATTTTCTTTCGAATGATTACATAAAATGAATTAAAGTGTGATTGAAATGAGGATGCGGTTGAGGTGAGTATACAGGTTAGGTAAGTCGTGTAGTTTATAGCTCGGATCCAAAATCCTCTCTGGCCATCCGCCTCTGGATCAAAAATTAATTTTTCATAGATATACAATTATCTGTTTGTCTCGAATGAGCGTCCAGTTTCTCAACCGATCATCATGAAATTTTCGCCATGCATAAATTGCATATACAGAACAAACCTTACGATATTTTTGAAGGAGCTAGACTCCATAGTCTAGAAGCCTCGGTACAATTTTTTCTAAAATTTTGATTTTTTTAAAATTTATTCACAGGAATGAATTTAAAGCGATTAATCAAGGGTCTGAATCAAGGGGACCCTTCCTACAAATTTTCACGCCATTCATCCAATTTTGCATAGGGAAATGCAATGAGAGGGGATCAAACAATACATCTCCATGTAATCGTCAGCAATTTGGAATTGAGTCGCCTCAGTAAACAAAAGAGAACGCTGTTGACTATGAAATATTATACGAAACGAATTGCGCTTTTAATCAATTGAATCGATCCATATAAGTTATAATGATAATCCATTTTTTAATGTCTAACTCAGACACAAACAAATAATTATTTTTAACTGTTATACCTTTTTTTCAGTTCAGATAGTTGTAAAAAAAACTGATAATGGGGTAATCCGAAATCGATATTCCAAACATTAAAACAAACCATTGTCACAATAAGAAAATAAATTTTTTTTTTCAATTAAAAAAAAAAATAAAAGTTAAAAACACATAATTCTTTGTTTTTGAATTATACAATCCGCCGAAATTTATTGATAGACTCAAACAGATTAATTTGAATAAATTAAATTTTTTATTTTAAATTAAATATTTGAATAAATTGGGTTTGTTATTCATGGGTTTATACGAAACGTCACGTCTTGCAACAGGAAATGCTAAAACATGGACATTACAAAACAGGATATCACAAAACAGTACTTAGTACACTAAAGAACGAGATTTATATTGACATAATATCTGCAACGGTTAAGTGAAGGAACATTTTAATTTAACTAAACAAATTTAATTAATATAATTATTTCAATTAACGTAATTAATCTAATTAACTTAATTAAGCAAATTAATTTTAATAATTTAAATTTAAGTTAATCTTTCAAATAATAATTTAAATAAATTTAAATAATAATTCAAACCTAAGTCAAATCTCTACGTCATAATATGCATACTAACGATCCACTATTGTGCACTGTACTGTTTTGTCAAGTCCAGTTTTAATCGGTCCTGTTCCGTATCATGTACTTTAATGTACTATGCACGATTTGGATTTATGTACTATTTAACCGGTTTTGCAATGTGACATAGTGCGCGGCTACTAAATTCTATATAACTTTAGAAATAATTCACATTCTATTGTAGTCCATTAATGCCACCGTTCCAATCGCCAGTAGTTTACGATATAAATAATCAAGGTTTATTATATGATCAATTTAGAGGGAAAAAACTTTTAAAATGTAAAAAGTACATCTTCTACAAGCAATATCCTTTGCTATAAAATATTGTTGTTAGTGTAAAATTGACTTATTTGGAAATAGTACTAACGTTTTATATTAAAAAATACATCTTATACAAGAAATACCCTTTGATATAAAAAATTGTACGTGTAAATTTGGCTTATTTTGAAAAAATATCTTTTGTTTTCCTTGATGTCATTTTCAAACACAGTTCGCAGTGAAACGTATCGAAGTGGTCATATTTTTAATAGTTTAGTGTAAATCAATTTCTGTTCATCCGAATGCCCATTATTCCCAATTACTTAGTTATATTGGAATAAAATAATTGTGGGTGACTATTTTTCAGGTATTAAATATTGTTTCAAGTGAATATACATTCTTTTTATGTCTTATTATTCTGATTTATGTTTACATACAATACATTTTCAAATAGGAACTATTTGAAATGCCACGAAAAACAAAATCAAACTTTGGAAGGTCAACTAAAATTGCGCGGCGAATGTCAGTTCGTAGAGTTACTGAAACTTCTGAAAACCGAGAGACACGCTTAGAAACTAATTGAATCAAAGCCACTATTTCAAGAGCGGCTGAAACATCACAACAGCGCGATGCACGAGTAGTACATCTTCGAGCAAGAGCCTCTACTTCATGAGCGGCTGAAACATCACAACAGCACGATGCACGAGCGGCTGAAACATCACAACAGCACGATGCACGAGTAGCAGATCTTCGAGCAAGAGCCTCTACTTCAAGAGCGGCTGAAACACCTGAAGAGCGAACCACACGAAATAAAGCTCAACGCTCACGGCAGGCTCTGTTAAGAATTAGAGTCAATCTTAGGAATGCGGCATTTAATTACGACAAATACTACGATTATGGAATGCATCGCGACGTTGTTATTGGTCCAATGGCTACATTGTGCTTACATTGTCGCGCTTTAAAATTTTTGAAAGAAACACCTGGTATGTGCTGCTCCAATGGCAAAGTCAATTTGCCACAACTGACTGAACCACCAGAGCCACTTCTTAAGCATATTCTAAAGCATATTCGGAAATATAACTCATGTTTTCAAATGACATCATTTGGAGCGACAAATATTGTGAGATATGACAATTTTATGCCCACATTCAAAGTCCAAGGACAAGTGTATCATCAGATTGGTTCACTTCTTCCAGTACCCGCACAAGATCCACAATTTTTGCAAATTTATTTTATGGACAACGTGGAGAAAGAGATAAATCGACGATGCACATTCAGTATAGCAACAGATCGAGAAATTATTGCTGAACTACAATCACTATTCCATGAGCACAACTGTTTGGTCAGAGATTTTAAATATGCTTTAGAGGATGTGAGATCTGATGACTTGAAAGTCATTATCAAAGCAGATAAAACGCCATCAAATGAGCATGAAAGACGCTTCAATGCTCCAATGGCTCCTGAAGTAGCAGCTGTAATTGTTGGAACAGAAATTACCCGGCGAGATATTGTTATTAGCAAACGAGATCAAACCAAGCAACGTGTTTCTGAAACACATCGGTCATACGACGCACTGCAATATCCAATACTATTTCCACGAGGAGAAGACGGATATCATCTTGAATTGTATCAAACAAAGGTGCTGTAACATCAAAAAAAGTTAGCTGTATGGTTTTTTATGCATACCGTGTCATGATTCGAGCTGAACAGTTCAACCATATTCTGAAATGTCGTCAACTTTTTCAGCAATTCATTGTTGTTATGTACGCTAATGTTGAAAGCGAACGACTAAATTACATTCGTTACAATCAATCGAAACTTCGAGCTGAAGAGTATATTCATTTACGAGATACAATTGCAAATGATAAAGAAGCTGGTGATATTGGGCAAAGGATTATACTTCCAGCTTCGTACACTGGAAGTCCAAGACACATGCATGAATATGCTCAGGATGCTTTGACGTACGTTCGCAAATATAGACGTCCAGATCTTTTCATCACTTTCACATGTAATCCATCTTGGGATGAAATTATAGATTCACTCCTGCCTGGACAGCAATCATTTCATCGACATGACCTCACAGCGAGAGTTTTCAAACAAAAATTGATACGTCTTATGGATCTCATCACTAAGAACCATATATATGGAGAAATTCGCTGCTGGATGTATTCCATTGAATGGCAGAAAAGAGGTTTACCACATGCTCATATCTTAATTTGGTTGGTTGAAAAAATTGTTCCCACTCAAATTGACGATATCATTAGAGCTGAACTACCTGACCCAGAAGAAGATCCGGGATTATTTGAAATTGTCAAGAAGAACATGATTCATGGACCATGTGGGCTACATAACCCACATTCACCCTGCATGAAAGACGGAAAATGTACCAAAAATTATCCACGTTTGCTGTGGAAGGAAACACAAACGTGTGGCGATGGTTATCCGTTGTACAGACGACGAAAACCAGTTGATGGTGGACACACAACAACTGTCAAACTCAATAATGTTGATATTGAAATTGATAATCAATGGATTGTGCCCTATTCTCCTATACTTTTAAAGTCATTCAAGGTGCATATAAACATAGAGGTCTGCAATTCAGTTAAGTCGATTAAATACATATGTAAATACATAAGTAAAGGCAGTGATATGGCAGTTTTTGGAATTGCGAATTCCAATGCACCCGTTAATGAAGTCGAGCAATTTCAAATGGGACGTTATATTAGCAGTAATGAAGCTATATGACGAATTTTTGGTTTTGATATCCATGAACGCATTCCTGCTGTTATGCATCTCAGTGTTCACTTAGAAAACGGTCAACGAGTCTATTTCAGGAAGAGAACGCCCTTCAAAGAGCTGTAAATCCACCAAACACAACGTTGACAGCTTTTTTCAACTGTGTGCAACTAATGAATTTGCGAAAACATTGCTATATCATGAAGTCCCGCAGTATTATACATGGAATCAATCAACGAAGAAATTTTGCAGAAGAAAACGGGGTGCAAAATATTCTTCAGTGGCTGGCATATTTTCTACTAGCACATTGGGACGAGTATACACTGTTCACCCGAATAATAGTGAATGCTACTATTTACGAATGCTGCTTCACGTGATCATTAATGTTGCGTGTTAATTAATGTTAACATAAGGTACAATATTTTAAATAAATTGTGTAATCAATAATTGCTTGGTTTCATTGGCGTCTGCAAGGAACCTGCGAGGAATTCTTAGTGTATCTCAATGGTATGTACAAATTTGTTAATCAGCAAGATTTAGTTCATGATGGTAAAAGCTGTTATTTTTTGTTTGATTGAATGGAAAATGAGTTCACGTTGAAGGCTCTCCTACCAAAATATTCAAAATTACCCTAATGTTGCACGAGTACTTGTAGCACAATCTTAATGAAAATCGTACTGGAATTTTTTACAAATTAATTACAAATTTGTTACAGAGTTAGAAAATTTTTTACAGGTTCCGTTGGGGGTGCAATTTTTTAAAAACCTTATTTTACGTCACACCACGCCTATTGCAATTCTGTGAATTTTGTTGTTTTGTTTGGTGGTATTAGAATTTCTTTACAAACTAATTACGTAAAAATGGCATAACTAAACCTCTCGAAAACTACCCCAAATGGGAGCAACCATTTAAAATCATTGTATCGTACTGGTTTTGATATAAGAAGTTTTTACAAAATAAATTGAAGAACAATCATTCTAGAAAAATTCCGAAAACAACATATTGCAACCACATTTATAATAGGAAAATTCCCAAAACTACGGCGTATTATGGTAAATTAGGTAAAACCATTTTAAAAATAGAATATACATAAGTGCATTATCTTTACCTTCATTTCTATCTTTTTATTGGTTAAAAATATATATATATATATATAAGCGCATATACATAGTATATTTAGTTTAAGAATCCTTTTTGTTTAAAATAGGTGGTGGGGAATCTTAGTATAAATAAATAAAAATTTAGAGTATAAGCATTAGTATAGAAAAAACGTGTAAATAAAATAAGCAAAAAATAAAGTCGAACCATAAAACAAAAAATTCATTTATCATTTCATCATGCCGGTGCAGCATTAGTGTCATATATTCTGCTTTTACCATAAATAGCTAGTGCAGTTTTTATTTTATTTCAGTTGAAATAAATTTTATTATTCGGCTTTGACATGCCACGGTCGAAATTATTTCCAGCCACAAAGCTCTTTATTAGGTTCTTCCAATACATATAAAAATAATCGAATACGTCATATCCATATTAATTTGAATCGAATTTTAATTATCCATATTTCATAATTATTGTAATAATATACGAAAACATATTTATTGTGAATCATTGATTTTCCAAACCCATCACACCACACCACATTTATTTTGCAATTAATTTGTAAATGTAATACCTCGATACATTGTTATTTGTGCTGTACATAGATGACCTTACAAATTATTCATTTTACTAACAAGCAACAAAATACAATTTTTAAAATTTTACGAGTACCAAGAAATGATTAATTTAGTAACTGCATCCGACACTGCGATGGGAAATTTATTATACACTCTTTGTACCACCACAATCGTATGTATGTATACAGAATGCACTCAAGCAGATTTGTACATAATTTTTTGATGGACTTCCAGTTGTTACCGTATGAACTCGTACGTGTATAAAGCTCTATATGTGTAGAGAAAAGCTCTGTGGTGTATGGACTATATACATGTTGTTATATCAAACGTATAAAATGTTTATGTGTTTAGGAAGGAGTATGTATGATGGGAAAAAATAATAATAATTTAATCTGCTTATAGGGTTTTAAAAATATTAAAATTCAATTTATTTATGCATAATTTTGTTGAAATATAAATCATTTTTGGTAACCCTAAATTCGTTTCGACGAACTATATTTTGTTCGATAGTTTCAAATAGTTAATTTGGAAAGGGATATATGTACTGCTAAAAATTATATCCTTAAAATTATTTCACATAAATCTGCGTATTAAAAGTACCCTAATATAGGTTATATGTATGTATGAGTAAATGTATGGGTATGCAATTATTCCTGTTTTTATTGACTGATTAACCGAGATTGGTTTACCCTTAAAATTATTAAATTTAAAATTAACTATTGTGAAGTTCAGTTTCAGTATCTAAACCACACGATAATTTTAATCGTTTGTTTAATTAAATTAAATTTGTATTTTTTATTTCGTTGGCGCTACATTCTATAGAGGGATTTGGCCGCCTGATATCTAAGGTTACATACAATCAGTTCTACAATTTAGGTTAATGATTGATTACTCCATTGAATCCGAGCCAGACAGTGTTTCCATTTTATTCGTTTTTAGTCACCCAAATTTGTAGTAACTGTAGCAATGGGTGCTTGTTTTTAAAAACGAAGTTTATGTTTTTCGATAAAGTAAGATCACATTGGGGGTTCGTGATATCAGCGCATGTTTGTGAAGATAGCCTAAATTCCATTCTAAGAGTATAAAACCCGGTAATTCGGACCACATCATTCATTCAATTATTCTTCATTACTCATTCTCAATCAAATTCCAGGCTCTAAGAAAAACGAACAATTAAATTTGAATCCATTTTTGGAGGAAAATCAACTCTAGGATCTATGTCCTAACTTGGATACGTAAAACTATTGGATCATCAAGCTGATGAGCGACGTATGAGAATCCTTCCGCCACCTCGAATGCAATCGTCATTCATTCGTACATCAACTCGAGCCATATTTGTATATACCTAGCAGTTCGTACAATAAATATCGAATTTATTGGGGATTTGAGTACTGGTACATTTTTAGTTGCGTTGAGGAGGTTCCTAGCCAGATAACACATTTGTTCATATATTTTAAAGTGACAGCGGAACGAAATGAGCATAAAATGAACTGAAATCTCAAGAAATCATAACGATCAGATAACGATGATTTGACAGCACTTACCCATTTTTCGAATAGCATGATTTCCCGTGCAGCACCAGCGAGAGACGTGAATGTTGCTGTAACAAAAGTTTACCAGCTCGTTTTTAGTGAATATAGATACAATCAAAGACAACACGATAATATAACAACCTCGTGATCAAGAAAGATGAAATATTACCATCACTGGCTCATGAAGCATGAGTTTTGAAGTGAACAATAACAAAACTCTGCCTACGTTTGCTTAGCATCATCATTGAGAGATGGGTTTCATCTTGGATTTTCTACATTATTCTTTTACATATTTCATTCATAGAGTATGAGATCCAATTTTACTCTAATTTTGGTGCCGCTGCCTGCGTATTTATATTTTTTATTTCATGTTTGTTGGGAAATTTTTTTTTTGGATCTACTTCAACATACATAACCACTAACCAGGCGCGAAGTCATAATTTCCTCAAAGATTTATTATCATCAATCAAAGCTGATAGAAATCCTTGTTTTCAGATGTCGACAATGGGGGCCTTCGGACAATGGTAATTACGTCACTAAAACTATAATCTCCTAACTTACTGCCTTGATACATCATAATTTATTATTATTTTATTTTAAAAAAGATCCCTATACCAATAAAATAAACTTTATATTATTGATGTAAGATATTTAATTTAAATAAAATAAATGTTTGATTTTAAATTTGAAAAGTTCGCACAAAAAGCGAAATAATCGATACAACGATATAATAAAAATCGAGCAGATTTTTATTGACAAAAATGCCGCTACAATCCTTCCCACCTCCTGTTTAAATGGGCGTCAAACATCGAAACTATCACCAATCCAAGGTGAGACCCGTGAGCTGGATAGATAGTACTACGGCCTAAAGTGATTCCAGCCCAGTCTAAAAGCGATAATCAATCCTATAGCAATAACAAGTACTATAAAATACCAGTACTGTCTATTTATAGTTTTCATCGAGTAGAACATAAAATGACGCTTAGTTATTGGTAGCAGTTCTTCTGATATTATTGAATGCTCGGAAAACCATACCATATGCAAATTGACCCCGTTACAAATCTTATTTACTAAAAAAACCATCTGGGGCCCCAGATTTTTCTATAGAATGGTGTTTATCTTTTAGTTTTGGTCTAGAACAACTCAAAAGTGATCTTAGTATTTAGTAGCGTTTTTTCTAAAATTAGGAAAAACGCTCGAAAGATGGTTACGCAAATTTACACTTGGTTAACCGGAATAGTTATTGGTATAATTAATTAAATATCGTTCGATAGAAAGTGATATTCGTTGGGTGACAATGACTTTTTTTTTTGATCGTGTTATTTTAATAATAACACTGCTTTATCAGTCATTTTCATTTTGGAGCCGTATCGAATTAATCGATATAGATTATCGATCACAAAATCTATTGAAGCGGTACATATAGTAAGTCGCGGAAAACAGGAATGTCGATATTTTGGTTTTAAAAAGTAAATTCATTTTTCCATTGCGGATGAGATCAATTGTTGTTTGTACGTGTGTGTATGCTATTCCCAGACAGTTTTGTTAAAGCTTTTTTGTGTTCTTTTATTTTCAAAGAGCCACGGGAAATAAATAGAAAAAGGGAAAAACAGACAAAACTAATCCAGAAGAAATCCGGTACCACGCGAAACGGGTTTTTCCGCGACATACCTTTTTTTGTTTTATATACAGATGTGGCCAAATTATTATCACCTCATACGAAATTCATGGTAATGTGATTTTAAAAGTCCGAACTGCAACCTATTACATAGTTGACACGTCATTATGGTAGATATCGAACAATCCAAGGAATTCGTACAAATTAATATACCCAGAAAATACGCCTTTTATGAGTCATTAATACCTGTGCACCCTTTTTTAGGAGCGGAAAGCTTAAGAAGATCGAACGTTATCCAGTTAGTCTCTGAGGGGTACAATGCGTAACGTTGGTGCAGAAATATTGGAGAGAACAGTGAGGCGGAGACTTTTTCAATATGGGCTATGTGCAAGACGACCTAGCAAGAAGCAAAGGTTAAATGCTAGGATTATACAACACAGAAAAACATAGGCAAATGGACATTTTACACAGTTTCAAGAGGGCTGGGAAAAGGCACCAGCAATAAAAGTCCTTCTTTTAATAATATTTTAAAGTTACACTTTTCAATAAATGTTTCTTTCAAGTTTGTCTTTTTTTATTTCTTGATTAGGTTGTATTCAGTGACGAGACTATGATGACTTTGACACTAGCAATGTCCTGGACCGTTCGTAGATCAAAAAGAGAAGAATATTTACCTTCCTGTCCAACAGCAGATCAAATAACCAGTTAGAGTCATAGTTTGGCCAGCAATATCATCAAAAGACTCGTCCCACTTTATGTAGTAAATGGGATATTGAATTACGCGAATCAATATTTAACTGTTATGCAATAACAACTGGCACCGACTATGAATGCAAAATTCAATGGGGACGGAGTTTTTATGCATGATAAGGCTCCATGCCATACGGTAAAAAAATCACCGAATATTTAAGGACTTACGGCATCAAAATCCTTGATTGGCTAGTGAATAGGCCAGATATGAATCCCATCGAAAATATCTGGGATATTCTTAAAGAAAAAGTAGCAAAAAAGGGCCCGCGCACCTAATTAGAATTGATCGAAGCGATGAAAGAAGTCTAGGAAAATGACGCCGATCTACTCACCAAAGCCAAAAATGCAATAAATGAAATGGCCCGTAGGATAAAATTTTTAAAAAATGCTAAAGGAATGTTCAACAAGTACTAATAAATATAGTTATCATAAAAAAATTTAACTTTTATTTGAAAAATTAATTTTTTAAAGCAATAATCTTCCAAATATCTAAATGTGATAATAATTTGGCCACATCTGTTTACATACCTATATACATAAATTTGCGATCAACCGGCCATTTTATATATTATCCAGTGAAAACCACGGCGCTTATAAATAAAACTGCGCTAACAATAATAATATCAGCATTTAGCCGTTTATTTACATGCAGTTGCGCCATTTTTTTTATCGTATTATTTATTATTATTATTTTTATTGAAAAATACAATAATTTTACTTGTTTTTACATGCATTACATCATCAATAAATAATAAAAATAAAAGCTGTACCAAAATAGATCCCTGGGGCATACCGGACGTTGGACTAAATTGTGAAGGTTTATAATTATAGTCACAAATTAAATACGATTAGTAAGGTAGGATTTGAAAAAAATTATCAAATCTTTGAAGCCAAATTTGCCTAAATTGTACAACAAAATTTCATGATTTGCTTTATCAAACGCCTTAGCAAAATCTGTGTAAATGACGTCAACTGGATAATGTCAGTTTAGAGACCTATGGACAAAATATATCTATTAGGATTTCTTGGTTTACTAATTAATTACAGCATATTGGCACAGTATCCCGCAAAAACTACTTCTGCAAATCTTCTAAACCCACATTTACGTTAACCCTGCGTTTAACGGAACCATGTGATTAACGGAAACCTGCATTTCACTGAAACGGGAGTAAACGATCGATTTTAGTCGATTAAGGCCGTAAAAAATTCTACAGAAACCTGTTTTAACGGAAACCGGAGTATAACGATCGATTTTAGTCGATGTAGGCTGTAATAAATTCGTGGGTACCTATTTCTTGCAGAGGAAGTCCGATGCATTATGATCGGTTTTTATATGTGTGTGCTGTTGTATTAAATTCAATGATATCTATTTCTTGCACAGGAAGAAAACCTGTGTTTAACGGATATCGGTGATAACCGTGAACTTGCGTTTAACGGAAATTGGCATTTACCATAACCTTGCGTTTAACAGATACGAAGTTTAAGGGAACCCTTTGTTTAACGGAAACCGATGTTTAACAAACACCTCCGTTCGAAGGAAGTTCGATGAATTATGGTCGATTTTTATGGGAGTGGTTAACGAAACTCAAATTGAACGTGGCGTTCAAGATACATTTAAAAGAAACGATGATGGGCTATGGTGAGGGATTCATTAAATTGTGCTTAATAAAGCAGCTTAATTCTATTGAAAGAATATTTGTGTCTAACAATTACCTAGAATTACCTAGAGGATGAATATACCAAATCTCTTCAGAAGTATGATCAATTAGCGCACATGCTTAAACGTCAGTCCAGTTTGGAGAATTTGTATGGTTTTTATTTGCCTCACCACGCTGTAACAAATAAAAGTAGCACCACCGTGTTGTCCTGGATGGATCACGTATCGGGTATATTGAGATATTGGGCTATTGGAGATTGTTTGGGCCAATTTTCCCCCACTCTTTCACACATATTGGCCGGAACGTTGATAATTTCCCGTTTCATATTTTCCCTGAGCTCCTCTAACGTTGTTAACCCTCTAGTTCTCAAGCTTGCGTTGAGGCTGAATCTACAAAAGTACTTATTCTAATACCATACACTAATCCATTCAAGCAATGCCCATGTCCGCCTATAGCCAATACTATAGGTAATAATATAAAAATACCGTTAGTTAAAACACCGTTAAAACAAATAGTTTCAGTGATTGGATTTCAACAAGTAAATTACTGGTAAGTTTTTACGTTATTTATTTAGTACATTACGTGTTCAATTGTATAATTTTTCATGGGAATTCTTCATTTTAGCTATGTTGATTTTACCCGCCTTGAGAGCAGGGCCTGAGCAATTAATCAAAGTTTTTCTGTAACAAACATGTGTCGAATTGAAATGTTTATTATTTTGATTTGGTCTCTGTAAACGTAAATTAAATAATATATGTCATTTTAGATATGGATCGAGGTAAAACTTACGATGGTTCATTAATGGGGTCAGATGAGGTCTATGATTTACTAGATTCAGTAGAATGTGATGAGTTAGACACTGATATTGAGGGCAATTTCTCTGATGTTAGTATGGAGGATCCAGACTATGTTCCACTTAAGCGTGCTTTCAACGTGTTCAATATTAACAACAATAATACATGTTTAGATGCAATTCCAAGAGAAATTGAACCGAACCATTCACAAGCCAATATAGAGGGGTTGAAGAAGTTGAAATTTCAATTCTTGGATCACCTTGTGAGTTAGATCCCAGAGGATCAGAGTTCACGAACAACTTTGGAGTTAATGAAGATTGTTTTCAAATAAACGCTCCCTCTAATAACATCATTGATTATTTATATGCTACAATTCAAAATGAAGTCCCTTCGCAATCTAAAACTCCGAGGGTTGAAAAAGCTGCATCTTTATTTCATGGATCACCGCACGAAATAGATCCCAAAGGTTTAGAATTCAAGAACATCCTGTGGCGCAAACAAAATCTTCAACTTCATAAGAAGCAGATAGAGTTCAAAGGTACGGAAAAATTGCCTGAACCTTTGTATCAACTGAAAACGTCATTTCGATGTTTCAAATATTTTGCTGGTGATGCTTTGTTCAAACACATTGCAAATGAAACTAACCTTTATGCACGTCAAGCAAATATTTCAACCAATTTCGTTACAACCGCAAAAGAAATACAAACGTATATTGGAATTCTTTTTTATATGTCCATTTATAAATATCCTAACGTTAGAGAATATTGGGCTGAACATTCATTTGAACCAATTAGAAGAGCCATGACAAGAAACAGGTTCGAGGAGATACGCGGCTACTTACACATGAATGAACCAAAAGATCATCCACAATTTGATCCTTTATTCAAGGTAAGACCGATTATAGATCATTTAAAACAGTCGATTCCGGTAAATCCAATGTGTCAACGCCTTTGCGTAGATGAGCAAATGTGCGCTAAGAAAACAGCATCACACCTAAGGCAATATATGCCAGCAAAACCCCATAAATGGGGTATGAAGTTATTTGTTATCTGCGATTCTTATGGTTATTCATATGGCTTTGAATTGTACTCTGGAGCAACCATCAAAACCACATTATTTATTTTGATAATTTATACACGACATTGCCACTTATGGTGTATCTATACAGCAGAGGAATATATTCATTGACAACGCTACGTGCAAATCGAATAGGTAACTGCAAGTAGTTAAATAAGTCGCAAATAAACCTCGTGGATATTCAACAGAGTTTGTGGGCTCATCTTATGGTGTTGACTTGTCGACCACACACTATGATACGATAATAAATGTGTACGCCTAGCTTCAACTTATGTAGGTGTCGTGCCATTCAAGACTGATGATATGACACATGGTACATCAAAAGCAGTCCGTTTTGATAGCATGATCTTGAATGTGAATGGCACGACACCTACATTAACAATCAACGAATTGAAGTTAATTGTCCAACAATAATTCACAAGTATAATGCACATATGGGTGGTGTAGACCTAATGGACGGACTTTTAGGTAGATATCATATCAGGATGAAGACAACGAAATAGACAAGTAGAGTTTTTTATCTTCTCTTGGATTTGGCCATGATCAATGGATATTTGTTGCACAAACGACAAAACAGGAATCCAAAAGAGTCTTATATAAAACTTCCTGTATTTCGTAAACAAGTGGCAGCTATCTTGTGCGAATATGAAGCGAGCGATTCTAAAAAGAAATCAGTTGGAAGGCCGCGGTCGACGGGTACTAGTGAGTCCTGGAAAAGAAAATCATATCTACCTTTAGCGGATGTGAGATTTGATGGATACGTACATTTTCCTGAATGGTTGGACAGATTCGGAGAACGTCAATGTAAGCTACGGGGATGCAAATCAGAAACACAATGCACTTGCTCGAAGTGTAAGATAAATTTATGCTGTAGTGTTGCAAAAAACTGCTTTTATGAATTCCATCAAAAATTAATAGAAATGCCATAATACTGCTGTAAACATGGAAGTGTGACATTAGTGTGATAGCTGTGAAATAAAACAAAATGACCAAAATACATATTGTTATGTCTTTTAATCCTTACATATTTTTTTTAGTATTAAGAGTCCATGTGCGCCTCAAGGCGGACATGTGAAAAGTGCTCACACAGAGCATTTAGGGTCACTTTAAAATAAAAGTGATGATAGATTCGGTATAAGCAGCCATAAATTTAACTTTAATAATTTTATTGAAAGAAACAATTTGGACACTAGAGGGTTACATTGTTGGCATAAACGAACGGCGGTAAACACACATTGCCATTTTCTTATATTTTTCTACAAAAGCGTTACACTTGTGAGTGTATATCAGAAGCAGGCATAGCAGCTCTAAGACGATTCATCGCGCGCAGCAGCATTCTCAAAAATATTTATAGCGACAATGGTACAAATTTTGCTGGAACTGAAACTAAATTAAAAACCTTGGCGACAATCACCAAAATTGACAAAATTTTGATTAATTTGGAATTTTTCAAGCCGCGGTAAAATCAATTAAGCTTCATTTAGTCAGAGAAATCAGAAAACCCCATCTTACAATGGAAGAATTATGAACGTTTCTGTGTCAAATAGAAGCTATCTTAAATTTGCGGCTACTATGTCCAATGTCAGCAGACGTTTCATCATATGTTCATATGTGGACCTTACGCCAGCTCATTCCTTGGTTGGAGAACCAATTTTAAGCATTCCTGATAGGCAGCACTTTATCGAAGACGGAGATCCGGTCAATAATTGAGAAAAGATCCAACAACGGGTTAACGGGTTCTTAACCATTTGCAGCAGCGATACAAGCCACAAGAAATTAGAGAAAATTTCAAAATTGGTGAGCTTGTTTTATTGAAGGATGAGAATCAACCTCCGTGTCATTGGGCGATATGAAAAATTGTCACTTTATAACCAGGAGATAATGGCCTTGTACGCGAATAGTCACTATCAAAACACTTTCAAACGTCACATGAATAAATTAATAAAACTTTCAGTAGATTAAGGAAACCTTAATGGTGGAAGAGAAAAAAAATGTTAAAACAACAACACTTATGCTATCAAATTATGACATTGAATATATCAATTTTTCCATATACATATACATCCATTAAATACTGATGACACGGAATATGTATATCGGTTTTCATATTGACTAGGGCATTTACATTTATTTTAGCGCTCGCTCTTGCGAGCAAGCTTATACAAAGACTTAGGCCGTCTGTCTGTTGGCACTATCACAGCAAAAATTATACATACCAGAGAGCTCAAAATTTGCACACAGATAGATACTATTCTAAAAAGGTCACATTTAAAATTTGGGAACTCTACGTCAAGTAGTTTTCGAGATATTCAACTTTTTCTAAAAATAGAGGTCACACAGATGCGGCTCTCTATTTCTTTTTTTAAATTTTCAATTATTATTCTAGGCCTACTTTTACCTATAGTAAAAAGAGTGTTATTTCAAAACTAGTTTCTGTATTTTTTTTTGATTTGCTTAAGGTTCTATTCATTTTTTGTCTATTGGGCTAATTTGTTGTATTAGCACCTTAGTTGTTTCAGAGGTTTTACACCTCTGTCCGTCCGTCTGTTGCATTTTTCCTATTTTATAGAGCGCTTGTCGGATAATTTCAATTATCCGCTTCTACTAGTTTACATTTATTTTGCATAATCAATAGTTTTCTAAGTGATCTTTTTTGTATATAAATCAAATAAATTATGGAATAAATATTAGTTCTTACACAATAGTCAACGTGTTTCTGTCCAGCCCTGACCAACAGCAAGCGAGAAACAATTTAAGTAATTGTCAACTATCAAATTTGTGATTTGACCAAAATACGGTCAAACAAAAAACGATGATAATCTTTGTGATTACATGTGAAAAAATATAAACTTGGTGATTAACAACTTTGCAGGAATAAATTTTTTTTTGGTCTTTGCGAGTTTACATTTAGACATCTAAAATATAAACTAATTTTGCCGTTAGGATAAAATAATGAAAAAATTTAGTTTTAAATAGCATTTCTTAACTTTTTGAGGTTGCCTACATTGTCGACATCATTATTTCTACCTAATAGATTATGTACCATACGCCCAACCCTAATAATTTCTCTTTTTGGACTAAGCTCCCACATGTTCTAAGTGAGATATCGTATTATTACATAAGCAATTTCGGCAATCTTTTCAGATAAAATATTGCCTCCCTTTATTTTCACGGAAAACGGTTAGGCAGGTACATGAAATAGAATTTCAAGAATTTCACGTTGTTATTCAATTATTCATGTTTATCGCAGGGTGCAGGAAAAAGTCGTGTGTTCTTTCTTCTCTCCTAACAATCAACGAACCCAAAATAAATAATTTGCAATTTACCATTTTTTACTGGATACAAGTTCTAGGTAGTGGAAAAGTTTTTCAATTTTTTTTTTCATGTGTTTCCATCTAGAAAAAATATATGAAAACGTTTGTCAGAATATTTTAAAGTAAAATTCGAATTACTCGGAAAATCAATGATACATTTTTTATATAAATTATTAAATATTTTCAATTTTAATATTAATAAATTTGATTCCTATAAGTTCAATATTACGCCCGTTAGCATTCCAAATGACTAAATTCTATTGAACCGTACAAAGATATAAATGAAAAAATAAACGTATCCGTTTTCTCGGTAGTCACATAAGCAAAGAACATCAAACGTAAACAATTTTATATAAGAAAAAAAAAATCAAAATCAACTTACCGAAACGTTAAGGTTAATTGACCAAAAATTCTATGTCCCTGTACAAATTTTGTATCTGCGTACAGGACGCCTTTTAACGGGGCGACAATACCGTTCCGTGAGACCAGCTCACGTGTTGGTATATAAACCGTTAACATAGAATTTGGTGACGATTTCTTGTAAACTCTGCAAAATATATTTTAAAATAATCGGATGCTGCGTATGTATAAAATAATTGCTCGTCATACCTTTGTGAGCCAAGTAAGTCGTGTGCTGCATCTTTTGGTGTTCTGGAAATATACAAATAAAAAATGGATTATCATTAAAATTTGTGATTTGGTTTCTGAAGTGTATAAAAAATTTTTTTTATGTTTTTTTAATATAAATAAGATGTAAGACGAAATGAAGATGTTCTTTATACATATTCGTATAATCATTAAAAATGTTGCATTATGTTGCCAAAGCATATCCATTACGATTTAATGCACTGTCTGTTTCTTATAATCATTTTAAAGTAGTTTTTTTATGTGCGCTTATCTGATACAGTCTGGTGACTTTCCACATAAAAAGTTTATTCTTTATTCTCTTTGTTTATTGTCTTAAGGTGTTGCGATGATTTAGCAGTTTGTGAAGTTTAATTTGAAATTTTATTACACTAAGGACAGGCTGTCATTTCATGTTGGAGAAGCATTAGAGTGGATGCATCATTCTTCAAGGAAACTATATCTATATACATATGTATATAAAAGTCAAATTATGTCTGTAAATATGTTACCCAAAATCTCAAAGACCATAACCCGATGGACATGAAACTTTCATACAATGTGTATCTCGGCAAGGAGGTGGTCGCATTATCAAATATCGCGAACCGCTAAACCAATCGTCTTTAAATTTTGAGCGTGTATAAATTGCATGTCCAGAACCAGCCTTACGATATTTTTGAAAGGGTTGAACCCTTCGGCCTAGGGGCCCGCTACAAATTTATCTTAGGGGCCCGCTACAAATTTACACTACCAAGAATCGAGAACTGCTCAACCGATCGACTTGAAAGGTTGACCGTGTATAAGCTGCATGTCCAGAACCAACCTTACGATATTTTTGAAGGGGTTGAACCCCGTAGTCTAGGGGCCCCGGTACAAATTTATCTAAAACACTACCAAATATCGTGAACCGCTCAACCGATCGACTTGAAGTTTTAAGCAGTATTTTGATGTGTAAATATTTCTTGGCAAACATTCGCAAATACAATGCATGTTTCCAAATGAACTACCACTCCAAATGGACTTGTGCTACCAATGTCATCAGAAACAATTACATGACAACGTAAAAAATGCAAAGGGTGGTTTACCATTTTTTTTCTAATCGCACAGGGTGATACTTCATGTACTCGTACCTCAAATTAAATTTGCTTTTAAACTTAAACATAATAAATTAAATGATAAATTTTCAGTTAGGTTTGCTGTTTTAGAAGTTTATTGAACAATGTTTCTTAGTACATTGCAACGACAGTTCATATTAATACGCAAATAAGCTATTTATAGATTTCAAAGTACTATAATGCAAAGAAACCTGTTTTGAATACCTTTTTTGTTGTTAGATATAAATATAAAAGCGAAATTCATACCTCTACCGAGAAATAGGAAAGATGGAAGAAAGGAAAGATGACAATGAACATTCGAGAGAAGTGCGAGGTAGATTACGCAATGTTATCTATGCTTGTCGACACGTAATCTATACGTAAATTATACATCGATTTTATTTACGCTCCTGACGTTGAAAATGTAGACAATGTCGACCACCCAGGAGATCATAATAAAAACTCATTTTTCTCATAATTTACATTTTATTTTATGTTGTATTGTGGGATAATTATGCTAGTGCCGTGAAAGTAAGTTGGAACGGTGTGCTCGACTTACTAATTAATTATTATTAATTATTGACCCCTGAGGGGAACTTGTTACCCCCATTGGGCGGGTCCCTAGGTGGGGGATAAGGGAAAGCTCATCGGCTACAACCGAAAGGTAGGAGAAAAGTAAAATAACTACCGCTGACCAACAAGTACACTTTTCTTTCTGGTAGTATATTTTACTCAATACACATCTACTATAATAATAAAAACATCTGTATTATTTTAAAAATTTATCTTGGTAAGGGTTATAAAATTATGCTTTATGTCATGGTTTGCCACTAGTCTCTTTTATAGTCTCTACTAGTCGCTCTACAGAAGTTAGCTCGATGTAAATGTAAACCAAAACTTGCATTTTTTATCCAAAAAATCGTATATACAGTGCTGGAAAAAAAATTGGGCAAACATATTTGGGGTCTGTTTTTGCAAAAAATTACAAAACTTTAGAAAGCAATTGTTGTTTGAAACCAATTCGCTTAACTGATTATGATGGGATTGGGTTTTTTAGATGGAAATGGGATTCTTAAATGATTTTTGGAAGAAGTTCTGGAATATGGCCACCTGGGGCGGAACTCGTCCAATCCATAACCGATTATGATGGAATTAGGTATGTTGGATGGAAATAGGATTCTCAAACAATTTTTGGTCATATTCCAGAAATTCTTGCAAAAATCATTTAAGAATCCCATTTCCATCCAACATAACCAATCCCATCATAATCGATAACGGAAAAATGGAAAATAAAAAAAATTGTCCGTTAAATCGAGCGTTCGTTAAATCGGGGTTCGTTAAATCGGGGTTCGTTAAATCGAGGGTTTACTGTATTATTCAAACAGCGAAATGCTCCGATTGGGATTCATCGATATAAAGTAAACAAAGCGCTATCGCGCCACTATTTTTGGTCATAAAATAAAACAAGCACTATCGCGCTGCTTGGGTTTTTTCGTACTCATTTAGAGATAGCGCGGTCGCGCTCTTTGGTATTCTTCCACAGTGTTTTTTCAACACCCCCTGGGACTGAAACGATTAATAAATAGTGTGAGAGTTCAACAAATTAACAGTGTAACAGGTTATATGAACTGAACTAATTTATATTACAGCCATCCTTTCAGTTTGATGCAACAAGTAGAGTATAAATAGTATTAGAACAAACCTTGACCTAGCTAATCTACTATTCTATTATATATTCTTTTTTGCACACATATCGTAACATTGCATATTAGCATGCAAATAAATTTGATTTTACAACATACCACCCCATTTGGTTTTCCAATCTAGCTTATTTGTTTTATTGGTTGGAATTCATGTTTTGGTCTCATAAATATTCATGAAAATTGCTGTTTTATGGCTTTTACTCGTGTATAGTTATGTGCTTTTCTTTTAGTTTTATGTTTTTTTTTTCTCCGTATGTTTATCAGACGATGTATAAAATATTTCGCATATTATCACAACACCTCACACAAAAGTGGAAAAGTAGGAACAACAATTTCTGTGTTTAATATTTTATATTTCCATTATAAAACGTTTTTGCCATCAATTTTCTACTTTGCAAAGTTTTAATAGAATATGTACCTAACCTACATAATAGAGCGTAATAAAAATTGTTTTGCTTTGTGTCTACCGTGTATTATTATTAGGGTATGTGTTGATAGGGTTTTCATTTTGATTTTTGTAATAAAATTAATTAAAATTATATTGTCCCTAATTATATAATTGAATTTATAGTAGCATTCTTTAAACGTGCGCCCATGCAAGGATCCGTGTATATAAAGCTCTGTGAAATAATAAATAAGATTCTCGTGCTTATGTGAAATGAATCTTATCATTAATAACAAGGCTACCATCACGTATATGAAGTTAACCCCGGATTCTATCCTCGAAATTAAAAACAATAATCATGCAACACTAACATAATTATATTCGTCTAACTCTTGTGTGAAGTTAGCCCCGAATTTTATTATATGATAAATAAAAATATTTATTAAAATTATTATAAATTTACGTCACTTTTGGCCAAATATGAACAAAATCGTATATCGCACAATATAGCGGCGAGCTCCTCTTGTGTTTGAGTCGGATTTTCATCGAGTAATGCTCCTAATTCATCGTCTACCAATTTTATTGGCTTTAAAGGGTCGAAACCATTCTCTACATGATTTACTGGTTTTAGAATTGTCACCGTAAATTTCCACAAGTATTCGATGTGCTTCAGCTGCACTTTTTTCCAATTAAAAACAAAATAACACTGCCCGCAAATGCTGTTTGATTATCAAAAATCCGACATATTCAACACCGTAAAAAACACATTTTGTATGAAATTCAAAGCAAGACAAACTGAATGTTAACAGCAGATACTGGGAGGTACTGGATTCGAATCCCACCGGAGGCTGCATGCAAATTAATATATTTTTTTACGATCTATTTTATCTATTTATCTAAATCTTCTATATATATAAAACCAGCTGAAATGATTTGGCTTAATCTTTTTATAATTGTGTTTGAAATAGTCAGGAGATGGATGGTCTTACGAAAGAAAATTTTGGGAAAATCTACCGAAAAAGTCGAAAAATCGAAAAATGATGTTTTTGTACAGGATGTCGCACGTATTCGAGATTTTACAATTTTTCTGTTCTAGAAGCTGGTCAATTAGAAGAGAAAAATTGTAAAATCAAAGTGAAAAATTCGGAAACTTTCGGAAAAGCCCGAAGAAAATTGAATTTTTTTTCATGCGCATAGTTGAGAACGGCTGAACCGATTTGGCTCAATCTTTTTTTGCTGTGTTAACAATTTCCAGGAGATGGTTCTTACGAAAGAAAATTGGAAAGTTCACCGAAAAAGTCGGAAAATTCGGAAAATCGAAAAATGATGTTTTTAATGTTAGTATCGGATCCAGATGGTCTTTTAGAAAAGAAAAATTGTAAAAACTGAGTGGAAAACTCGAAAACTTCTGGAAAAAACCGAAAAATAAAATTGAGTTTTTCCTTTCTTGCGCATCAGTTGAGAACGGCTGAACCGATTAAGGGGGGGGGGGGGGGGGGTAGGGCCTTGAAAAACATTTTTTTTTCATTTTTTTTTATTTGATTGTACAACTCTTTAAGAATATCCAGTTTAAATTTCAGATCGATCGGAGGAATATTGCCGGAGATAAAGTGCTTTGAATGTCTCCCCGTTTGAAGTGGCTTTTAGCGGATACTCGCGCGCCGCGTATAAACTATCTCCGTCTTTCTCTCTGATAGCACTATCACTCTTACATACGGAAGGATCGAAGTTTATGTGTACTGTAGATGCTTGTATTTGTGCCTTATATCCATATATTATTTATTAATATATTTTCGATGATTCTGTGTGAGTATACACGAAAAATCGTTACTAAAACTTTAAACGCGTTTTTCTCGAAACTACAATAATATTTTTAAAAGCGGTGGCCACTGCAACTCAAAATCTACTAGTCAGATCCTTTTCATGTTTTGCACCCTCTTTAAGTGCACAAAATATGAGGTCGTGACGTCGAGATACTTCCTTTTTTTTACTTCACAAAAAGTTGTACAACCACGAAATTGATGACTTTCGACGTTTTTTTTCGAAAAATCCGATTTTTTGACTTCAAAGTGATGCCAAAAAAAAAAAACGTAAAAAAAAAATATATCTCGACGTCACTACCTCGAAAAACTCATAACCTAACCAAAACTTTTTGATTTTTTGCGTTTAGATGATCCAGTGATGACTTCTGATGGCCACCGCAAATCTCCTTTTTTTTCGAAGAGCTTCCGAGAATTTGCTGTCACGAGTTCAATTTTAATTATTTTAAGCTAAAAATTTAAGGGAATATTCTTGAAACAACTTCTAATCATGTGTATAATCTATGAATAAATTGAATTAACTATACTATGAAAAAAAAAATTATCAATAAAAGGCTTAAAATAGAGCGTCAAGACCCTACCCCCCCTTAAGCTCAATCTTTTTTTGCTGTGTTAACAATTTCTAGGAGATGGTTCTTACGAAAGAAAATTGGAAAGTTCACCGAAAAATCGAAAAATGTTGTTTTTGTACAGGATGTCGCACGTATCCAAGATTTAACAATTTTTCTGTTCTAAAAGATGGTCAATTAGAAGAGAAAAATTGTAAAATCTGAGTGAAAAATTCGGAAACTTCCGGAAAAGCCCGAAGAAAATTGATTTTTTTTTCTTGCGCATAGTTGAGAACGGCTGAACCGATTTGGCTCAATCTTTTTTTGCTGTGTTAACAATTTCCAGGAGATGGTTCTTACGAAAGAAAATTGGAAAGTTCACCGAAAAAGTCGGAAAATTCGGAAAATCGAAAAATGATGTTTTTTATGTTAGTATCGGATCCAGGTGGTCTTTTAGAAGAGAAAAATTGGAAAATCTGAGTGGAAAACTCGAAAACTTCAGGAAAAAACCGAAAAAGAAAATTGAGTTTTTCCTTTCTCAATCTTTTTTTGTTGTATTCGCAATTGCCAGGAGATGGTTGATATGAGAGATTGCAATTGATATGTATGTTAAGATCGAAACGAAACATTATAATTACATCCGCTTCGATCAATTAAAACTATGTTCCGAGCAGTACAATCATCTGCGCAATGCCATCGCTTCGGACGGGGATGCATCCAACGTCGGTCAATTGACAGTTCTCCCAGCAAAATATGTTGGCAGCCCACAGAAAAAAGAGACTCATTACAGAAAAAAAAGGCTCATCAACTGCTGATTTTTCAAAACAACTGTTGGTGCTTAACAATGGTCAAATTCCTATTGATGCTTTGACAGGATTGATTTCGTTTCCATCGAATTTTTGCATTTTCACGTCGAAGAAAGAGCTTATCACGAATCTATTCCCGCACATCCGCTGAAATTGTTTATCAATCATGATTAGCTCAGCAAACGATGCGATTTTGGCAGCGAAGAACAAGGAACAGTCTGAATTACTTGATTCAAAACCAGATCGCTGGGGAAATGCATTGTTACAAATCCGTTGTCTGTGTGACCAATCAAGACGAGAAAACCTTCGACCAAGTTTTTAATGCGCTTGTTTTGCCTGGAATACCACTGTATAACTTGATACTCAAGGTAGGATCTGTGATAATCATGCTACGTAATCTGAACCATCTGAAATTGTGTAACGGAATGTGATTGGCTGAGAATAAACTGATGAACAACGTGATTCAAGCGACGATCATCAATGGCAAATTTAAACGAGAAGATGTTCAATAACTCCGAGAAGTCTTCTGATTCCAATTGACATTTCGTTCGACTTCAAGAGCATTCAGTTCCCCATTCGTCTGGCGTTCGCTATATGATTAACAAATCACAAGGTCAATCTTTTGGAGTGTGCGGAATAAATCTGGAATTTCCGTGTTTTTCTCATGTTCAATCAATGGAAAAATATTTTTTACCACAGTCCACAATGCATTGTATTGATTCCATTTAATTTCACTCGAATAAAATACATTGAATTATTTTGAATTCCAACTGACTTCAATTCATTTCTATAGTGAGAGAAAAAATCGTAAAAACAACTGAAATTTCTATAAATGCCTGAGTTGAATCGACATTTCATTCACTTTTCAATACATTATGCCGCCTTTATGGTTGCGTTCGTTCGTTCTAACAATTTTTACGACCAATCATATTGCTCAAAAATTATGATTTTTTTCTTCTTGAATTTTCCACAAGAAATGATTGGTCGAAAAAACGACGGAACGAACGAACGCAACATAAACTTGCCTTAAGTGTTGAATTCGATGAAAATAGAATGGAATGCCACTCAACTCAATCTTCTATTGTGAATTGAGTTGAGTTGTTTGATTTTATCTCTCATCAAAATCAATTTTCGTGAAGCACAAAATTATTTGCTCGGAGCGAAACAATTTGGGGCGAAACGTGGTTCGCCGGGTCAACTAGTCTATCTAATATAATCATACGAGGAATAATTGTCTATGGTTTCGGAAATGGCTCAAACGGTGAGGGAGGGTTTTGAATGTCAGGAATTGTTTGTGATGGGTTTCATGAATAGGGTCGTTTGGTTTTTAATTTTATTTTTGGCTCTCCATATTTTTATAAAAGTTTCTGAAGGAGCGTTTTCAGTACCCGAAACTAATTGTAATGGGTCCTGATTTCGGGAAAATTCATTTAAACGGTCATCCGATGGAGGCCAGTTTCAATTTCTTTAATTTTTTCGGCGCGCATGATCGAATCCAATTCTCATTAAAATTGGTAAAGGAACGACATCAAATGCCAGGAATCTATTTCGATGGGTTCTGATTTCGAGAAAATTAGTTTAGTAGTTATTCTCCAGGATCCTTTATATTTTTTTCGTCTCGACCGATTTTTATAATCCTTGCGGTGATAAGATGTCATAATTTCGTGAAAATCCGTTAAGAAAGTTTTTACGTAGAGAATTTCGAAAGCAAGGAAACGATTATGAAGAGTTCTGATTTCTTGATAATTGAGGTAGGAGTCCTCCAAATGATCCGTCATGATGCACAATGATGCGTGATATTGCATCGTGTTGCATGATGTTGCACCATGTTGCACGATTCTTGCGTTATTTTGCATGTTGCACTATGTTGTGAAATGATAAATCACGTTCCGTCATATTGTGCCATGTTGCGTGGCGTTGCATATTGCTTGATGTTGCATCTTTTGGAGGATGTTTTGTGATACACTCAGAGATGGACATTTATACGCTATCTACAAATTTTAACGTGATTGCGCCGAGAACTCGTGGACAACGTCAACTACTCGTAGACAACGTCAACAATGTCTGCTACTCGTAAAGACGTCGTTAATTACGAATAATTCGTGCGAACAGTGGTGTGATTGAATGATTTACATATTGTATCTTGGTCAAACTAAATTGGCGATAGTTGTCAGTCTATCAATAAAACGTACTGAGTCTATTATTTAATGCTAAATTGCGTATTAAGGCTGCGTACCAATGGACGGATAAATTGTTTACGATAAAAAAAAATCCCTAAAGCTACCAAAATTTTACAAGATATTATGGATAATTATAAGCTAATTATAAATGCTCTATTAAATTTTTTTCGGCTCCATCCCTTCCAACTAAAACGATGGGTTCTGCTAGCTTTAGAAAAAGTTAGCAAACCCCATATTAAACATGGTGATAAAACATTTAAAAACTGAAGAGTAATTTTAGGCTAATTAAATGCCAAATTAACAATTTTTTTTGTACCTCTCCTTCTAGAGAAAGTATAAGCCTGTCCCCCTCAAAGCTATCAGAACTCAAATCGAAAATCGGACCAAAACTGAAATTAGAACATACAATAAGATAAATTGACCTATAAATAGTTTTAGGCTCATTATGAATTTCGATTTCGGTTCTGCTAGCTTTAAATTAAATGAGCTGAACTTTAGTCGAGAATGAACACGACAAAGAATAAAAAAAATTAAATAGGGCGTTTAATCAGCCTATTATTAGCCTATAATTATCCATACTATCTTGTAATGACTCGTGGCGTGGTAAACCCGGGTAAAATTAATTTTTACCCTACAGTACGCTGCTTCATCTTTAATGAAAACTTAATAAAAAATTGGTATCAGACACGTTAACTCCATATTAAATACAATGTTTTCTAAAAATATTTAAAGTTATTAAATCATATATATTTCACTGACATCTACTGACATTTGGCCAAATTAAAACATGTATGGAGTTGAATTGAACTATACATATTTTGTTCACTGAACTGAAAAATATTGCATTCATTCATGAATTAATTTAACAGTGCAGTTAAATGTCAAAAAATTCACAAAAAAACTAAATTTTGTTAAATTAATTCTATGGCAGCTGATGTACTCTTCCTTAAATATGATGGAATAATGAAATCAAGTAATTTAAGGATGAGTCTGAATTGGCTAATGTAAATAGATCCTAGATGGCGGCTGTGATTGGTTTAAGGTTGTGGTTTAATTTTAATTGTATACTACATCCTTTACAGGTTCATCTTATAAATTAATTTTTAATCCGGCTAGTTGCCCTATTTACTTTGTACTTCTGCGTTCAATTCAATTCAATTCAATTTTATTCGTAACTGCATGGCCGTTTTCGTTGGAGTGGGCGATTAATAATAATAACACAATAAAATGACACTCGGAGATCAAACCTTAATTAGTTCACTAAATTATTCGCTAAAATTATTCGAAACTATCCGATCATGGTTTTAGTATTAAAAAAGTATAAAATTAATTTAGCGAACTGGAAAATTTTATATACGTTGATGTGGCCAATTTAGCAGATAATGCGTGCTTGGATTTGGAACAGAAACCATAAATAAAAATTTTAATAGTGCGCAAATAATTAATGTGATTTAACCTGTGTTGCTTTCAAAAGATTACAACAACAATTGCATTGTATTCAAGTCGATTGTCTTAGAATGTTAAGAAACAAATTTTTAGGATTAGGGGAAATAAAATCATTTTATGGTTATGGTGTTTACCGCAAGGCGTTATTTTTTCTACTTTTCTCGAAAAATTTATCTTGTAGAATAATTTAGCATTTGTTATTTGATAGGAAAATACCGAATTTAAATTGTTCTATTTCTTAAAATAAAAAAAAATAAAATAAATATTAAGAAAATTAAAACGCATTAAAAAATTAAATCCAAAAGTTGTTGCTTTCACATTTCTTAGCTAAGCTAAGCGGATTTGCGAAAGCAACACTTTTAGTATCAAAATTTAAATTTATTTGGCCCCTTGAATAATTAGACGATTACCTAACAGCTAGACAGCAACTTTATCAAATCGGCCAAAAACAAAATAAGAGAAAATAATGTGAAAATTATACTACTTTTAATATCTTTTGCTAGATTGTCTACATTGTTGACATCAGGCAGACAAATAACGCTTTGTAGTCTACGTAATAGATTACGTGTAGACAACTGCGTAGATTACAATGCGTAATCTCATTACATCATATTGGGCTTGGGGCCTTTTGCCGGAACAAAGTTCGAATGCAAGGAAACGATTCAACACCATTTTACATTCTGCTGCACCATGTTCCATGATAATGCACTCTGTGTCATGATATTGCACCATGTTATATGATGTTGCACCAGGTTGTATGATGTTACATCATATTACTTTACATTGCACCTTTTTGTGAGATGTTACACTATCATGTGGGATGTTGTATCATGTAGTGCCATATTCGTGATGTTGCACCACGTCACTTGATGTTGCATCTTGTTGAGGAATGTTGTGTGTGTATTCCACTCATCTGGCGTCATGTTACACATTGTTCCAGAATGTTGTGGAATGTTGCTAGATATTGCACTATGTTGCATCATGTGTACCATGTTGCGGGACGTTTCATATTGAAGTGCGATCTTGTGGCGCTTGGTCTTGTGTTTTTCTTTACCTTCTCTCTGTGTATTGGGGTCAAATTGACCTCAGTCAATTTTAAATTTGAAAAAAATCCTTTTTTGCTATTTATATGGTCCATTCCGTTTATGAAATCCTCAACTAATATTTTATTCACACAATGCAAGGAAAAATGGGCCTAAATTACTTTTAAATTCCATAATTACCATAGCACAAAACCTATTTTTTTCAAGTTTAAAATCGACTGGGGTCAATTTGACCCCAATGCACAGAGAGAAGGTTTAATAAAATATTTGGCGTTATGTTCCATCATAATGGGGAATGTTGCACCAAATTGTGTTGGTTGCATTGCGGGAATTTGCATGGCTGCACGTATCGCGTCCTTTTAAAAATGTTGGGTGTTATGAGTAGAAATATTGATTTGTAGCATTCGTTGTTATTAATATTTTGAGTTTGGTCCCCGTTTCACCGTTTGTCATCAGGGTCGGACCCGACTCCCTTATTTTATTTGCAGCTCTCACGTTTTTTTATAAAACTCATTTGAGGGTGTGTTTTCGGGAAAATTAATTTAGGGTCATCCGTTGGGAATCATGATCCATTACTTGTTTTTATTCATTTTGAGGAAGCACAATGAAGCACAATTTTGAAAAAAACTGATGAAGATCCTAGGTGGCAGTAGTTTAAAAACAGCAAAAGAAACATTGATTTCAATGGAACAAATATCCTATAGAGGGATGAACAACACAAGGGACAATACATTCGGATAATGCGGGAATACGCGATACTTGGTCATACGACATACATTCCAATCTATGAAGTCTTATGTATACATAGAGCAAGGTTTATTATTTCCACCATGCTGTTTTTAAACTGAAATTTGGATCCAAAAAACTTATATTTGTCGCTGACATTGAAAAATCGTATCGGCAGATTATCGTTCACCCAAACCATCAAAAATATCTGTCAATTAATTGTTTGGTGTTAAGTCTAACTAGTGAGTTACTGTACTTTAAAATGAGAACGGTCACATACACAAAATAGCCCATACCTTCAGAAGAGATTTCTATGTATAGATGACTTGTTATCGTTCGCCGACTTTTCATTACGACGATGGAGTTACCAAAATGACACTTTTAACTTCAGTGCAGCATAACTAGATGTCAAACCATCAACAAAACGCAGATTATTGTCTGAATGTGCTCAAATATTTGATCCACTTGGGTGCATGTCTCCAGACACGATTGTATTAAACATATTACTGCAGTCACTTTGGTTAGTCGCAAATGAAACTTAGTCTACAGCAAAACAAGAACTAGCATGCCTTTCATACCGGATCCGCTCGAAACGCGATATTTCAAAACGCGATATTTCAAAACGAGATATGACAAAACGCGATATGGTACAAAACGCGATATGGTACAAAACGCGATATTTCAAAACGCGATATTTCAAAACGCGTTATGGTACAGAATGTCCATTGCGAAGCGACGGGAGCGCAGCGACTCGTTTGTTACCGGTCCTATATACTCTCGCCCCTATCAATTTTTAAATTCCTATAAACTGAAATTAAATTTCCCCTTCACCCGCCTGATATAACCCGATCCTAAACTCCCGTTTTGTACCATATCACGTTTTGTACTATATCGAGTTTTGAAATATCGCGTTTTGTACCGTATCGCGTTTTGAATTATCGCGTTTTGAAATATCGCGTTTTGTCATATCTCGTTTTAAAATATCGCGTTTCAAATGGGACCCCTTTCATACATACGCATTCCTCGATTTTTTCAAATGCAGCCAACGTGCAGTGCTTAATTCTATGTATTTTGTGACGCGTGTTATAGGCGTATTGAGCGATAATATGTATGTGCACGATCAACCACTACTGCAGGAAACAGGTCGAGAAAATGGAACTGTTTACCAATTGGTCATTGGCAACATTGTTACGACTCTTTGTGGGGTACTAACAACTATTTAAATTGCAACTTTGTTTGTTTGGAATTTTTAATTTCTAAAAATGAGGTAAGCCTTTTTCTGATACCATTGCTATCTGTTGTTATGTAGATTCTGAAGTTTGATTTTATGGAAATTAGCCTCCATACTCAAATCCAGTGTCACGTGAATTTATAATAAATTGAGAGCGAAACCAACGTGTACCGTGTGCGTGTGTACGACTAGATAAAATATAGAGGAGAATTTTGTTGTTTTGATTCTCGTTTCTGGGTGGGCGATTAATGCGCGTTGTGAAAGAGTGTGCAAGTGACGCGCACGAAAAGCAAAGCGAGAAACATCAACGAGTAAAAATATTCTTCTAGAATGTTTTTTGGTGCGAGAATTTTTTAGTCGAGTTTGGATTTTGATTCAAACTAGAGTCTGATTTCAAATCGGATGTAAATCCGAGTCTAATTTGGAAACTATTAAAATAAATTTTTATTTTGAGTTTAAGATATTTTTGTTGTAATGGAGCGTCGATATAGTCGCCCAATAATAAAGATTTTTGTTAGTGAACTTAGAGCAAAATTACTACTCGAGTTTTATTAAATATTTGTTATAAAATTTATATTTATAAAAATAACATACTGTATTGCTGGAAATATGAATTGAAGATGTCTAACAGAAGTGAATTTGTTTCGGGATTCTTCGAGTTGTTGGATTTTCCGTACAATTTGATCGATTTTTTGTGCAAGAGCGGATATATTTGATTGTGATTTTTTTGTTTTTTAGGTAAAAGGTAGTGAGTAAAATTTAAAGCATTTAAACTCGAAGAGTGTACTTGAGTTTTGCGAGTGGTTTAGTTGTGGGTGGTTTAGTTGTAATTTACCGGTGGCCAGTTGAGGCCATTCAAAATATATACAGTTAAAGGCGGGACGACGCCCGGCCATTTGTAAATTGGTATCGGTGAAAGGCACCGCAACAATCGGTGGTGGCCAACCACGACGCCATTCGAAATGTATCAAGGTGGGACAACGCCCAACGCAATATACAGGCGACCAACCGGCTATTTGTAAATTGGTATCGGTGTAAGATACCGCAACAAACGGGTGGCCCAGACGCCCAACCCATTTCTTTAAATTTTTTTAAATGTGTTTTGTTTCACCATTTAAAGTAAATTCAATTTAGAGGTAATATTCAAATGTATTTTTTTTTTATTTTCAATTCTTGCAATTATTCTAAAATATATATTTATAATCGAGCACGGTAATTGAGCCCCTCATCCAACCGTTAATTCGATTCAATTTATTATACCTTCTTCCATTCGTTGGACAATTTTTTTTGTTGACTAAAAAATTGCACGGCGATTCCTTGCATTCGGTTTTATTTCTCTTTCTCAACAACTTCGATTTATTGTTTCGTTATTATTCGGGTTATTTTACTTATTTTGTTTTTTTTTTTATATAATAAGATGAATTACTAAATTTATTTTACGAGTCGGTATGTTGGAAGGGGATTTCGCATTTAGTCTCGGTTTCATAGTTGCAAACTGGACTTGTCAAAGTCAGGGTCGAAATGGCGAGTCCAGCATATGTGTCGTTCATTGGGGGACGACTATAAAACCTATACGGTCTCTCCGTGGGACTCCGATAGTCTCAAGCGGTCGGTGTGTGAATTATGGGAGTTATCCTAGAGAGCTCTCCGGGCGAAGAGAGGCTTTGTTTGGTGGTGCAAAATCCCTACCCTCTTATATGCTGCTTCGGTGTGACAGGGCATCGACCTCTAGGGGTCGATGGGTCATTCGGGTTTTTTTTCTTCAGCAGACATTGTCTAGTCGCTCGGGGAAATCTAGTCGTTCCTGGGTAGGCGCACCCGGTTGTTATTAAATTCATTACGTTTCTTCAAGTTTCGTTCGACGGATTATGGGTCTGTAATGTAATTTCAGTTTTTAAATTGCTTTTTAATTTTATTCTGTTCCGTTACACGGTGTAGGCCAGCAACATACAAGCCTCAATTTTCCGACACCCAAAACCATGAACATACAATAAGACCAAACTTCAACATAGCAAATCGATTGAAAGGAGCAGTAAATTACTATCTCTTCACCCAATTATCGATGAACTTGGTTTTTACGAGTCGGTGGCCGCAAGCACAATTCGAACGTTTGGTATTCAACAAGCATCCAAAAATTATATCAAAAGAACATCAATTGACAGGGAAGCTTGTGTGGTATCTCCATTTAAAATACCTACACCCAAAAGTCGTTCAAGATTGGCTTACACGTTCTTTGGCCATAGTTGGAGTTGACTACATAAATTGCAAATAAGAAAGAGGTTCAAAAAGTCTAAAGGCATACTTTTGTTCGTTTGATTGTATTGGTATACCAAGGCACATATTCATTTGGAATTGGTCTGTGATTTACCAACGGATGCGTTTATAGTATCACAGCGATTTATCGGACGAAGATTTGCATTAATTTGAGAATCCTAACACCTGCGTATTTTTTAATTTTCTCTTCAGTGCTATAGGTACCAGATAAAATTCCAAGCGACTTTTCGCTGAAATTTTATGATAGATGGAAACTAATTCAAAATATGTCGAGGCTTTTGGAGAAGATGGCATTTAGAGTGTCTATCTATACTATTTATGTAACAACAACCATTTATGTCATTCAGGAGTTTTGAAAATTACTTAATTTCTCATCGATTTGGATGTTCTTTGGTTTTTGACCGCACTAGAAATCATTGCGATTAATGGGCTGGGCTGTTTTATCTAAATTGAGGGTGGGTTGTTACATTTATAGCAAGTGAGAGGGGACTGAACTTTTCCAATATGTGATAGTTAATTTGTAAAAAATTCGAGTACCATTTACATTGAATTGTGGTAAAAATGCTGGTGCAGCATTAAGGTTACCTGTTGGAAAACAGGTCATAACTCTTAATATTCCCGTTCAGGCTCAAAATTGCCACCACCAAACACACATGCCAAATAAATGTAATTTTATATTTAAGGATAAATTGAATTATCAAAGGTGTGTTTACTAACGTGAAAAATTGATGATTCAATTTAAGAAATGTAATACAAAATAAAATTTATTTGGCATGTCTGTATGTGTGTGTGTGTTGTCGGTCGACTCCGATGCAGAACGAGAACAGTAAGGGTTACGAATAGTATACATATATGGCTTATGATACCAAATTGGAAACATAATAAAATTTATGTTTTCCCTTGTTAGTTGTTGTTACCTTCATGCGCTGTTCTGCCTCCTTACGAGTAAAATTAATGGAAGTACATAAATCTCAAAGCACACAAATAAAATATTTTACATTCCGAATTCGTTGTATAGCACTATAAGGCTAATAAGGAAATCGATCAATTTTACATTATAAAGCAATTAAATAAAGGACTTATGGTACATTAGCATAATTATATACCAACCTTTGCTTTTCCAGTAGTTGTGTAGAGAACCGGAAACACTCCTTTATTATATTGCTTCCGTTGTGTAATTGGATGGGTAAATTCAACGTGTAACTTTAATTGAACGATGTTATAATGTAATTATAAAATATCAAAAAAGCTTTTTTAATGATGAGCTTTATATATTTTTATGAATAGCATAAAAAAATGCTGCTGTCGTCTGTGGTACTTAATTTATTTTGATAGCTCTAAGTGAGATTGGTCTTAAAATGTATATCTACATAAAAACCAGTCCCGTATCCATCCTCTTAATAGAGATGACAACAACAAAGTTTTGTATGTTATCTAAAGTGTTATATCAAAAACTTTGTATATATATTTTTTTATAATATTAAGTTTTGTACTTAAAAGGATATCCTTTGTAACGACACCAACAACAACAACATCATCATCATATCATCAAAATGATATTTTCTCGATAAAACTTAGAAAAAGGATGTATATCAGTTTAAAGTGTAGTTGACAGGACGGTTTAAAAATTTTAAAAAACTTTTTTATATCTAAACAAATTTGTTATGTATAAAATTGTCGGCCCTTTTTACGGATGGTCATTCCCATAGCTGTACAATTAGTTAAGTATTTTGTAAATACGAAAGTTTCAAAGGAATTAATTTGAGCGTTTGCATAAAGAACATTCATAGGATTGTGGTTTGTGCCTATAAAAAAACTGAGTTCAATATAAAAACTATAAATGGCATAACGTTTAATACATAAAAATACTGACCTGTTGCGTTATGTACATAAAACAGCACAATGTACTTTTATGCTTTTAAATTACACACATGTTGCATGTTCATCGAATCTAATCATTTATCGTTTAAGCATATCGCTACTCAGGATAAACGACGGAAACTAAAAATTGTGGATTTGAGCGAATCAACGATTAAGGTTTTTTAGAAAAGAAGAACCGAAAAAGAAGTTTAAGTTTTGTGTACTTGACGCTTATGGCATCGTAATTGTGAGGTAACGATATGCTTTATAGTTGATAAATTAACTGCAGGCTAGTAATAAAATATAATATATTAATGATTGCACAGTATAAAATAAAAATCCATGTGGTTCTTATATTTAGATTTCTATATAATTTTAGAGGACTTGTTCAGTTGACATGTATGGGTGTGTGTTCGCGCACTGAAGGATTCGTACTGTTTTCAAAAAATGCTTTTAAATTTACAGATGGGCAGTTTATTCAAAACCAAAATTTCACAGGTGAATATGTTGTGACTAATAAATACCTGACGTTTTTTTAGAATCTTTTTGGTGCGACGAAAACCGTCTGTCGAGGATGCCATCCAGAGATAATGGACAGACACACTTTCATGACATAAGGCGTTTCCAATTAGAAGGAAGCCTAAGCCTGAATTTTAAAACTTCTGGCTTTTAGAAAGCCCTCTACAGATATACAAACACTCAGAATAATTAGCATTTAAACTATTAAGCGTACAAGAGACAATAGAAAATTCAACATCAAAGGGAAGAAAGGAGATAACCATACAGTGCAAAAATTCCGAAGGAAGGAAAGAGTTATAAACAAAATGACACGCCTGCATACAGTTGTGATATATTTCCTAAAAAAATCTATGTATCTTACAAAACTTGAAATAAGCAACTAAGTAATACCAAATTAATTAATTCTAAAGTAAGATTAAACACCTTCAATCAATTTCCAAATCGTAATAATAGACTCAATTATGACATTTAAGATTTCGAACTCAACTGAATATCAAGTTCGAGATTTAAGCAGTTTCAGGGTGCTGTCATAGTTGCGGAATTATTAATTAACTAGATTGCAAAAAATGTGCAGAATATCATACCATAACAAAATTTTGAAAATCATCAGATATAATTTCATTGATCTAAATCATTGAATAAAATCTTGATTACCAATCATTTAAATTGCAGAAATATGGTAAATCACGAGTTACACAATCCGGAGCTAAATTTGTACATGCTAGTTCTGCCTTGTTCAACAATAAAATTCTGAAAATCAACAGGGACGTTGACATTTGATAGACCTAAGTGATAAATATAAGGGGATTGATGATAACCGGGTAAAATGTTGATTAGCAACAATTTGATTTGCAAAAATATGAAAATCACGACTTGTTTTGGTGCCATATTTGCCCATGAAGAACTATGGTTAAAATTTTGTAAAAAAATCTGTACTTGAGCATTTGATAGGCCTAAGTGAAAAACATAACGAGATTGATGAAAAGCGGTGAAAATCTTGATTATTCTGAAAATAATCCAGAACATGAACATTTGATAGGCCTAATGAAGGGTCTGTTAAGAACAAGGGTGAATCTACTTAAAAAGAAAAACAAGTTACATCACTCAAAAGAGAAGAAAACATAAAAGTACTGATTTGATCTCATTCGGTTTCTCTCTTCGAACTAAGGAAGAGAAACAAGGTGCAAAAGAGGTGGAGAAATTGAAAAAATAAGTTAAAACTGCTATGCCCTGAAAGCTCACGAGATAACCAAAACTACGTTCCGAAAATCTACAAACTCGGAAAAATCACTGGAAACTTAAAATCTTTGTACTCAGGAAAATATACTCTCAATATTTGGCCATCTTTTATTTTGGAAATATTTAATATTTTTATTCTCGAACCAGTGACCATGGTGTGAAAAATCGTGAATTTTCATTTTACGAAATTCATCACAACACATCGGCTCAGAAAAATATTCTGTTCCATCACTAATTTTGTTAAAATTTGTTTTGTAAAAACTAAGCTAAAATGACGAAACTAAAGCGGAATACAAAAGCGGAAGCCAAAACGCTATAGGAATTTGTTAAAAATAAACACGACGTTTATGGTAAGATCAAGAGACTGGTTCAAGTCAAAAATCGTAATTCCGAACCGGAGGAAGAAAATCTGAAAATGAATGTCGAAGAGAAGAACTGTAGAGCTAGCGATCATAATCGGAAATATGAATAGCAAAGGCCCAGCCAAAAAAACCGCAATCAGTGAGCCTTACGCAACCCTTCACGATGCCATCGACGTAAGTGAGAGCGTCCAATGTGAAAAATCGAAAAAGAAGGAAGTCCACTTTCTGCACTAAAGAGGCGCGTCATTAGAAATTAAAGCAAATAATCACTGGGCGCAAGCTCCAAGAAAAAACAATACAATTAAAGGACATAATCGACGAAATACCCCTAGGAAAGTTATGTCGTTTACCATGCCATATAATTGTTTGGAGTTCGGTCATCTGGAAACAGATTGCAATAATTGTCTAAATCATGCAGAAAGTGTGGAGAAAAGAGTATATAGAACAAACCCGCTCGAGAGTTTTGAGATCGATGTTTTGGAAGGTTAGAATGGAAAAACTGTAAAAGTACATTGCAGACTGCAGCAAATGTTCTAAATTTTGGCACACTAGAAACTAAACTAATGGAGGAGTACGAGAGGATATGCACTCTCAGAGGCATTCCTACAATTGAATATCTGATCTTTAAAGAAAATACTAGCTCGTTAAACGGACCAGTGTCTGTGATCGGTGACACGTTTACCAGATACGGGACGGCAAGTGATTGAGGCTGGTGTATAAGCAAATGTTGCTCTTACAGCGACCGTAATTTTAATAAGAATTCAAGGAAGTAGAATAAAACGCCCACCTCCTTGAAAAGGAAATGAGGAAAGATAACTCATTAGGGTTTCAGAGGTGTCTATAGCACACTTAGGCCAATTTTGTCCTATTGTGATACCACTCATTCATGCCACATCATTAACCCATTCGCCTATTCACCTACTCACACAACTACAGTACACCACCTGCACATTGCAGGCTCTATGTCAAACTGTACATTGACGTGGACGGTGAGTCGGCGCTGAATTCTTGACTCTATTATAGGGTCCTAGTTCTATTTATTAACATCAACGATCGTAATCGATGATGAAAACTTGATTTGCATCCATAGCCTCTGATGAGATTCGAACCCGGTACCTCCCGGTCCAAGTGCCGAAGCTTTAACCACTGCACCACTTGTCCGATGGTAATTCATTAAACATCGCCTTATTTTGAGAGCGAATTAGAATCAATCGGTATATACCAAAGAATTTCAAACAACTATGAAAAGACTCAGAAACGAATATCTTGGGAAGCGCTACAGTATGTTTTGCCTAGACGAAAGAAACCGGCAACATCCTCTATTATGATTTAAAGAAATTTGGACGTACCCGTAGTACTCGTAGTTGTATCAACAATAACAATGAAGGATTTAAAGAACGAGTGTAAGGAAGTTGAAAATATTAAGGCAACGGGAGCAAGCAACATTCCAAATGTCGCACTAATAAGTCCATGGTTAAATGTGGAGAGTTCCCCGAACTCCCGATTAAATGAAATAATATTCCCTGAACGGTGTAAAAATCAGAAGTTGGTGCTATACTACAAAAAGGATAAAGGACGCCAGAATAATCACGTAGTATCGAAGGCGTGCATTTTTAGTGCACAAATGAATTGTGCATTAGAAAATGGACGAATCTAACAGAAAAGGGAAACCATATATTCCGTCTCATACCTTTGATAGAAGGCGTTGGTGTATGTGGTTTAACTGGGTAAATGGGAATTTAACTTGGTAACGCGATGTTTCTAGCACATTTATATATAGGGTCGTAAACGATGATATATCAGGCTAGTCGAGCTGTACGGGCTTATTGAAAAAATGTGTTTATTATATATTCTCGATTTTTGAAATCCTTCACTAACCGTCCCGAGAATTTCGAGTTAGCCATCTATTCGTATATATGTCTGCAGTGTATAAGCTGCGGTTCAAAATCTTGTTGTAATAATTACGAGTAAAAATCTATTTGTTCGAACAGAGCGTCACAGAAAGTACGAATTAGTTCATTGGACACCACGTTCAATTGAGCTTGCCAGAAAGGTTAGGCATATTCAATAGCCGGTGGAGACTTGGGTGATCTTTGACGATTATTAATTCAAAATCTTCTACATAATGTCGGAAATTGTTTACTCAGAGAACAGCAGCTAAGCATTGAAGCTCCTGAATGGTGTACTTTTTCCGAGCACCGTTAAGATTTTAAGAGTAGAACACTATGGGGTAATCTAAATCATCTATTTTCTGGAACAATAATTCTCCTGCGTTAACCTGAAGATGCGCTAACTTTAATAAAGAAGGGTAACTCCTAGTTACTATACGGTTGAAATCCTACGCTGTATTAGTCCAAATATAAGATTACTTTTGGTTTAAAATAGATCGGTGAACCAAGCTGGTGTGCTCGTGACGAGAATATTGCCCAAAGTACATTATAGTAAATTGGTATATAAAGGCTTACCCAGAACCGTAAAAACGGTTTTACATTTGGCATCATTGTCGAGCCGGATTTGTCGACCGACCCACAATTCCATTTATTAGCATTAGCGGGTAAGCATTTTACTAAGTTAACTCACTGACGCTTTGGGCGTTCAGACACAATCGTACCTAACAATTTTTGCATTTAGTAGAACTCCGAGTATTGTCGTTGCTTAATTGGGCTAGATGATCACTTGTATATTTTGTGCCATAAGAGATTTGTACGAACGGTTTTTCCTTAGTTATTAAATCGTACTTTTAACATAATGTTACCTAAAGTTCATTCTTAAGAATCGTTGGTGGTAAAAATTAAAAAAAAAAATTATGAAAGCGAAGCCCTGCAAGAAAGAGTAGTTGTTCACAACCGTCGCCATGGATTTTAATACTATAGCACTCGTATTGAGAAGAACACGTACCGATTGACAAAATATTCCTATCTAGGCATAAAGACGACCATCCGGTTTAGATTAATTTAAAGAGGCACAAATTTGATAACCATTGAGATATCAATCAAAGTGGTGGAAAATATTATAGAGCAATAAAACAAAAAAGCAATAAATTCTGTTTGCCAAAAAAAAACGCTCATGTAGTTTACTTGAAATTCTGATGGCAGCGCTGCCCGCAGAAAATCAGCTCATGTGTTTCCAGAATAAGTAATTCAACTTCAGTCGTTGCGACCTGATGAGAATGCTGATTTTTTCAATTGTTGTGATTCTTACACATCTATAAATCAAAAATTCACATTAATTCACGATCCAGAGTTAATGGAAAGAAAGAAAAGTACGGGGTGGTTGGGAAATTGATTGTGTATAAGCATAGACCAAAATAATTAATAAGACTACATATGCCAAACAGAAAAAGTTCTAATTTCCTAGGGCACTCGCTTATTCTAAAAGGGCACTCGTTTGAGATACAGTAGGTTCTGTTCAAAAGAAATTAATTTCTTCAGTTTTTTATTTCGTATTTTCGACTATTCAAACAAAACACACAAAAGTAAAACAAAACACAAATAATTTTCGTTTGGTGTACGACTGGTACGAAACGATCGTGTTTTGTTATGATTTTTTGTTTTTCGCACGTTTTAGCGCATCAAGTAAAATTTCTGTTGTTGCTGATCATACATTTTTGTTTTAATTAGTTTAGTTGCTGGTGATATTCCAATAGAAGAAGTCGTGTTGTATTTTTGTGTTTTGTAGTTTCAAACTTACATAAAATTTCTAAAGTGCAAAGATTTACGTATTACGTATATTATATTTATGATAGTAAAAAAATTCATTATTGCACAGTTATCGACACTAAATAATGTAAATTTGCCGCTATTTCCTCGATATTCTTTGAAATTAAATATTTATGTACGTAAATACATAGTTTCCTTTATTGTAAAGTTCTCATAAATGGTGTCAATTTAATTTAATCAATACCTCATTTTTTAAATATGAACAAGTCAGGTGTTTTATGTGCTGTGCCGTCATGTAAGGCATCTAGAAGAAATCATCCAAATAGGAAATTTTTCTTGTTTCCTAAAGATGAAAAAATGTTTAATGTGTGGATGGAAAAGTGTGATATTAAAATATGGAATTTGAACAAACGACCTATGATATGTGAAAAACATTTCGATCCAAATTCAATTGGAAAACAGAAGTTAATTAAAAATACAGTTCCCGAATATTTCTGTCCAACTTGTCCGGATTTGAAAATAGATCATGAAACACCCGTGCATTACCAAAATATCAAAACGTATTCTAGTAAATCAAACTACAATTTTATGAATTCTTCAAAATTTTTAATTTCCGATAATGTCCCGAGTAAAGTAACACCAGAAGAAGATTTATGTTCTGCTTGTGCGAACTGCGAAGCACATTTAAAAAATTGTTTTTATTATAAATCAAAATACGAAGAAAGTCTTCGGCTAATTAGAAGGTTGAAAAATAAAACCACAATTTTCAAAAAAAAAATTTAAATTTTCACCGACAAGTAAAACATTTAAAAATTAAAAATAATGTTAGCAAAACGAAAACATTAATGTCCGAAATTGATTTGTTACGCAACATTAGTCCATCTGCCAATGATCTGGGTAAAATGATATTAACTACCAAAAAAAGAGAATATCCTGTTCCTCAAAAAAACCTCGCTCGAAAGATGTATTAGAAGTCACCGTCGTGTTATAATTTCTTAAGAGAAAATTTAAAAATAAGATTGCCAGCCAAATCATCATTGAGCCGATGGGCCCAATTAAAAACCTAAAACCCGGTATAAATCTATCAATTTTAAAAGGACTTAGGTAAAAAGTAGATGAAATGGGAAGTCAAGCCACACATGTTGTTTTAATTTTTGATGAAATTAAAATTAGACCCAACTTGGAATATGATCGTCACAGTGACGTTATTGATGGTTTTTCTCAAATAAATAACGTACGGTCTTCAAGTATCGCTAATTATTTGATTGTTTTTATGATTCGCGGACTTTTCCAGCAATATAAATATATGATCGCTTACCATGCCAGCGATACAAATATAAACGGTAACCAATTAACTGATGTTTTGTTGTATACTATTAAAATTTTAACAGAAGTTGGCTTGAACGTGGTAGCAATGGTTTGCGATCAAGGATCTAACAACCGAAAAGCGTTTAGTTTACTTAACATTACAATAAATCAGCCGTATTTCCTATATAAAAAGCGAAAATTGTTTGCCTTATATGATCCACCTCATTTGATCAAGTCCTTTCGGAACAACTTGCTCAAAACAAATTTGGAAACCCCAGACGGAGTTATAAGCTGGTGCGTTTTGAAGGAGTTATATGAAAGTGAAAAAAATAAGTCTACTAAGCTATGTCCTAAATTAACTTCACGCCATATTTATCCAAACCATTTCGAAAAGATGCGTGTTAAACTAGCGACGCACATATTTAGCAGAACTGTAGTGGCAGGAATTAAAACATTGTCTGATTTTGGACAATTCTCTACAGACGCTTTGCCGTACGTTTTTTCGACTTTCAATTTTCTTTATAAAATAGATAAAACGTTCGATAATTTAAATAGCAAAATCCCATTCGATCCTAATTACCAAAAATGTGCACTAAAGGAAAATAATGGAGTTCATCAAAATTTAAATTTTATGCTTGACTATTTTGAAAATGTTAAGCCAATAAATCGGAAAAACGTTTACTGTTTTAAGGGTATTCAACAAACCATTAAAGCGATTTTATTATTATTTGCGGAGCTAACTGCCACAACCCCGGAGATAGAATTTCTGTTAACTTCTCGTCTAAATCAAGACCCAATTGAAATTTTTTTTGGACTTGTAAGACAAAGAGGTGGAAATAATTCAAATCCTTCTCTTCATGAGTTTAACAACATTGCAGCTCAAATTATGTCTATAAAATTGTTGGAGAATTCTAATTTAACAAATTGTGAAATGGACGATGATGAATTAATAACACCATAACTTTTAAAGGACATCAATGAAGACAATTTAAAAAATCTTGAAGGATCGAGTCGTTCTAATGATTTAAATTTGGATGAAACAGAAAGTCTTGTAGAAGATAATAAATTGGATTTACTCGTTATTGAAACCATCGCCATGACCGAGAATTATGAATGTGATGAAGCATCTGCCAAGTATTTTACAGGATATGTTGCTCATACAATCCTAAAAAGGAATCATTGTGAAAACTGTACCAAAATGTTAATTAAACCAGGAGATTCACTTCAAATGAAAAACGAGTGTTTCCTTTTCTACAAAAATTACACAAATAGCAGTCATTTTGGAAAGCTAAAAGCTCCCAGCGATATATTTTTCGAAATATCTCAATCTCAAACCTTAACTTGAAAATATAAAAGAACATTTGTAATAGTTGTATAAATTATACCATTGGTCAAGAAACGTTTAAAAAGTGGTTTGATAAAGAAAATCCGTGCTTTAGTCACAACATTGAGTTGCTGGATTTTCTGGTTTTAATATTTCGAAGAAAGAAATGCAAATGGCAAATAAATAAAATTAAGACCAAGGCCAATAATAGAATGTCATTATATGTTAATAATCCCTAAATTAAGGAACAAACATTAAACTTTAAATAAAATTTAGGATTATCAAACATTTTTTTGGTTATTATATGTATACAACCATTTTATTTACTCTACCTTTATTAAAAGTTTTTGTATAAGAATTAATTGTTTATTGTTTAAATAAAAGTTGTGAAATAATTTTTAATAATTTTTTTTTTTGGAATATTGTGATTCTTTTGTTTAATTGTGTTTATTTAAGAATTAATCCAATGGAACGGAAACTGTTAAAAGAGATGGTGCCATCTTCGAAGCTTTACAGGTTAAACAGTTCTATCTAGTCGATCAACTTAACCAACGTAATACTATCATACTGGTCAACAGGAATACTAAAAGATTTCCAAGTTGATCGGAGGATTACGGAGTCGAATGGCTGATTATAAACGCATTCGTTTATTCGCATAAAAGCATTAGACACTATTCACTTCCGGTACTTTGACTTGAACCTCATTTACATCATTTAATTAAGGATGTTCGACTTTGTGGAAAAAGGTTACGCCTGAAATTTAATCCGGGGTCAATCGATGGAAGAGAAAGAAAATATTAGTGAAATTCCGTTTTTATTATTGTTACTCGTCATTTTAGCTAAAGCTTTAGATTAACACTATAATGACAGCACGTCTGCGCAGATATAACCTTCTCCAGGGACCGGCAATATTTTTAAAGAATTAATATAAAAAAACGTTATATAAATACAAATACAAATTGTTTTTATTTTTTTCATTTTTTTTTAAATTAAAAAAAATAAATAAAAATTAAAAAAAAAACTAAAAAAAAAATATTAAAATATAATGTTGTATGAGTGGTGTTTAAAGTGTTATTGATCTGAACAAATTTTGTTACAAATTCGATATAGAATCTTTTTGTCATACTCGTGTTTATGTAATTGTTTTACTATGAAAAATATTTGTAAACCTATAGAGAAATTCTACAAAGACAAGTTTTATCAAAAATCGTTGTTTCCGTTAAAATTAGAAAATCATAAGAAACTCTTTTTGTTGCAAATTTAATTTATAATCTTATTGAATTTTCTAACCCTTGAGATATACTCGGCGCGACCGACGTGACTCAAAAGTAAAAAAATATATGATTTCAAACTACAGGAATTATATTCGACGTGATTTAACGAGTCTTCAGTAGGCTATTGAGAACAAGGTTTTCGACATTTAGGTCGTGTTTCAATTGGTTTAAATGCCGCATAAAAAGTTAAAAAGTTAAAAATTTATTCGTGGTAAATATTTTTTAACTTTTTAACTTTTTATGTGTTTCAATTGGGTAAAATTTTGACAACAACATGGTTGCTTATTTTACGTTTAATTGTGAACATATATAGACAATTTAAATATGAAAACATGTAAAATAAATTATTTTTGAATATATATTAGTTAATTATGGTCAGTTTACATATATGTATATATAATTGCAATTTTTCACAAAAATTTTACATGGAAAATTTGTATTTACAAACAAATATTTTTGCCAACCAAATGTTTTGTATATAAAAATTTTATCAGCTCTTGAAGCGGATAAAAAGTTTGACATTTTTATTCACCACAATTTTTAACTTTTTAACTTTTTATGCGGTATTTAAACCAATTGAAACACGCTCTGAGAAACGTCGCAGTCACGTCCCAAGGTATATAGAATACAAGGTATGATCTTCCCGTGTTTTATTTTCGTTCGCTTTGCGCGTATACGTCACGTGTGTTGTAAAATTTATTTTTAGTGACTGAGTTTGTCAAACAATAGATTACGAATAAAATAAAATGCAATACGCCACCATACACGTGACTTCGTAGATAATCTTAGATCTTAGAAATCTTAGATAATAAATTGGAAACGGCTGCGAACGACAGACATTTGATAACCTCATGTCTCCAGACTTTTAATTTATAATAAAACCGTTCACCCATTGCCGCGACGAAAGTCATTTAGGGAAGTCTTTCTTGGAATATTAGTACTCACTAAAAACAAATATGTTGTTTTTCAAAATAATTGCAATAATGAGGGAGTATATCCTATAATTATAGGTTTTTTTATTTTTTGTATTTACCCCTGCAATCTGTTCTGGGGCCTGTTCAAGAGTCTAACCGCTCTTTCGCGGTTTGCTTATTCCGTCCTTACTTTTACGCCAGTCAGCCAATCCGAGGGCGTACGGCTATAGGTACGATTTTAAGACCATCTGCACATTGCAAGCTCCAAACCAACCTATCTATACTGACATGGAAGATGGGTCGGCCCATGAGTTTTGCACTCCGACAGGAGGTCATAGATGTGTTACATTTCATCACAGATCATAATCTGTGATGAAGTTTCACTTTTGCATCCTGTCTCTATCGGGATTCGAACCCGGTACCTCCCGATCCAAACGCCAAAGCTTTGGCACCACTGTGCTATTTGGTCGGTAAATGAAGGTTTATTAAAAATAAAAATAAAAAATTATATTCAATCTCATCATTTCCAGTTTGTGGTCGTATTTTTCATAAATACTATTTCTTCAAAATATATGTAATTGTAAAAATATAAAAAGTTCCTTATAATCATACCACTTCCTGTGTGGTAAGATTACATCCCGATCAGTCGCCCCGTGTGAGTTGTAGAGACGTATAGCGAATGGTAGATTGCAAATTTCGCAGTCTCAAGTTAAAAAATTCAAAGATCCCTTAGTAGAATAGCATCACAATATCATGAATAATTAAATTATGGGTAATCGATTATTGAAAGTGAAAATCCCATTCAACCCAACTAAATTGTAAAAATGTTTCATAAACTCACCATACAAATCAAAGCTTTCGTCACAAAGGGTTCATAAATTGCTTAGTTTGGCTCCAAAATGGTTTTAAAAGTTTATGACTTTACCGTTAAATCCTTCGATCCACAGGGGTGGATCACTTTATATATTTAAGCGCCAAAAATTAAGATATACAATAACATATTTGTGTAACGAACAATTTGAAAACTCAATAGATAGACACCGAATTTAAATTAACAAAATCTTAAATTCTAAGCAGTTCTCGAAATGAGTCAAAAACAACGTCCCTTAAGCTAGCAGAACCCATATAGCAGAACAATACAAGATAGTACGGATAATTATAGGCTAATTAAATGCCCCATTAAACAATTTTGGGCTCCACCCCTTCCAACTAAAACGCGGGTTCTGCTAGCTTAAAAAAAAGTTAGCAGAACCCATATCAAAAACTGATTTAAAAATAATTGGAAAATTAACGGTTAATTTTAGGCTAATTAAATGCCCTATTTAAATTTTTTTATTCTGCTCGATCTAGAAAATGTAAAAGGCTTTATCATTTCAAGGCTAGCAAAACCCAAATCGAAAATCGGACCAAAACCGAAATTAGAATGCAAAACAAGATCTATTGATAAGCAAATAATTTTAGGCTCACTATGGGCTATTCAAATGCCCCATTAAAAAATTTTGGGCTCCACCCGTTTTTGACCAGACTTCAGGTCATTTAATCTAAAGCCAGCAGAACCCAAATCGAAAATCGGACCAAAACCGAAATTAGAATGCAAAACAAGGTCTATTGATAAGCATATAATTTTAGGCTCACTATGGGCTATTCAAATACCCTATTAAAAAATTTTGGGCTCCACCCGTTTTTGACCAGACTTCAGGTCATTTAATCTAAAGCCAGCAGAACCCAAATCGAAAATCGGACCAAAAACGAAATTAGAATGCAAAACAAGATCTATTGATAAGCAAATAATTTTAGGATCACTATGGGCTATTCAAATACCACATTAAAAAATGTTGGGCTCCACCCATTTTTGACCAGACTTCAGGCCATTTAATCTAAAGCTAGCAGAACCCAAATTGAAAATCGGACCAAAACCGAAATTAGAATGCAAAACAAGATCTATTGATAAGCAAATAATTTTAGGCTCACTATGAGTTATCAAATGCACTATTAAAAAATTTTGGGCTCCACCCGTTTTTGACCAGACTTCAATTCATTTAATCTAAAGCCAGCAGAACCCAAATCGAAAATCGGACCAAAACTGAAATTAGAATGCAAAACAAGATCTATTGATAAGCAAATAATTTTAGGCTCACTATGGGCTATTTAAATACCCCATTAAAAAATTTTGGGCTCCACCCGTTTTCAGGTCATTTAATCTAAAGCTAGCAGAACCCAAATTGAAAATCGGACCAAAACCGAAATTAGAATGCAAAACAAGATCTATTGATAAGCAAATAATTTTAGGCTCACTATGGGCTATTCAAATGCCCCATTAATGCTCCACCCGTTTTTGACCAGACTTCAGGTCATTTAATCTAAAGCCAGCAGAACCCAAATCGAAAATCGGACCAAAACCGAAATTAGAATGCAAAACAAGGTCTATTGATAAGCAAATAATTTTAGAATCACTATGTGCTATTCAAATACCCCATTAAAAAATTTTGGGCTCCACCCGTTTTTGACCAGACTTCAGGTCATTTAATCTAAAGCCAGCAGAACCCAAATCAAAAATCGGACCAAAACCGAAATTAGAACGCAAAACAAGATCTGATGATAAGCAAATAATTTTAGGCTCACTATGGGCTATTCAAATACCCCATTAAAAAATTTTGGGCTCCACCCGTTTTTGACCAGACTTCAGGTCATTTAATCTAAAGCAAGCAGAACCCAAATCGAAAATCGAACCAAAACCGAAATTAGAATGCAAAACAAGGTCTATTGATAAGCAAATAATTTTAGGCTCACTATGGGCTATTCAAATTCCCCATTTAAAAATTTTGGGCTCCACCCGTTTTTGACCAGACTTCAGGTCATTTAATCTAAAGCAAGCAGAACCCAAATCGAAAATCGGACCAAAACCGAAATTAGAATGCAAAACAAGGTCTATTGATAAGCAAATAATTTTAGGCTCACTATGAGTTATCAAATGCACTATTAAACAATTTTGGGCTCCACCCGTTTTTGACCAGACTTCAATTCATTTAATCTAAAGCCAGCAGAACCCAAATCGAAAATCGGACCAAAACTGAAATTAGAATGCAAAACAAGATCTATTGATAAGCAAATAATTTTAGGCTCACTATGGGCTATTCAAATACCCCATTAAAAAATTTTGGGCTCCACCCGTTTTCAGGTCATTTAATCTAAAGCTAGCAGAACCCAAATTGAAAATCGGACCAAAACCGAAATTAGAATGCAAAACAAGATCTATTGATAAGCAAATAATTTTAGGCTCACTATGGGCTATTCAAATGCCCCATTAATGCTCCACCCGTTTTTGACCAGACTTCAGGTCATTTAATCTAAAGCCAGCAGAACCCAAATCGAAAATCGGACCAAAACCGAAATTAGAATGCAAAACAAGGTCTATTGATAAGCAAATAATTTTAGAATCACTATGTGCTATTCAAATACCCCATTAAAAAATTTTGGGCTCCACCCGTTTTTGACCAGACTTCAGGTCATTTAATCTAAAGCCAGCAGAACCCAAATCAAAAATCGGACCAAAACCGAAATTAGAACGCAAAACAAGATCTGATGATAAGCAAATAATTTTAGGCTCACTATAGGCTATTCAAATACCCCATTAAAAAATTTTGGGCTCCACCCGTTTTTGACCAGACTTCAGGTCATTTAATCTAAAGCAAGCAGAACCCAAATCGAAAATCGAACCAAAACCGAAATTAGAATGCAAAACAAGGTCTATTGATAAGCAAATAATGTTAGGCTCACTATGGGCTATTCAAATTCTCCATTTAAAAATTTTGGGCTCCACCCGTTTTTGACCAGACTTCAGGTCATTTAATCTAAAGCAAGCAGAACCCAAATCGAAAATCGGACCAAAACCGAAATTAGAATGCAAAACAAGGTCTATTGATAAGCAAATAATTTTAGGCTCACTATGGGCTATTCAAATGCCCCATTAAAAAATTTTGGGCTCCACCCGTTTTTGACCAGACTTCAGGTCATTTAATCTAAAGCCAGCAGAACCCAAATCGAAAATCGGACCAAAACCGAAATTAGAATGCAAAACAAGGTCTATTGATAAGCAAATAATTTTAGAATCACTATGTGCTATTCAAATACCCCATTAAAAAATTTTGGGCTCCACCCGTTTTTGACCAGACTTCAGGTCATTTAATCTAAAGCCAGCAGAACCCAAATCAAAAATCGGACCAAAACCGAAATTAGAACGCAAAACAAGATCTGATGATAAGCAAATAATTTTAGGCTCACTATAGGCTATTCAAATACCCCATTAAAAAATTTTGGGCTCCACCCGTTTTTGACCAGACTTCAGGTCATTTAATCTAAAGCCAGCAGAACCCAAATCGAAAATCGGACCAAAACCGAAATTAGAATGCAAAACAAGGTCTATTGATAAGCAAATAATTTTAGGCTCACTATGGGCTATTCAAATTCCCCATTTAAAAATTTTGGGCTCCACCCGTTTTTGACCAGACTTCAGGTCATTTAATCTAAAGCCAGCAGAACCCAAATCGAAAATCGGACCAAAACCGAAATTAGAATGCAAAACAAGATCTGATGATAAGCAAATAATTTTAGGCTCACTATGGGCTATTCAAATACCCCATTAAAAATTTTTTGGGCTCCACCCGTTTTTGACCAGACTTCAGGTCATTTAATCTAAAGCCAGCAGAACCCAAATCGAAAATCGGACCAAAACCGAAATTAGAATGCAAAACAAGGTCTATTGATAAGCAAATAATTTTAGGTTCACTATAGGCTATTCAAATACCCTATTAAAAAAATTTGGGCTCCACCCGTTTTTGACCAGACTTCAGGTCATTTAATCTAAAGCCAGCAGAACCCAAATCGAAAATCGGACCAAAGCCGAAATTAGAATGCAAAACAAGGTCTATTGATAAGCAAATAATTTTAGGCTCACTATGGGCTATTTAATTGCCACATTAAAAAATTTTGGGCTCCACCCGTTTTTGACCAGACTTCAGGTCATTTAATCTAAAGCCAGCAGAACCCAAATCGAAAATCGGACCAAAACCGAAATTAGAATGCAAAACAAGATCTGATGATAAGCAAATAATTTTAGGCTCACTATGGGCTATTCAAATGCCCATTAAAAAATTTTGGGCTCCACCCGTTTTTGACCAGACTTCAGGTCATTTAATCTAAAGCCAGCAGAACCCAAATCGAAAATCGGACCAAAACCGAAATTAGAATGCAAAACAAGGTCTATTGATAAGCAAATAATTTTAGGCTCACTATCGGCTATTCAAATACCACATTAAAAAATTTTGGGCTCCACCCGTTTTTGACCAGATTTCAGGTCATTTAATCTAAAGCCAGCAGAACCCAAATTGAAAATCGGACCAAAACCGAAATAAGAATGCAAAACAAGATCTATTGATAAGCAAATAATTTTAGGCTCACTATGGGCTATTCAAATGCCCCATTAAAAAAATTTGGGCTCCACCCGTTTTTGACCAGAGTTCAGGTCATTTAATCTAAAGCCAGCAGAACCCAAATCGAAAATCGGACCAAAACCGAAATTAGAATGCAAAACAAGATCTATTAATAAGCATATAATTTTAGGCTCACTATGGGCTATTCAAATACCCCATTAAAAAATTTTGGGCTCCACCCGTTTTTGACCAGACTTCAGGTCATTTAATCTAAAGCCAGCAGAACCCAAATTGAAAATCGGACCAAAACCGAAATAAGAATGCAAAACAAGATCTATTGATAAGCAAATAATTTTAGGCTCACTATGGGCTATTCAAATGCCCCATTAAAACATTTTGGGCTCCACCCGTTTTTGACCAGACTTCAGGTCATTTAATCTAAAGCTAGCAGAACCCAAATTGAAAATCGGATCAAAACTGAAATTAGAACGCAAAACAAGATCTATTGATAAGCAAATAATTTTAGGCTCACTATGGGCTATTCAAGTGCCCCATTAAAAAATTTTGGGCTTATCAATAGATCTTGTTTTGCATTCTAATTTCAGTTTTGGTCCCATTCTCAATTAGGGTTCTGCTGGCTTTAGATTAAATGACCTGAAGTCTGGTCAAAAACGGGTGGAGCCCAAAATTTTTTAATAGGGCATTTGAATAGCCCATAGTGAGCCTAAAATTATTTGCTTATCAATAGATCTTGTTTTGCATTCTAATTTCAGTTTTGGTCCGATTTTCGATTTGGGTTCTTCTAGCTTTAGATTAAATGACCTGAAGTCTGGTCAAAAACGGGTGGAGCCCAAAATTTTTTAATGTGGTATTTGGATAGCCCATAGTGAGCCTAAAATTATTTGCTTATCAATAGATCTTGTTTTGCATTCTAATTTCAGTTTTAGTCCGATTTTCGATTTGGGTTTTGCTAGCTTTAGATTAAATGACCTGAAGTCTGGTCAAAAACGGGTGGAGCCCAAAATTTTTTAATGAGACATTTGAATAGCCCATAGTGAGCCTAAAATTATATGCTTATCAATAGACCTTGTTTTGGATTCTAATTTCGGTTTTAGTCCGATTTTCGATTTGGGTTCTGCTGGCTTAAGATTAAATGACCTGAAGTCTGGTCAAAAACGGGTGGAGCCCAAAATTTTTTAATGGGGAATTTGAATAGCCCATAGTGAGCCTAAAATTATTTGCTTATCAATAGATCTTGTTTTGCATTCTTGTTTCGGTTTTGGTCCGATTTTCAATTTGGGTTCTGCTGGCTTTAGATTAAATGACCTGAAGTCTGGTCAAAAACGGGTGGAGCCCAAAAATTTTTAATAAGGTATTTGATTAGCCCATAGTGAGCCTAAAATTATTTGCTTATCAATAGACCTTGTTTTGCATTCTAATTTCGGCTTTGGTCCGATTTTCGATTTGGGTTCTGCTGGCTTTAGATTAAATGACCTGAAGTCTGGTCAAAAACGGGTGGAGCCCAAAATTTTTTAATGTGGTATTTGAATAGCCCATTGTGAGCCTAAAATTATTTGCTTATCAATAGATCTTGTTTTGCATTCTAATTTCGGTTTTGGTCCGATTTTCGATTTGGGTTCTGCTGGCTTTAGATTAAATGACCTGAAGTCTGGTCAAAAACGGGTGGAACCCAAAATTTTTTAATGGGGTATTTGAATAGCCTATAGTGAGCCTAAAATTATTTGCTTATCAATAGATCTTGTTTTGCATTCTAATTTCAGTTTTAGTCCGATTTTCGATTTGGGTTCTGCTGGCTTTAGATTAAATGAATTGAAGTCTGGTCAAAAACGGGTGGAGCCCAAAATTTTTTAATAGTGCATTTGAATAGCTCATAGTGAGCCTAAAATTATTTGCTTATCAGTAGACCTTGTTTTGCATTCTAATTTCGGTTTTGGTCCGATTTTCGATTTGGGTTCTGCTGGCCTTAGATTAAATGACCTGAAGTCTGGTCAAAAACGGGTGGAGCCCAAAATTTTTTAATGGAGCATTTAAATAGCCCATAGTGAGCCTAAAATTATTTACTTATCAATAGATCTTGTTTTGCATTCTAATTTCGGTTTTGGTCCGATTTTCGATTTGGGTTTTGCTAGCCTTGAAATGATAAAGCCTTTTACATTTTCTAGATCGAGCAGAATAAAAAAATTTAAATAGGGCATTTAATTAGCCTAAAATTAACCGTTAATTTTCCAATTATTTTTAAATCAGTTTTTGATATGGGTTCTGCTAACTTTTTCTTAAGCTAGCAGAACCCGCGTTTTAGTTGGAAGGGGTGGAGCCCAAAATTTTTTAATGGGGCATTTAATTAGCCTATAATTAGCCTATAATTATCCGTACTATCTTGTATTGTTCTGCTATATGGGTTCTGCTAGCTTAAGGGACGTCAAAAACATCCCAATTCATTTTTATAAAATCCGTTTTCATGTTAATGTATGGAAAAATTGGTTCGCTCACTACATTTTGTTTTGTATTTCCTCATTGCTGGGTTTACTGAAAAACGAATATACACGGAGTTTCAACAAATTGTATACATGTATGTACATATATGTATATAAACAAACTAAACATAGTTTTCATCAACACGACACCGAGATCTAAAAATAATTTCCGTTACGAAAGTGAAGTACAAAAAATAAATGAAGAATAAGTTACAAAAGTTCCACTGCATAGTCAGAATCTACTTAAATATAAGTCCTGCTAACTCCACACATATAAAATAAACAATAACTAAGTAAAGATGTATTGGAATTATTTTTTCCATAGTAATTTTTTTTAAAATAACTAAGTATAAATGTGTTGGTGCAGAAACAAAAAAAATGAGCAAAAACAAATTCAAATTTACGTTGCATTGTTAGTGTAACCAACACACTCTTTGTTAGTTTTCTTTAAATAGGTATCTGTCAATGAGAGAGTAAGCAGGACTTATATTTAAGTAGATTCTGGCATAGTTCAACCCATTTTAAGTTTTACTGAACTTGCTCTTTTCTCGCTCTATATAAGCAGTCTTTATATTTATATTTGTCTATGGTATAAGTAAGTGTCGATTATCATAGTCGTTGTCATACAGATTGACGCTAAATGGAAGAATTGTCTACGGTTGTGTATTTAATGCAAGAATACTGAAAATAGACCAACATATGGAGCAATCACAAACACCATTACTATCGAAAAACCTAAAGTAAAGCAAAATCTTGCAAAAAAAACCTCGACATATTCATGAGACTTTTCCCATATTTACCAAAGTTGAACAACATAATGGCCTTTCAAATGGCCATAGTGGCAGCCATAGAATATCTTAATATGTAGTGCCAGAACATTTAATTTAAATATGTTGAACCTGCGAAATATTGCCAAAAACATTTTCGCAAGACCATCAGACTTTCTCTACAATGGGACAAAAGTTGAATAAAAATATGGTCTAACAAATGGTCATACTGGTATCAATGGAGTAGTTCATTTATCTGCAGCTCCAGACCATTCAATCGGTTTCCACCACATTTAAGCCAAAGTCGACCAACAGTACGATCCATAAAATACGCATAGTGGCATTAATACGGTAGCTCGTGAACATGGAAGCGCCAGCTCACTCGCTAAAATATTCAATATATTGATATTGTGATTTATTGCAAAAAATAAAACAATTCCGCATATCCATCAGACTTTCTCCACATTTGGACCAAAGTTGACCAGCAGTATGATCAATCAAATGGCTATTGTGGCATCAATGGGGTAGCTTGTTGATCTGTAACGCCAGAACATTCACTAAATTTTCAATATATTGAAATAGTGAAATACTCTTCCATATTTAGATTAAAGTAAACCAACAGCATTACCTATAAAATGTTGATGGCAACAATAAGATACCTCGTCAATCTGTAACGCTTGGTCATTCCGCCAGATTACGCATGCATCTTCAATATATTGAAATAGTAAAATATTTCCAAAAATCACCCCATCTGTATTTGCCATAAAACTTTCACCACATTTGAACCAAAGTTAACCAACTGAAAAGCCTCTTTCGGCTGAAGGATATCAATTATAACGGTATCAAAATTGTTTGAAAACAGTAGGTCTATAATTAGTAATAAGCCCTCTACTTTTGCGATCTGAATTGAGGGCAATCTGAGGTTTAGTTCATTGATTAAGTTTTCGCTTTGTATAGCAAATAAAGGATTTTAAGAGTGTAACCGCCTTTTGGTTCCGGTTTTTTCCAGGCTGAATTTGCTTCGGTATTGCTCGTCGTTTGGCGGGTTCATATTTCCGAATGTTCCGCGGTATCACCTAAACTCTGTCACTAACACTTAAAATAGTGGCGAGGCTCGTCCCAGACCGTGTTTTTGTCCCGTCGAATTTCTCTTGTTGAGTGACAGACAATGTTTCTCGAAGTCTTTAGTTATAAGTACAAAACTCTATTCCGAGGTGTGGTTCCCTGTAATGATGGAACAAGGAAAAACCGGACAGTGTTGGTTTTGTTGTTATATATGTTACAGGCACATCGACGTATCCAATTATCTGGTTTATTGTTCCATCGGGCGTTCTTACCTCGGTGGATTATATCTTTGTAAGCAATGCCCAAATCCGTTAAAAGTTTGAGAGAATCGCGTCCAAGGATGCTTATCAATGCTCCGCTATCTAACAGACCTCGTATGTCCATTTTGTTGCTCGGTAACACAATTGTGTGGGTACGGCAAAAGTACCATGTCAAAAATTTATTTTTGTATGTTTTTTGAACCAACTTACACATTTGTGCATTCCTTTTAAACTTATTTGCGGCTGAAAAAACACTATAATTATACACACAATTGTTGGTTGTACTTCAACTCAAGCGAAATTTTTTATCAAAAACGCCATTACATACTATGTTTTTTACTTACACATTTGTGTGGTTTGGACTTAAATTGAGCCAATTTTTTTTTTTTTTTTTGGTTGAAAAATGGATGTTGTTACAGGCTGGCTACTGCCAACCTGCAGATTTTCACTAAGCACCTGCAGAGGCCTCCACGGTGATATTTTGCCGGCTACGTTCTCAGGGAGAAGTGCGAAGGGTCGTGGGGTTTGAGGCATGCATGGCTCCTGGCTTACACCGTGATTAATACAGATAATTTAAAAAAAATTAAACCGCAAATAATAATAATAAACCCGGAGTTCCGCCGAAATTCGTCGGCCGGAACCTGAGGAACGAACAACTCAAAATTATAAATGAGAGAGAGGTGCCTTGGTGCGCGCATCCATCCGAATTCAAACGGGGTCGAGCCCTGGTTACGGAATCGGATGCGGGCACCAAGGGACCGCAAACACTAAACCGACACAGAGGGAGTCTCCGCTCCCATCATACCGACCGAAAAACTTAGTAATTCATTTTACTATAGAAAAAACAACAACAACAAAACAAAGAAAAACAGCTTCCCACTTCACCGCACAACGATGCGAGAGAACGAGAGAGAGAAAGACATACGCACCGAGCGCGCACCCGCTGTGCGGCGCTCGATTACAAAATTTCAAATTTAAATTAACCAAAAAAAAATTTAAGAAAATAATAAAAAATTAAAAATAAAAAAATTGTACCTTAATTATTAAAAATAATCTATTGCGGCCTTGCGCGGCCGTCATGCCACAGGGTCGCCGCCCGGACCGTTGCGGCTTTGATGCCGTTACCTAGATCCACCGATGCGACCCAACCGCCGGTAAAATACTGCAAATAATACGGCTGGCCTCAACTGGCCGCCGGATCCGTCCACTGTTGCCTGGTTTGGCAATAACAATCAATGTTGGGCGTTCATACGCCTTAACCGTAACTTAGACCTTGATCGGCCGCAAACAAAAAAAATTGGGCGTTGCGGGGCCTTTCCCCGATACCAATAATCAGGCCTTGATCGACCGCTAAATCCACTATTCAACACCGAAAAAATGAGGATGGGCGTTGGCTCGCTGATATCACCGTAGATCGATAAAACGTTGAGTTGCAAAGGGCCTCGTTGTCGACCACCCGTTACAATTGCGGTATTGCAAAATGGCGAACTACTTTCATGTAAATAATTATTTTGTCATGAGATAACAATAATCATTCTTCAAACAAAATTTTGTAATTTATTTTTATTTAACACAATTATTTTATTATTTTCTATTATAATATAATAAATAAATATACATAATATATTTATATATGCGAAATATACGTAATGATAAATCTATGACGTTTGATGAAGTACATAATAAAACTTAACAAAATATTTTTTTTTCTATTCACTACAATATTTTATATGTTTTCAATTTATTTTATAAATTAACACTTTGCAAAAAAAAAATTAATTAGTTTTATTTTATATTATACATAAGGAATTTTATTTATTATATATTTTCTAAATATATTTCAAACACTCAATTTATGAAAAAATAATAATGTCATGAAAGAACTTTTGGAACACTCAACAAAATACCAATACTCCGTGTGGTAAAATTCACTCAAAATCCAAAAATTGAATGCCACACCAAAAAAATATTCGAGCGTCGCACAGCTCGTAAAACGTTTTAGAAGAAAATGCATCTCTCTTCTCTGTCTCTCCTTTATACCAAATTTTCTTTGGTACAAAAGAGAGACATACAAGAATAAAACATTTTTTTCAAAACGTTTTACTTTGCACACACTCGATGCGCATTGCTCTCTCTCTCTCTCCCATTTTCGTTCCGTTGCCAACATAACAGAAGAAAACACACAAGAATCCATCCACCAAGAAACCACGTTTAGACAGCGAAAACCCGGACGCAAGAAACCACGTTTAGACAGCAAAAAACCCGGACGCAAGAAACCGTGGAGAATAGAAACACACAAATTTACAAAAATGTCTTGTTAAGACAACACAGTCGTAACAATGTAAGAGCCAGCTATACTGATAACAATATAAGGACGAGGGTCATCCAAAGCCGATAGTACTGTTTCAGCACAAGCGCGTTTTACCGTTCTTCGAAATTTAAAGTATTGAACGAAGCGCAGTTTTTATTTGCTCTTGTAAGGTCTAGCTTCTGGACTTGATTCATTTGCGATTGCATGAGAAGTGGATGCAGTAGAAATAGTTCTTGAATCAAGCTTAATTGTCTAGTAGTTTGCGTCGTTTCCGAATCGAACGCGTCATTTGCTAGAGGATCGGTCTGAGTTATTTTTGAGTGGAAAATTCAATATTCGTTGCCGAATTTACTGTTTGATGCATTACTGATTTGTCTGATTGTATTATTCGGAACAGGATTTGTACCGGACGTGTTGGTCCCGTATTGCTCACGTCCGTAAAACGGTTTTCCCAATATAAACTTTTGGCATTTAGCACACTGAGGCTTAGTCATGCCACTTTTACCACATCCGTAGCAAAACACCCCTTGAGGCGGCAAGTGGCAATCTTGGTATCTGTGCCCCAAGTCGCGACAATTCCAACAAACTAGACTTGTTCAAGCACATAACATTAGCGACACAAATATGTCATCAGCATAAATAAGTATACGAAGAGGTTAATGCACTTAAATCGCATATACGCCAAATATATTACAAATCATTCTTGACGGTGTGTCAATAATTCTTATGTGTCGAATCAGCAACTATAAGGTTCAATATACGAACTATAAATTTATATTAAAATTAAGTAAACTATAATGTAAGCAATTATATTTTGTTGCTGTTATCAATATTACAAAATTTGTATATAAACCAAAGCAAAATTAATAAAAGTTAAGTAGTTAAATACACTTCAGACTGTTATTATCCCACACCAGTTTTAAGATAATAACAACTCACTACGAAGCTAAGTTAGGAATTATAACCCGACTTAATACTGGTCCTTCGAGCCTCCAAAAACAAGTGGCGGCCAATCAAAAACATAGACCAATAAGATTATCATTGTTAAGATAACATTGGTCAAAAGTTCGAGCTAATAACCAACAAGCATCGAAACTGTAACCATCACAACAACAGGTGGTGCAGTAAATACATCGGGAATCCAAGCCAACGGACAACAGACAACGGATAATTCCAGCCAATCAACAACCGGCACCAGTTCTACCAGCCATAGTCAGTACATCAGTCGAAGCCAGAAACCAACGAGCAGCAAAAGTATCGACAAAGATGGAAAGTCGTTTGCAGGATCAGGAAATCACAGGCGACAAAATAGTTCAGCTCAACAGGAACTACCAGAAAGACGGGCCAGGCAGGAAAACAAAATCATATTTAGAGTCCAAAATAGCAACATTAAAGGAACTCTATAAAAAATATGTAGACACCGATGAAATGATAAGAAGAGAGATCTCAGCATTAGAAGAAAATCACCCGTATTTCAACGAGCGAAAAAAGATATCGGGTATTTACGACACCCTAATTGATGAAATGCGAGGTAAGCTGAACCAAAAGACACCACTCACACCGATAGCAACAACATCGGGTGATAATACTTTAAAAACAAAATTTCCATTTTCGAATTCGGACAACGAAGAATCTGTAGAACCGAATAACAACGATCGAATAGAATTCGATCACATGGTGAAGCTACAAAGCGTTAAAATGAGATCGCTGTTTAAAGAAATAAATACAGCGAAAGACTCATTACTACAAAAAGTTTCAAGACAAGCGCTACAACTGTTAATGAAACGAATAGAACGCATGATGGAACAAATCATGGATCGAAATGAAAAAATATGTGTCACAGAAGAAGAGGAAAGTAATTAAAAATATTTCACAGACGGATATTACGATACCATCAAAAACGAACATGATGATATTGTCACCAAAATTACCACGGAAATTGACAGCCACTAACAAACAACAACAAGTTTGATGTACGATTGCCGAAAATCGAAATTCCAGTTTTCTACGGAGAATACACGAAATGGAAAGGATTTGCAGACACATTTGAAAAATTAGTACACAACAACGATAAGCTTACCGAAACCCACAAGATCAACTATTTGAAGAATCATCTAGGGGGTTCAGCTGCTAAACTAATAAACCATCTGGAGTCAACAGCAGACAACTATCGAGTGGCATACGAAATAATAAAAAAGAGATACAACAATGAAAGAATTTTGTCAACAACGTATTTCAACCAGCTGATTAATCAGCCTAATATAACAACAGAGAGTGCTTCAGGTATCAGAATAATGCATGATACCACAAAGGAAGCAATCCACAATATCAACATCATTATCAAAGAGGAGGATAAGTTCGATGCTCTGATCACTCATATACTACAAAAAAAATTAAATAATGAGACAATCAGAATCTACGAAACAACATTAGATGACCCAAGAAAGGGTCAAAATTTAAATAAATTTTAGGAATTCTTAGAAAAACGGTTTCAATCTCTAGAAACAATAAGTAATAAAGGGACTCGGCAAGATAACAACCGGTAACCGATACCAAACAACTTCAAGATTTCAACCGCCCAAGGCATTGACAATGGTTACAACAAATGTACATAAATGCGTCGGCCTGCAAGACCATAAAGGGCACTGAATATATATGTATGATCCACAACGTGATTCAGAGCACGCAAAAGGAACCAACACCATGTGAGATTAATTTGGTCATGGACAGGGAAACAAATACAGACAATTACGAGATTCGATTCATAACACAGCAAAATATGTGGATTCCCACACACGATCCAGGTACATGGATTTTTATATCTGAAAAGGATCACAAGATAAATATTATTTGCAACAAGGAAGTAACGACCACAACTATGTATAAGAGGAACAGGAGCTATAACGATGCACAAGGCCTGCACAATTACCGATGGAACAACAATTATACATTCCAGTCAAAACTTTAATACAAAGGTAGCAGTATGGTATCAGCCAACGATAAATCTCAGCAGTAACGTACCCGACCTCTACCAATAGAATTTCCACACAAATTAACGAATTCAGTGACATACTCATGGATTTAAATCAACTGTCAACTAATATTACCCACCTGAGGACTTTAATACATGATAAAGATCAACAATTAATCGGACCAACTTTACAAGAAGAGCTGGTATCACTCCTGCTGAGATGGAGGAAACATAAGGTCGTTTTCACAGCAGACATTGAGAAAATGTACCGCCAAATCCTCGTACACGAAGACGATCAAAAATATCAAAAAATACTATGGAGAGAAAATGAAAATGAGCAGATCAGAGAATACCAATTAACAACAGTATCATTCGGAACCGCTAGTGCTCCTTATCTAGCCATTCGCACCTTGCAACAGTTAGCGAACGATGAAAAAGACGAATTTCTCATAGCAGCTAATATTATTTTAGAAGACTGCTATGTAGATGACATTTTAACAGGTAGTGATTCTCTAGAAGAAGCACAACGACGACAACAACAATTAACAAAAATACTAGGGAAAGGAGGATTTCAACTTCAAAAATGGGCAAGTAACTGTCAGGAGCTGTTGGAACAAATTCCACATGAATCACGAGCAATAAACAAAATAGATATAAAATTAGACGAAACTATAAAAACTCTGGGAATTTCATGGAACCCTAAAACCGACACATTTGAATTTAAAATAAATATTAGAACAAATAGATAGGATGTCGTCACGAAAAGGAGCCTGTTATCTGAAGTATCACAATTATTTGATCCACTCGGTTGGTTATCACCAACCATCATCGTAGCAAAAATACTACTGCAACAACTATGGTTAACAGGACTAGAATGGGACAAACCAGTACCAGAAAACATAGCAACAAAATGGAAAAACTATAAAACCTCGTTACGTGCGCTAGAAAAAATAAAGGTGCAAAGATGGATGGAAACAACTGCCAATTCACCGGTAACATTGTTTGGGTTTTGTGATGCGTCAGAAAATGCTTATGCCGTGGTAATATATTGCCTCCAAAGCAACAATAACGGAAGTAAGGGACCACCTTATTTACTTATCTCAAAAACTAAAGTCGCACCAATAAAGTCCAAACTAACAATTCCTAGATTAGAATTGTGTGGTGCATTATTGTTGTCTAGGCTATTGGCAAAGGTAATTAAAAGCCTACGGATAGCCAAAATAAATACATATGCGTTTACCGATTCAAAAAATGTACTCGCATGGATCAAATCAGAACCACATCGATTTAAAACATTTGTGGCGAACAGAGTATCCGAAATTCATAGTGACAAATCCAACAGCCTGGAACTACTAATGTTAAATCACCTGAAAATCCCGCGGACTGCGCCTCAAGAGGGGTAGAAGCCGAACATCTCATTAATCATGAATTATGGTGGAACGGACCAGACTGGCTTACAAACGACCGAAATATATGGCCAACTACTAATTCGGAAGAACAACCTGAAGACGTTCCAGATCAAAGGGTACTCGCAGCACCAGTAGCTGCATTAACAACGCCTGTCAAAGAAAATGACCTCTTTAGTGATCTCTTTTTAAGACACTCGAATTTAAAAAAGATTCAGCGAATAGTGTCGTATTGTAAACGCTTCATTAATAAGTTGAAATTAGTAAAATACGAATCAACCAACATAATTTCACCAACCGAAATGCAAGAAGCTTTGCATCATTTAATTAAGAATGCTCAACTAGAACAATATAAAGGTGAAATATACAATTTAAAAAGGAACAAACCACTTAACATTAAAAGCAAACTGTTACCATTGTCTCCATTCTTAAAAGATGAACTGTTAAGAGTTGGGGGCAGACTACACAATTCAACAGCCTGATCATATGATGAGAAGCATCCTATCATTCTACCGCAATCACATCCAATAGTAAACTTGATAATCCAAGAGGGCCACAAAACAACAATGCATGCCGGTGCCCAATTAATGGCAGAAATCTTGTCAGACAACAAATATCTTAATGTTTAAGATGTCATCGTTTCAGCAAAACTATAAAAAACCAACTAATGGCCAATTTACCAGAAGCCAGAATAACTCCAACCAGACCATTCCTAAAAGCAGGAGTGGGCCATTCAACGTCAGAGTATCAAAAGGTAGAGGTAATAAATCTTATAAAGGATACCTTGCAATTTTTGTGTATATGTCAACCAAGACTGTGCACATTGAAGTGGTCAGCGATCTAACAACCGACGCGTTCATATCGGCATACAAACGCTTCATTTCACGGAGAGGAATATGCACAGATGTTTTTTGCGATAACGGCACTAATTTTGTGGGTGCTAGCAAGGCAATGGAATTAAAAACTTTAAAAACAATAGAAGAAACAGCTTCCAGTATTATTATTTCTACCGCCGACCAAGGCACGAAATGGCATTTCATTCCTCCAGCAGCACCACATTTCGGTGGATTATGGGAAGCAGCTGTAAAATCTGTAAAATATCACTTGAAACAAGTGATAGGGGAAGCAACATTGACGTTTGAAGAATTAACAACCGTAACATGTCAAATAGAGGCCTGTCTTAATTCAAGACCTATATCACCAATGACCAACGATCCAAGTGATCCTACATTCTTAACTCCCGGTCATTTCCTAATTGGAGAATCTCTCTCAACACAATCAGAAGAAAGCATTTCAGAGGAAAATATGAATTTGGTAACCAGATGGAAATTAATCCAAAAAATGAAGGAAGACTTCTGGAAGAGATGGTCACACGACTATTTGCATCAATTACAACAATGAGCAAAGTGGACCACAAGTACACGTAATTTAAGGATCGAACAATTAGTTCTTGTTCGAGATAACAACATTTCACCATCAAAATGGGTAACTGGACGGATTATAGAAGTTCATCCAGGATAAGACAGAATTGTTCGGGTGGTAACACTTCGCGGCCCCGGAAGGGCTCTTATAAAAAGACCAATAACAAAATTGGCGCCCCTTCCTATCGATGATAGCATCAAAGAGCAAGGTGCGAATTCGGCTACTCAAACAACTACAGCATTGTCAACCATGTTTATTAATAACTCTAAATCCAGGAAGCGCAAATCACCTGAAGAACTCTCACGTGAAGAGAAAAAACCATCAAGACTTTGGATGCGTGATCAAATAGAAGAGGATGTAAAGGAGGCTGCAAGAAACATCAAACCGATTCATCAACCTCAAATAAAAAGAAGGAAAATTCGACCATGTTATCAATCTCGATTAATGCTTTATACTATGATTACATTATTAAGCTTACTTGAAGTATGCTCAGCGATAAACTCTAAATTTGATATCACCACTCTAAACACTACAACCGGGATATATTTTGAAAATATTGGGACAGCTCAGTTGTCGCATCAACAATGGACGATTGTATCATATTTCAATCTATCAACAATGTTAATAGAAGCACAAGGATATAACGCAGCGATCGAAAGAATGGACAACTTCTGCCAAGAAGATAATGGGTGGTTCCAACTAAGGCAAGTGTGTAGGCCCGCGATCATACAACTAAAACAACAACTGATCAACATATATCACAGTAACAAAATATTCCAACCTACATATAAATCTAGTCGGATAAAAAGAGGTTTAGTGAATGTAGTTGGCACACTTACCAACCAACTATTTGGGATCCTTGACCAAGACGATGCACAACGATACGATAATGAAATAAGTTCAATAAAAAATAATGAAGAACAGTTGCTTAAATTACTGAAAGAACAAATTACAATCACTGAATCAACAGTGAATATTATAAAAAAGGATTGGATAGCAGTCAATAATCATCTACAAGAACTAGATAAACAAACAATGTCAATCCTCAATTTAGTACAGCGAAATGAGAATGAGAACCTAGCAATACAAAAGTTTATAGCGCTATGGATACATTTATCAATAGAAATGACAACCTTCACTTCAACACAACAACAACTAATCGATGTCATTACCGATATCCATCATAGCAAAATAAATACTTTCATTCTCAAACCAGATCAACTTAAGATGGAACTGCAAAAATTACACGAAATGATCCCAGCCGATGCTACCATATATGGAGAAAACAGTATGCTAACATTGTACCAAATGATGACAGCTAAGGTTGGATAAGCAAACAACGTATTAATTTTTGAACTAAAAATGCCTTTACTGACCAATAAGGTATATCAAATCATCAAACCAATCGCTATCCCAACCAGACACAAAGACATGTTTGCGTACATAAACCGATCAAGTGAATTGTTTTTGATAAGCTTAAATAGAGAATCTTACTACGCAATGTCAGAAGACGAACTTTCTGCCTGCAAGACCATAAAGAGCACTGAATATATATGTATGATCCATCATGGACAGGGAAACAAATACAGACAATTACGAGATTCGATTCATAACACAGCGAAATATGTGGATTCCCACACACGATCCAGGTACATGGATTTTTATATCTGAAAAGGATCACAAGATAAATATTATTTGCAACAAGGAAGTAACGACCACAACTATAAGAGGAACAGGAGCTAGAACGATGCACAAGGCCTGCACAATTACCGATGGAACAACAATTATACATTCCATTCAAAACTTTAATACAAAGGTAGCAGTATGCTATCAGCCAACGATAAATCTCAGCAGTAACGTACCCGACCTCTACCAATAGAATTTCCACACAAATTAACGAATTCAGTGACATACTCATGGATTTAAATCAACCGTCAACTAATATTACCCACCTGAGGACTTCAATACATGATAAAAATCAACAATTCAATATCCATGATGTTCACCACTACATTGTTCTATATGGGATCATCATTGCTTTTATAGGATTCATCATTGCATGGATTTGCTGTCATAAAGCCGTAACATCTTTAAAACCACAATCATCTAGTGAAAGAGTTGGTCCACGTCCATTGCCACGTCGGTTTATTTCAACTAATGCCGGCCCGGAGGATGTTCAAGCACATAACATTAGCGACACAAATATGTCATCAGCATAAATAAGTATACGAAGAAGTTAATGCACTTAAATCGCATATACGCCAAATATATTACAAATCATTCTTGACGGTGTGTCAATAATTCTTATGTGTCGAATCAGCAACTATAAGGTTCAATATACGAACTATAAATTTATATTAAAATTAAGTAAACTATAATGTAAGCAATTATATTTTGTTGCGGTTATCAATATTATAAAATTTGTATATAAACCAAAGCAAAATTAATAAAAGTTAAGTAGTTAAATACACTTCAGACTGTTATAATCCCTCACCAGTGGTAAGATAATAACAACTCACTACGAAGCTAAGTTAGGAATTACAACCCGACCTAACAAGACTGTTTGTCATTATAGTCCCAGCTCCTGAAGGTTTGCATTTTGTAATGGCCGCAAGGTTCAACTCGTCTGTAATATCTTGATCTAACAGTTCCCGATATGAGGAATCATTTTCGTGTTGAAGGGTTAAATGTTCTGCATTATCCGGACCTTTCTCTAGTTCACTAACATTAACATATCTCGAATAACGTGCAGGTGCGACCGATTTATTTTTCTTTAGATTCCATAGTTTCTTAAAACTCTCGCAAAATACACGCAGCTCATCTGCTATGAACGATGGAGTAGCTAATGTAACCTATCGATATTGTACCTCCATATTATCTCTGATAATTTCGATTAATTCTTCATCATTAAATAGTCTTATTAGTCTGCCGTTCAGGCTCTCCATTTGTAAAATACAGTTTCCTATACTTTCTCGGTCACCCTGATTTTTGTTCTGTATAGCCTTGCGTAAAGCTCGATCTGATTCAGTATTGCTGAACCTATCAATAATCGCCTGCCTTAATTGGAAGTACGGTGTAATTGAAAGTTTACGAACGAATACCCAATACCATTTTTCCGCAGTGGCCGTTAGCAACTTAGGCATAAGTGCTTCCAAATGGTTTAGAGTGACACTTTCCCTACTACAGAAAACGATATATTCCACTTAAGGTCATTCATTTTATATAGGGTGTAAAATTTCTAGACGATTCATTATTACCGTTTGGGTGTCCAATATGTGGAATTGAATTAACTGTAATACCAACACTATGTAAATTCTTCGGTAGGTTTCCGGTATAACTCGACATAACATATGGTATCTCGGACGATACCAGTAAATACCTTACGGGGGTTGGATAAAAGCTTTTAAAAGATTGGGTTATTGCGGTAGTATAGATATTCCGTAGTCGATGCGAAATGGAAATATAATTTGAGACAAAAGGTTGTCCTAGTGTTGAGCTGGTGTAAGTCGGAATGATTGTCGGGGATATGGTGGACATTTTTATGTTCCCATGTGCATCGCTTAATTTTCGATAGTCGCAATCACGGGTTTGGTTATTTGAGTTTGAGCCAAGTCATCTCTCTTAAATTCAACAATTTGTTTCAACCTTCTAAAATGATTCAACAGTTTGTCTATGCCATTGTCCAGGTGGAAGCAATCTTTTAGGCGTTGAGTACGTCCTCTCCAATGTTTAAGTTAGTTATCGTTAGAATGTAAATCCTCGAGAGTAATCTGTTCATTATTTATCCGTTCACTCAATGCGTTAAAGTTTTGCTTACACAGTTCGAGTTCTTTTCACGTTACAAACCAACGTGCGTTTTTGTAGACCCTTTTGAGGGATCCAACATTTCTTCTTTTAAAATGTTCAACAACGTTTCTTTATAATTCCCCATTGAGGTTTTTATTCTCCGAATTGCACATTCCACCGCAATTTCTTCCTGGGTTAATCCCACTAAAGGTTGATAATCAATCTTGATAATGCCTAAGACCGTTAGTAATCCAATAGTAGGTTCCGAAATAGCCAGTAATCAAAGAAATTCAATTAACGCCAATAGCGTTTTTGTAAAACCGATCAGCGGATTCAAAATTCAAAAATTAATTGGTAATTCTTCTACAAAACACGCCACATCTCTCATCCAACCAAAATTTTAGGGGGAAAAAATCGAATTTTAATAATTTTTAGTGTTTCCAAATGAAATCCGTACAAATTTTTTTATCATATAATCAATGAAAAACAATACAAACAGGGTGTCTCATAGATAGATCGTTACAAGTGTTTGTTTGTCCTATTTAAAGCTTTGGAGATTCATTGCTATTTAAGATAGAAGAAATTAGCCCGAAATTCCAAAGTAGCAGCACTATCGCAAGTTTTACTGGTACTTTATTTTAAAATTTTATCTAAAAATGTCAAATTGGTTGACTTTCAGGCTCGCGAAACTCAATCGTCATTTTGTAACCAATAATGAAATTAGGGTCGTTGAACGGGATTCTCATGAAAGTGTAAAAATGCTTTAGATATAAATTATCCACTATAATTATCAGCACGATGTATTCGTAGTCTATTCATGGTAAAAGGAAGACAGGTGTTGGCTACAGCACATACACTGCTCCATTTTTTTATAGCATTAGTATACAAATTAGGTTCATACCATTTTTGTTGGTTGGCTCTCCAATGTTGTATTTAGAAAAGCTATTTAATTTTCCAACTAAAACCCTAAATACTAATAATTCATAAATATACGTTTCAAATCTTTTAGCAATATTATATTTTGATCCCCATATAAATGAATTTTTTACGATTTTGGCGAGAAACAGATGTGAAATACAAATAATTGGTATTCACCGTCCTACGTACATTATGCAATAAATCAAAAATCTACACAACATGTAACCACTTCTTTCCCAAATTCAAAAATAATATTCTGCACAAAGTTATGATTACTTTTATTTTTTGTATTTGAGCATAAACAAACTCGAATTGAACACATGTAACGAGAACATATATACAATCAGCAACCCAGCCCAGAATGTAAAATAAATCATAAACAACTTTTTGCTTAAATCTCAGAAATACATAAAAAGCACGAAATACAACAACAACAACAACAGAAGAGAAAGAATTTTTAAATATTTCCTTTACGTACGCACATAAGAAAATTCTTCAAGCAGAAAAATTCTTAACTTTTGAATAATAAAAAAAAATGTACGCGTGTATTAATTCACTTTACTCGTGTGCTCCGCGTTTTGAGTAAGAGTTAGAAGTTATCGTTACGTTGTGTACAATTGTTTGTTTAAGAGTCCCGGCCCAATCGCATAACTGTGTCACCTCCAATTTTGTAAAAATAATAAATTTTTAAAGTGGTTGAAAATAAAATTTTGAAGGTAACTTAAACTAAGTTGCCCTGGCCTGTATTATTGGGATATACTGATACCAATATGATAGATGGCATGCAATGGTTCCATTTAGAAAAATCACGTTTATTTTATCTATGAAAAAATAATTTAAGTTTAATACGAATACTAGGCATTGTGACATGCGATGTTTTTGTGTGAAACTGCTTTATTTATGTTTTTGGTGACTTACCATTACAGCTGGAATCACCATCGCCTGTTCCAGAGTTGGCTTCCGACCCAAAATATCGCTCGGACATTTGAAACGCTTTACTACAAACGTCAACAAAATTACATTTAAAGTTCGCATGTCAAAAATATAAATTTGTCGAATTAAGGCTATCGCGGTTTCAAGATGGTCACACTCCTGTTTTGGGCCCTAAATATTTTCTGCATAGATATACGTGTTTTGAATTAATAATTCTAAAATATATTCTGTAACGCAATAAACAATTACTAACTTTCCATATAAAATTTAAAACTATACTAACGTTAAATCTATGAGCGTCCTAGGATATATTAAAAGAGCATGATAATGTTTCCGACAATATTTTAGATTTGGAAAAGGAATTATTAATCAAGCCAAACCTATTTCAAAGATATTCACTTTATAAACACATTTTATTAAACAGGTCAACATCAGGATTATCAAAGATTTGTAAAATTAAAAATTGAATTATATAGTACAAAAAATAGGCAAAAACGGAAAAAGGAGAGACAAAATAGACAAAGATAATGAATTTCTAATTTTCTAATTTACAAATTTTTTTTTTAGAGCAAATAGGCAATACAAATTAATTTATTGATCGTCCCAGCCAACTGTTGTTTATACGGAAAATTTAATAATAAAAAGGGAGAGGAGTAGAGCAGGTAAGCGAATAGTCATTGGCTGAGTAACAAAATTCAAGGTATATTGAAGTACATTTAATTACCCGACGTACTAGTCATATTATTACGAACGTGAGAATAGAACAGGGCATGATCTGTATTTTGTGAGAAACGGATTTCTCTCTATTCGTTAAGGATATTTTGGTTAAGGAATATGGATTTTCGAATTTCGTAAGATTCTAAGGTATCTAAACGCCCATCATAGCTGTATTTTTTTTATTTAAATAGTACAATCTTATCTCATGATAATTTATTACTAATGATAATAACGCACTTATTTGAAACTAATAAGTGGAGCGAGTGTGGGTTTACAAGAAATCAATATTCTGCTCCCAATAATGAATCTTTATTTATTAGATGACTAGCTTATGCGGCTTAATTCATTTAAGGCGTCTCAGTTCTTGTGTTATGTCAAGAAGGTGTATTGCTTCACTGTTGGTGTGTTGCAGTAGTCTTCTTACATGTTTGATGTCAAATTCTGGAATCACTTCATCAATCCATTTGTTTTATGTCTTTGTGTAATTCCTTGTTGGTTACGTAGCGGTAAGCATTCGTTATGGTACGTAGAAATTTGTTTTGACAACGTTGAATAATTAAAAGATTTGATTGTTTAGTACAGCCCCAAAGCTGGATACCATACATCCAAATTTACAGTACAGGCTAAGCTAAGAATGTCTTCCTATTAGCCAGTACATCAAATCTCGTTTTATTTTCATTTGCTCTGCTTTTTATCTAACGTGATATTTCCAGTTCAATCTTGAATCGAGATGTACTCCGAGATATTTAGCAGATTCAGCTTGGGAAATTTGTACTCCATTGAGAAATGTATGGATATTGGCTATTTTTGTGCCACAACGTATATGTTACATGTACTGATTTCAGCTCGTTAAGCTTCATTTTCCAATCCCTGGTCCATTGACTGATTTTATCGAAATCGATTTTATCTCCTCCGGCAACTTTGGAAAGTGAGCGATTGAGCTTCCAGTCGTTGTTATTCAGCGATCACAATGTTTTAGTAGTGGCAAGCTTAGCTACTAGAGCAGATAGAAGTATAAGCCCCCTATCTCCATTAGAACTCATGCATTTTCGCTTGAGCGTCAGAGTAATGAACTAAGGACAAAATGCCAGCAATATGAGTTACAATGTAATAAATACCAAGATATTTTGGTAAACTTACAAAACAGAATCGAAACACTAGAGGGGCAAAATAAACCTTCTTCGTCTACTAATGGTAGAAGTCAGAGCCTACAAAGTCTAACCAATGACTACTTTACGGATAAAGAGGAACTTGAGAAAGAAACCCAACCTAGACCAAATAAAGTAAATGTAAATAAAAAGAGGAGACTGTCCAAAACGCCATCACCAAGGGTATCTCTACCGCAAGATAACGAAATACCAAAACAACCACAACAAGCATACAAAAAGGAGCCCTTACCACCCACCAATCAATGTCAGCAACGTTACAGATTTTAATATACTCAGAGCTGAAGTATTGGCAGTGACAGCGAAACGATATCAAAATAACAACGCAGTCTGAAAATGACTACCGTAAAATTAAAAAAACTACTTAGCAGTAGTTTCTATATAAGATGGAATACCATACTTATCAGCTCAAAAGTGAAAGATGGTATAGAGTCGTAATACGCGGATTACCGTCATCTACCAATCGCGAAGAGATCAAAGCGGCAATCGAGGACAATGGTCTTAAAATAAGCAACATTATTATTTAGACACTTCCCTTGTTTTATGTAGACCTATTGCAGGGGGAAAATAATAAGGACATATACGAAATTAAGGACCTGCTATATTGCATGGTGTCTATTGAACCACCTAAAAAGGTAATAGGTATACCTCAGTGTACAAATTGCCAACAGTTAGGACTCATGAAGAACTTCTGCAATACACAAGCCAAATGTGTCATATGTGCAGAGAATCATCAAACAAAACAATGTCAAAAGCCAAGCCAACAATATGATACTATTAGAGAGGGGGTTTCCTAGGCCAAACCGCCTACCGTGACCAAAACCTAAAATAACATAAACCACAAATAATAACGAGACAAAATTTCAGCCAGCTTACTAACAGGGTGGATAAACTGGAAGATAATTCCAAGTCACCAAATAAACTGCTAAAACATAAAAAGTAAATGACTGTTACGTTCCTACATATAATTGCCTGGAATGCTAACGGGGTTAATGCAAGAGCTCAAGAACTAGAAGTATTTCTAAGAACCAACAACTTAGATATAGATTTAATATCAGATACACACTTTACGGAGAAAAACTTTATCAAAATTACAGGATATAGAGCATAATGGACATTGCAGCCCAGTGGTCGTGCTCGAGGAGGGACAGGAATCTTAATCAAACAAAATATCCTACATTTCCAACAAGAAGAAATAAAGGTGGCAAATGGCCATGCAAGCTACTGTAATAACGATTAACCATGATGGTGCTGAACTAAGTTCAGGCGCGATCTACTGCTCACCAAGACATAATATCGTAAGAAATCAATATGTCAACATTTTTAACAAACTTGGACCAAGGTTTATTATAGGAGGTGACTACAACGTCAAACATACTTCGTGGGGATCTCGACTCATAACACCAGGAAAAGGAAAAGAACTCCTAAGTGCAATAGAGATGTCAGGTTGTGAATATCACTCATTGCGTAAACCTACCTATTGACCTACAGACATAAACAAAGTTCCTGATTTGATTGATTTTTATATCTCGAAAGGAATAGCCTCACATTACATTGAAGTCGAATGCATTGATGACCATATTTCCGATCACACACCAGTCTAATGACTCTGAGTACATCTATATCTATCTATATATGGCGAAAAATACGTGAAATCACAAATTTGGTATATGGAACCGGAAGTCGTGTTTAAATTATTTACTTTTCATGTTTTAAATGTGTAGTAATTGTTAAAAAAAAACTGTAGAACAAAAATTTTTTTTGTAGTTGTTGTTGTTAAAGTTACAGGGTGTCAAATTTTGATAAAAATGATGAACATGAAGTTGTATATATGGCTATAAAACGAAAACTAATTGTCCGATACTTATAAACCTGGCCTCTTTTTAAAGATAAATGAATAGGGATTCTAAAAAAATTATAAAATTGGTACCATGTTTCAACTCTTCATATTCAAAATGGCCGCCAAAATAGTATTTTAGAATTTTCTCAAAAACCTATTTTGGTATTTTTGTGGTATTTTTTATTTTCAACTATTTTTACGATCAACTTGATAAAGTAACTGTTTAGAAATTATTCAGTTCACAAATCGTTCATAAATTACATCACCCTAGGTTTGATCATTTTTAACTTCCTTTCAGCGTTTACGCATGTTTATTTAGCAAAATTATTCCATTTGATAAATTTTTTTTGCGATTTTCAACGCTATCTTGTTCAAAAGATGGAACAATAGCTTCTGATTGCAAATTGTTATATTGAATGTTTATCCTATCGCCTAAGTGACTGCTGTAATTATAATTAGATACGTTGTCACGTGACGTCACGTCACAATCTGTCATTTTATAAAATTCTTCCTCCTAGTTTTTACAAATAAATTTTTAAAAATTTATTTGTATTCCTGAAATAATTTTTTTGAGATTCTATAGAAGGGGAGTAGGCCTGTAAAATAACATAACCAGTGGCTTTTGTTAACATTTTTGTATAAATTAGAGTTTAAAATAATATTTCAGTTAGTTTAACTTGTGAAGTTCTATTTGAAGCATTTGCTTGTTTAAATAACAAAAAATTAATTTAAAGTAGTTCAATTAATAAGTGTAATAATGTCTGGGCTCAAAAAGTGTTGTAAGCCGGTTCCTGAGACGAAATGTTCGAAAAATTTAAGAAACGTTTCTGATTATATTAAGTCATTTGCGGCGCTCGAGTGAAGTAAATGAAAGTAAATGAAAGCGAAGTGTCACCCGTTACTGATTCATCAAATTCACCTGTTACCCCGGAGACATTATCAACATGCAGTGACGAGAATATGTCGAGTAGGAGTGAAAGTGAGGAGTGCCAATAAAAAGTGCTATCGCTCGTGAAAAACTTAATAAAATATTACCATACATTGGCATGTCTCCTATATATCCGAGTAAGTTGGAATCCAGGCAATATCATGAACAGCAAAAATTACTAAATATAACTACCTCACTGACGCCATCATCAATATCTTCGGTATCTGGTATCGAGCCTCTTTTGACTCACTCAGCGGAAAATCATCATAAGGCACGTCTTTATGATGAATTCATGGATCAACTGAAAGCCAAATTTCAACAGTTGGAGAAAAATTGTGTTAAAATACAGTTGCTGTCTACATTGCCGAAATCACTAACAATACAAGAAATCCAGGAAGAATTTAACACAACGCAGTATATGGTACGAACAGCGAAAAATATTCAAAACAAGAATGGATCACTGAACCTTCCAGCAACCAAAGCTGGCAAACGGATAAGTGATGAACTCAGAGACTCAGTGATAGAATATTATAATGATGATGTTGTTAGTCGTATAATGCCTGGGAAAAACGATTGTATAACTATTGAAAAAGTTAAAAATCAGAAACGTCTAATGATGTGCACATTAAAGGAGTGCTATGAGGGGTACAAAATCAAATATAAGGATGATGAGTCAAAAAACATTGGCTTTTCTAAATTTTCTCTGCTTCGTCCTAAATACTGTGTGCAACCAGGAAGCAGCGGAACACATACAGTTTGTGTTTGTATAATACACCAAAATGTCAAATTAATTATTTATGGAACCAGGATGGAACCTGTCACCAATGGAAAAATTTCGCGATACCAGGACTGCATTTCATCCATATTATGTAAAGATCCAATATCAACATGTTTTCTTCTGCAATGCGAGAACTGCCTAGGATTGGATAATTTTTGCGAATATTTGAGAAACGCATTTTTGGACAATGATTGTCTGGATGCTGAATTATCGTTCAGTCAGTGGGTTTTAACTGACCGATGCAATTTGGAAAAGTTTTCAAAACCATTAGATGATTTTCTGGATTACTTCATAATAAAGCTGAAAAATCTGATCCCCTATTGCTTTATAACACTGCAACAATCTGGTTTCATTTAAAATAAAAAGTTAAATCTGGAGCCCACAGAGGTACTGGTTTAATGTGACTTTGCAGAAAATTATGCGTTTATAATGCAAAATGCAGCACAGGGTTTTCATTGGAACAACAAATAAACAACTATTCATCCGTTTGTAATTTACAAAAATCAAGGAGATAAATTGCAGCATTCTAGCTACATTATAATATCAGATTGTCTCCATCATTGAAAACAAAAATTCCGGATTTATCTAAAGTTTATTATGTTACTGATGGTGCAGTAACACATTATAAAAACAAAAAAAAATTATGAATATAACTAAACACAAAGAGGATTTTGGAGTCGATTGTGAGTGGAATTTTCATGCAACTGCTCATGGAAAGGGACCATGCGATGGACTAGGAGGTACTATTAAGAGAATGGCGTCCAGAGCCAGTCTCACCAAAGAATATGATGATACCATAACGAATGCTGAAGAATTTATCAAATGGGCTCAAACTTTGAAACCTGATATGATTTTTGAATTTTGCTCAGATGCTGAATATAAGTTAAAATAAATTCAACTGGAGACTAGACTAGGGAATTTGAAAACAATAAAAGGAACCCGCGATTTTCACGCAATTATACCTTCAGGAAGTTAAAATATAAAAAAATATTCAAATATTACATGTAAATTTTGATTGTGTAAATACAAGGTTATCCAATTCAAGGTTGATAAAGTAGAAATCTGTATACCGACATCTGTCAAAGATAAACGTCAAGTACGCTGTCATTTATTTAGTTGACATTCTGCCATTTAAGAATATGGAGCATTTAACAATCGACCAACGCGTTAAAATTATTAAATCTGCTGATGCTGATTTTTCGAACAAAATTTTCTTCAGTGATGAAGCTCATTTTTCGCTTGGTGGATACGTTAATAAGCAAAACTGTAGAATTTGGGGCTCAGAAAATCCACAATTGATTGTAGAGAAGCCATTACACCCGGAAAAAGTCACTGTTTGGTGCGCATTGTGGTCTGGTGGTGTGATTGGGCCGTATTTTTTTGAGAACAACCATGGACGAACCGTTACCGTCAATTCTGAGCGCTATGGCCGCATGTTAACCGATTATTTTTTTACGAATCGATGGAGCAACCAGTCACGTAACACGAGCAAATCGAGATCTTTTGCAAGAGAAATTTCCTGGACGTTTGATTTCGCGATTGGCTGATGTCAATTGGCCTCCAAGATCCTGTGATTTAACGCCTTTGGATTTCTTTTTGTGGGGCTACGCGAAAGATCGTGTTTACGCAAACAATCCTCAAACTCTTGACGAATTGAAAACTAATATTCGTAAGGTAATGGCCGAGATACCGCCCGAAATGTGCCGAAAAGTCATTGAAAATTACCTCAAAAGAATCAAGGCCTGTAAGAGGTCCCGTGGAGGACATTTGAATGATATCTTGTTTAACTAAAAATGGCAAGGATCAATCTTTAAAATGAAATAAAAATTACAATACATTCCGAATATTTTGTGTGTTTTTTTTAAGTTTACTTTATCAAGCTTGAATTGGATAACCCTTTACTTTCAAATTTCTTTATTTATTTTGTAATACATTTAATAAAATAATAAAAATAATAATAATAAAAATATATATACTAAAAAATTAGACTTGCGAAATTTTGTTTCCTTGCAAAAAAAAATAAAAATAATAAAAATACCACATTAAAATTTGATTTTAAATACAAAAATAGGTAGATCTCTCTACTTAAATGCCTTTAGCAAGAAAACAAAAAATAACACAAGTACAATTTTTTGATGTGTTCAATAGAGTTAAATGAGGAAAAATTAAAAAAAAAAAATTGGTTTTTGAGAAAATTCTAAATTACTATTTTGGCGGCCATTTTGAATAGGAAGAGTTGAAACATGGTACCAATTTTATAATTTTTTTAGAATCCCTATTCATTTATCTTTAAAATGAGGCCAGGTTTATAAGTATCGGATAATTAGTTTTCGTTTTATAGCGATATATACAACGTTCATCATTTTTATCAAAATTTGACATCCTGTATCTTTAACAACAACAACAACAACAACAACAACAACAACAACAACAAATCCACAAACTTTTTTTTTTTAATCAAGACTATACATTGAAAATATAAAAAACATGAAATTCAAACATGACTTCCAAAAATTTGTGATTTCAGGAATTTTTCACCATATATAAAAATGAATTCCTGTTTGTTTGTTCCGAATGGGCGTCTCAGCCGCTCAACCGATCGCCATGAAATTTTTACCATGTACAAGTTGCATATCCAGAACCCTCTTTACGATATTTTGGAAGGGGCTGGACCCCGGGGTCTAGGGGCTGCGGTACAAATTTTTTCGAAAATTTTTATTTTCTTTAAATTTTTCCACGAAAATGAGTTTATGGGGCTGGTTATATGAAATTACTTACATGATTGAATTCGAGGGGCTCAGCCCTGGATCAGAAATTAATTTTTACATGTATTGATACAAATATTTGATTATTCCAAAATGACTTCTCAGCCGCTCAACCGATCGGCACGAAATTTTTACCATTCAAATATTGCACGTTGAGGACCAATCTTACGATATTTTGGAAGGGGCTGGACCCCGGGGAATTTATTTTTACTTGTATAGATACAATTATTTAAATGTTCCGAAATAGCGCCTTAACCGCAAATTTAGACACCAAAAAGGATATCTAGCGTGCGATTGTTATACACAAATCATACCTCTACTATAATTGATTTAATTATTCAAATTTATTTTATTAATTTAAATTTAAGACAATCTATCATCACTTTAACTGAAGACAAATCTCTGAACACTTATATTATCCATACTAATAATCCATTTTTACTGGTTTGACATGTACTGTTTAGTGATATCCTATTTATCTTATCCTGTTTTAAAATGTACCATATTCAGCGAGTTCTAATTTCTACATAACTTTAGAAATAATTAACATTCTATTTTAATCCACTATTGCAACCGGCGGCTTTTAATGAAAATAGAAGTTTCATACAAAACGCCAATAGTTTATTACTTTATTTAGTTTATTACTTAAATAATCAATGATTGTTTCATAAAATCAATTCTAGGAAAGGTACTAAAAAATATTGTATGTATAAACTGATTTACTTTGAAAAGTACTAGCGTTTTCTTCTACAAGAAACATCCTTGGATTCAAATTATTGTACGTGTAAAATTGCCTTAGTTTGAAAAACTTCTTTTGTTTTTCGAAATGTCATTTTCAACCACAGTTCGTGGTAAAATGTATCAAAGTGGACGTAGTTTTAATCGTTTTGAATAAATTAATATTAATTTGTGTTTCGGATGCCGTTGTTCTCGATTAGTTAGCTTATTAGTTGTACTCGGGCCACTAATGAAATACAAATCTATCGACACGGTTACTGATGTGGATCAATCCGTCAATTATCCAATAGAATTTCTTAATTCTTTGGAGCCACCTGGTATTCCACCACACATAATATTTTTAAAAGAGGGTTCACCAATAATACTGCTCCGAAATTTAGATACACCGAAATTGTGCAACGGAACACGGTTTTGTGTGAAGAAATTGATGCCGAATGTGATTGAAGCTACGATTATTACCGGTAAAAGTAAAGGAAAAGATATGCTAATTCCGCGCATTCCTATGATTCCCACCGATTTGCCGTTTGAATTCAAGCGACTACAATTCCCATTATGCCTTGCTTTTGCAATGACAATCAACAAAGCCCAGGGGGCAATCATTGAAAATAGCTGGTGTTATTTTGGAAAATTCATGCTTTTCACATGGCCAACTATATGTTGCTTGCTCCAGAGTGGGAACGCAAAGAAATTTATTTATTTACACACCAAATGGAAAAACCAACAAAAGTTCACCTGGATGCATTGACGGAGGCATCCATTACTAAAATCAGCTACGTATAATTTTCTTTTCATATGTGATTGCAACTACAGCGATGTAAAGAGAGAATTCTTGCTAAACAATCAAGGTGTTTGAATTATGTACCTCCCGTGCAACGCCCATGTACCTCCCGGGTAACTCAGCTAGTTAGTCATAAAAAAGAAAACCAAACTTAACCTTACTAATAAATTTACTGATTGGGAATTATTTAGAGAGAAACTGGACACTCTTATTGAGTTAAAAGTTAGTCTTAAAACTAACCAAGAACTTGAATTACAAACTAAATATTTTATTGGCTCCATGCGTGATGCAGCTAAAGAGGCTACACCCGTATTAAGTGAGAAAGTCGTACAAAAGATCAACTATCCCCTGGCAATTCGAGAACTGATAAAATAAAGGAGTAGGAAAACACGCATATGGCATACAACCAGACACATTATTGACAAAAGAGAATCTAATCGGGTAAGTAATAAAGTTAGCCGATTAATTAAAGAACGTAAAGAAGCTTTTACTGAAAATTATTTTAAAGGATTGGGTCCTGAAGAACAAAAATTATTCTCTTTGGAAAGCCTAACAGATTGAAGAGGCCAATGATCCAAGTGCCACCTATAAGGATTATTAATAGTGAATGAGTGTGACGTTTGCACAACATTTGGCATCAGTATTTCAACCACACGACATACAATCTAGGATTGATCCTAAACCAGCCTATAGATCTCCATCAAATATCAGAAGTGTCACCCCACTAGAAATTACACAAGAAATAGACATGAATTTGAATCCCAAAATGTCACTTGGAATTGATGACATTTCGCCAAGGATGTTTAAAGAGTTATCAAAGAGAGCACTCACTATGTTAACATATATATATATATATATATATATATATATATATATATATATATATATATATATATATATATATATATATATATATATATATGTATATATATATATATATATATATATATATATATACAGCGATTCCACACGAAAACGACCGGATTCTGTCCTCACCCCCTTCGATTTTTATGAAACTTGCTGAAGATGTTCTCTATGGTGTAGAAACACAAAAAATAATTTCTGTTTTTCTCTTTGGCTCTGTACTTTTGAACAGGGGCGCACGCCGTTTTAAGGATTTCGCAAAAATGCAAATTTTTAAATACATATAGCTCAAAAACTACTTACCGGATTTTTAAAAATGAGATCTATATGAAAGGGATTTAGTTTTATAAATAGTTGTTATTAAATTTTTCAATTAATTGGTTGTGTGAGAAAAATGACGACTTTTTAAAAAAATTGATTTTTCAGTACTTTCGACAACAACAACAACCAATTTGTTTATCATATTTTGCAAGTTTAATCATTTTCCAAACAGGTACCAAAATAAAAAAATAGGTGTTATTTTTCGTTTTTATGATATAATTTTTTAAAAATTCCACGCTACACTTACTTTAATGCAAAAAAGAGGGATTTAATCATAAAAATGGTTCTATCATAAAAGAAAACACCGATAACTGCAATTTTTAAACTTTGATAAAACATGGGTTAACTTATAACTAACAAAAATATTTTTATTACAATAAATATTATCAATTTAGTACTTCTTAAGGAGTCATTTGTTGGATTATAATCATCATTACGAGAATCTACTAATTTCTAAAAATAAGAATGTCGGTTATTAGAGTATGAAAAAGTTGTTACATATCCTTCAAGAAATAAAAATAAAAAGAGGGAGACAAACAACAAAGGTATATTAGTAATCACTGACCGAATGATCGTCCGTGTTGCTTATAGGCGTAAGCTGCACGTATGCGATTAGTCATCGGCTAAGTAACAAATTTCAAGCTGTTTTTAGGTATACATATATTTATTACGTTTTTGTTATTATCTCAACTTATTAGTCACCTAAGTGGGAATAGAACTGGGCGGGATCCTTTTTTTGAAAAAAGGGGATACTTATTATTACGAACTGACTCACCACGTAAGTAAGTGTGATAATAAATCTTTATTATCCGGGCAGTAAAAACTTGCTAATGACAATTTTAGTTTCAAAAATTCTAAAAATAATTTTGTATAAATAAGAGAAATTTGTATGAACTATGTAATTCGTAAGCCAGAGTTTAAAGTTAAATCAAGTAAAATTTTAAAACAATAAGAATTCAGTATGAATATTAAGTGTGTTAAGTGCCAAAAATTCAAAAAACAATCAAACTGTCGAAAAGCTCATAATAGTTTAATTGAGTTAGCTAGCTTGAAAGGAATTATCATTAATATGGGTGAATATATATGCAGTGGTTGTTACTTAAACATTTATAGTGCAAGTAAATTAAGTGTTAATGATCCAGGGCCCTCTGAAATACAAACGATTAACTCGAATGTAGACTGTTCACCTGCCAGCAGATCATCAAGTTCATCAATAGCAACCGAAGAGGAGAAATACATTTATCCAGATATTCCATCATTCAACGATACGTTGTTGTCCATTGGCAGTTCACTGAAAAATCGTAAAAAATGAAGGTTACAAAACAAAAAAATTTCAAGAAGTTTCCACGAAAATAGCAGAAGATATATTTCATCTGCCTTCCAGTTCCAATGCCGCTACTAGTGCTGACATAAATGAAATGATCCAACAATTGAAAAACAAGTTTGGAAATTGTAAAAATCAAAATGAAAGGTACATGGTTTTAACAACGCTACCAAAAAGCTGGTCTGCTCGAAAAATTGAACGGGAGTTTAACGTGTTACATTATACAGCAAATAGAGCAAAGCAGATTCAGGAGGAGCACGGCATAATGTCAACACCGAACATTAAATGTGGATCGAAAACCATTAATCCTGAAATAGCCGAATTCGTGCAGAATTTCTATGAGGACGATGAAATAAGTAGAGTGTGTGCTGGAAAACGAGATTTGAAACAATAACAACAGATGGAGTTAAGATAACAAAACAACGAAGATTAGTGCTCTGTAATTTAAAGGAAGCGCATCAACTATTTAAAGAACATATCCATTAATAAAAGTTGGATTTTCTACATTTGCTTCACTGCGTCCAAAACACTGCGTTCTAGCAAATTCAAGTGGCACACATTGTATATGCGTATGCATATACCATCAAAACATTAAATTGATGTTTAACGTCATAAAAACAAAAAATCTTGTTTCTCATTCTTTAGAAAGTTATCGTGATTTTATATCTCAGATTGTTTGCGGAATTTTAACAACATCGTGCTATTTAAACGAATGTACATCTTGCCCAGGAACTACAAATTTGCATCAGGAAATATCAACAAAATTACTAGAAAATGATGTAGGTGAGATTACTTGTAAACAATGGCAGCAAACAGATCGGTGTACAATAGAAACAACAATTCAATTTTATCAACATTGGAATTTACTGATAAATTTTGAGAGCAATTATAAAACTACCATTAAGTCTCTTTCATATGAGATCTCATTTATTAAAATCCGGTAAGTAGTTTTTGAGCTATATGTATTTAAAAATTGGCATTTTTGCGAAATTCTTAAAACGGCGTGCGCCCCTGTTCAAAAGTACAGAGCCAAAGAGAAAAACAGAAATTATTTTTTGTGTTTCTACACCATAGAGACCATCTTCAGCAAGTTTCATAAAAATCGAGGGGAGAGGACAGAATCCGGTCGTTTTCGTGTGGAATCGCTATATATATATATATATATATATATATATATATATATATATATATATATATATATATATATAATGTTTTTTTTCGACTTACATACGTGCCTCAGTGTTTCAATGTTGCACAAATAATCATGATAAAAAAACCAGACAAACTAGCCGAGCAAATGGGATCATACAGGCCGATCTCTTTGCTACCTACTATTTCAAAGTTGTTTGAGAAGTTGTTTTTGAAACGACTAAAACCAATGGTCATTATGCCTGACTTCCAGTTTGGATTCAGCAATAAACATTTGACAATTGATCAAGTTCATCGCGTGACTGCAAAGATAGAACAAGCACTCGAAGAGAATAAATATTGCTCTGCCGAATTTCTAGATGTATCACAGGCTTTCGATAGAGTGTGGCATGAGAGTCTTATCTATAAGATAAGTAAATTAGTGCCAGAAAATTACTGCCAATTGCTCGATTCGTATCTCTCCAAACGAATATTTAGAGTATCACATAAAGAAACATACTCCCAACTTTTATTCAGCCACAGCACGGGTGCCCCAGGGTAGCGTATTAGGATCCATCCTATAACTACTTTACACTTCTAATATACCGGTAACGGAAACATGGTTATGGAAAATTGATTGATTGCAACCAGATAAATGTTCTTGCGCCCAGTTTGACCAATATAGGAGAAACTACAATCATTGCAATTAATCCTATAAACACCAGACTTGGAAAGGCGATCAACTCTAGGTTTATTGTTAAAAATCATTTTCTTTATTGTGTTATTATTATATAGACCCAAACTAATATTAGTATAATCGGACACGATGTTGCTAATCCGTTGGCTTGGTTTTCCTATATACTCTAAGCGACGCCAATTTTCCCGCATTGGACTATTCGGTGGACAAATACCCCTTTTTATTCAATAACTTTAATATAGTCCTATAGTTGCATATCCGTTATTCGTTGCTATTTGTAGAATTATATTAATCTCTATGTTATAATTTTAATTTGTCAAAGGGATCTTTATTAGTCTATCTATGAGTGAGTGAAAAGCTGACATTTTAATATTATGGGGATGGTTTGAAGAAGATTTTAAAATAAAATTCATTGATACAAATATTTTAGTTTTCCGAGATGTTCGTGTGTGAGGGTTACATGAAATTTTCAAAATACATACTCTTCAAAATAACGTCTTAGAAATTGCTCATATGTAACACTTTTTGATGATACAAACATGGATGGGCGTTAAATCCAGCAGAAATAAATCTGCCCGCACAATGGCATGATTTCAAGAATATGGCTTTGAGGTTCTGGAGTGGCCTGCCTAGTCCCCGGACCTGAAGCCCATAGAACATTTACGGGTTTTACTAAAACGCAGCCAGGCGCCACACGCTAAATAACCAAGAATACCTAAAACGCTGTCTCCACCGAAAATGGAGCGCCATTGGTTTTGCAGAATATAAAACACTTGTAAACTTTCTATCCAAAAGCATTTCTGCCGTAATTAAGGCAAAAGGTGGACCCACAAAATATTAATTTTATATAAATAAATTATTTTTTATTTCAAATTGATACTCTCAACAAAAATGTAGGATATTATGGCTACCCAATACTTTTGGCCAAGGCTGTACAACATGGACCGATTCAACTATAGTGCTGTCATGGATACAAGGAGATATTCAGAAATATAAATAAATTTAATCCATTAGCTTCATAGCCATAAACGTTTCCTAATTTTACATTACGTTGTATCCTGAAGGCTCATCGCTCACCCTAACCCACAACATTGTTGTATTTTATAAAAACATTATTATTGAGTGAAAAGTAAGATTCCTAGAAATTAAATAATTAAACCGAACCTCCATTATCACAATTCCACTGTAAATTCTATAAACTCTATTTAATATTAAGTTCATATTACTAAAATATTTAATAAAATTGCTTTTCAAAAATGAAAAAAGTTTTCAATTTCATTTACCGACCTCACCCCTCCAACACTTTCGAATTCTGGAATAAACAAATAATTAAAATTAATATACCGCCCGTATTCTGTATTTACGTATACACTGTGAAGCAACGCTGGGTTTACCAAAAAATACGAATACTATATTTCCCAGTTCCATACTCTCGTAGCTATGTATATCGAGATGTACGTGGTATAATGATGAGATCCTACAGCGTGTACATAGGGACATATTGTACAAAACACAAGAAAGGAAAAACTGGAAAAATAGAATGCTATCATGAAAATCGAATCTCTCCGAAACCGAGCACGTAATAATAAAGGTATATGTATAGTATAAATTATTGTAGAGAGGCATAAAAACAATAATAATAATAATAAAATAAGGAAGTCTTACATTAATTGGAACGGCGTGATAAAAAAAGGTGAAAAAAATGTATAAACAAGGGTAACGAAATGGAATAAGGAAAACCAATCTCTATGTGCTTAGAGCAAAATTGTTTTAGCCAATCTTAAGGAGAAACAAGAAAAAAATCTCCTAAAATACGAAACAATGAATGCGGTTTTACGCGAGGCTGAGAGAATTAATTTTCTTATATCAGATTTGAATCAACAACGACGCGTTTCATTCGTTTGTTTTTTCAAACAAAAACCCCCAATTATCAGGGTTTCAATTTTAATTGAAATGATTTATGTCTTGATTTTGTTGTGTACCTCCCGAAATATCTTCCACCCCGCATCTACACGGGATCAATTATTTATTATTTGTCGTGGTTTTGGTAAATTTTTTGTGTTCGTCGACATTAAAAATGTTTTATCGATTTTAAGCTTTACGGAGAACAATTTTCAATTGTTTTCTTGATTTCATTGATATTTTTCAACATTTTGCAAAGTTAAAAAGTTTAAAGTAAAATAATAGCATGAAAGATTAAAAATTAAGTACTTTCGGGATATTGAAATTAATGCGGTTTAATTTTATTTTTGGTATGAGCATAACATTACATTTTAAGATTCTTGCGGTTAGATATGGTTGGTTGGAGGATGGGACTTTATTTTCGTATTAATTTAATAAAACTCGACGTTCTCAAAAGCCGGTACACTAATAGGCTACTGCCTATTGTTTGGATAATAATCTTACAGTCTGGCCTTTCCTCCGTGATAACGGTAATATTCGTGGCTGGTATTCGGTTTAACAGGTTTGATCTTTTTTAATACTGATTTAGAGAATCCAAATATTCCAAATAAAGGCTTGTAACGTTCATGAATAATTATTCGTTTTACCTATGTTCGTATGAGGCGAGCTGTGTTGTAATGACCTCTATGTTTCGGAGCGAACGCAAATTTACATGTTTTCAAATAACTTTATTATGTTATATTATGTTGGTGTTGCACGAAGTATAGAAATATCGGGTTGCACGGTTGATCATCCGAAACCTGTAAAGTTGAGTTAACTGCGCGAACAAAAATATCGATCATTAAATATTACAGACTCAGTAGCATCAGTCAATATAAAATTAAGTGAAAGTGCCAATAAAAAAATTTAAATTATTTAATAATAATTATAAACTAGTAGATAGGCTACACATTAATACTAGTAAATATTGGAATTTTATAAATTAATATATACATATATATATATATATATATATATATATATATATATATATATATATATATATATATATATATATATATATATATACATATATATATATACCAAAATTATAGTGAGTATTGATTGCGGATTGCATTCAAATAGCGGCCTAACGTGATTTTTTTTTGTGTGTTTAGGTTGTTGTAATATCAAAGTATTCCATTAATTAATAGCGGATACAAAAGTTTTTTTGTACTAGTATCTAAAGATTCCAAAGGCCGTTCGATCACGAGTACTAAGTCACTGGTGGGTACCAAGCCGAACATCCATATCCAGGAGATAGGATTTTTTAAGATTACCAACGCGTGTTCGAATGATCAACGGCCTTCAAAAAAATCGTACAGGTTACGGTCAGCAAAATTAACCTTATGGATCATACGTATAGTGGTCAGACCGTTATTTAAAAAAAAAATTCTAAATTAAAAACTAATTAAAAAAAAAAAAAAAATATAAAATTTAAATAAATAGTTAATTTCATAGTTCTTAGCTTAATACATTTGTATCAGTTACAAAAAAAAAAAAAAAAAAAAATCTTTGTGGAAAAATTAATTATGTATTTAGTAGTATAAGTGCTAGAAGTATCCGTATAGTATACAAACGAAAAAAGAAAAAAAAATATCTCGTGTGTGTGAGTTCCAGTTATTTAATTGAAAAAAAAAAAAAAAAATTTTGTTAAGAATTTTTATATAGGCAAATACCACCAGAGCGCTCCAGTGGGGATTTCAACTAAAGAAAACCGTAGTTTTTGAACCATTGTTAATTGTGGCCCATACACACAAAAAAAAAAAAAAATTAAATAAATAAAATTAAAATTAAAATTAAAATAAAATTTTTAATAAATAAAATTGAACTACATATCTACATATAATTTTAATTTTCAAAATAGTTTTCTACGTATGCTACTTAACTGATACTATTATAAGCTAGTTTGGTACTCGTAATTTAAACTATAAACTATATTTAAAAGAAAACAAATATTTATCAATTTTGTAATAATAATAATAAATTATCCCGACGACCTATTACCCCTCCCAACCGCGCGCGGGGAGTCTCCATCTGTATTATTATTATTTTTTATCATATAATTAATAATTTCACATTTATATATGCAATCGACATGAATTCCGTCTTGTATAAATTTAATTAAATTTTAAATAATTATGTTCCTCTAAAAAAATGAAAAACTAATTTTTTTATTATGATGTGAAGTGGTTGCTTGCTCCGTTGCTCCGAATTGTACACATATTTGGACATGAACAACAATTGCAATGGAAGTTTGAATTAATTGAATCCCCCAACCGACTGTTTTCTACCCAATCAAAAATTTCATGTCCGTATTCAAACCGACACAAATACTTCCATCACAAAATGGCGCCGAAACAGGGACCTGAAGTTGCTTTAGGTCAATAATTTATTTTAGTTTAATAGCAAGTTATAATTTGAAGTGATAGAAGTTAGATTGAATTTATTAAAATTGACCAACGGATCAATCCGATTTCTTTTGATGGTTCTACCTAATCCTCACAGAAACAGTTATAAGACGCAATACTTATTAGTGACTTATTATAAGGTTGATTACCGAAGAGCTCGTTATCCCTTAGTGTCGTTAGTTAAACTCTTGTTAATTCATTAGTATAAATTTTGAGATAGATATTGTGAAGATTTCATTGATCTCTCAGTATTTCTAATAATGAAAAAGTAACATATTTACAATACTGTAAAGTTAGTTGAAAGCACAGAACAATTTTCAAAGGTGACGGGCAGATTACACCGTTTCACATCACAATTATATCTTTACTATATAATATTATATACTACGATAGCTTTTAATTTATAATTATATATTAAATTTGGCGCGTGAATTATTTACACTTGACATAAGAAGTTATAGTTATCTTAAAATCTTACTAATAAAATTTACGATATTAGCTCAATATCTACTCTTATATTTAAATTTTTTTTGTATATATAATTTACCTATATAATATACAATGGCTTCCTTTAAGGAAAAATTACCTATGTTTCAGGGTCTTAACGACCATGAAATAGAGGTTGAATGTAAATTAAGAAACATAAACGTTACCAAAGACGAACAGTGGGTTAATAAACTAGCAGCAGCTGTTCAAGAAGAGCGCATTGATCCTTCATTAAAACCAACTGAAACGCATGCAGTTGAATATAATGAGGAACTTAAGGTCTGTCGTGAACAATGTAAAATATTAGGCAAAACAAGTGAAGATACAGATCTACTACATAACTTAGATGGTGTTAGGCAGTTACAAATAAAAATTGGACATTGGAATAATCGCTCCTTAAGACTTAAAGGCAAGTTCTATCAGGACAATGACGTGGATAAACTTTTGCATAATTGGCGGCGGACACGATTATTAGTTGAAAAAACAATTGAATCGATTTTAGAAGACAATAAAACTGAACCCCGATCCAAAAAGGACAACTACCACTACCCAAAATGACGTCTGCAATGGTAATAGTGTCTGAATCTGGATTTCCTAAAGCTCCCATCGACAGGACACCAGAACGTGTTGTCGAAACATCTAATTACAGTGGTACACTTTTGAAAAATCCAGTTTTCACTACAGCCCCCTCCCGATCTATAATTATTAAGGAACCATACCATCAACAAGTAATACCAAGTCATTCAATTGCAGTAAGTTCAGCACCATACATGAGTTATCTACCGGGGCTTAATTTAACGCCTGACTATAATTTTTTTAATATAGACGGTAGAAAGTCTGAAGCTCAGATGCAACAATTACATTTACAAACGTACAAACCTACCGCCCCTTTACAACCTAGTTTGGCCCACCTTCAGCCAATAAATAGTCAAGAAAGGTCAGTAAGTGCAGCATATGTGGATGTACATGATTTTACGTATCAGCCCAATATTTCGAATGTGTCAACCAATAGCAATATACCTCCACATCAAGGCATACCACAATCCATGTATTATATACCACAGCAACCATATCCTCCTAAGTGCGTACCTTATTATTATTCACCTAAGAGTCACGACGTGAAATGGAAATTGACTTTCACGGGGAAACCAAAAGAGCTTGATATCAACGATTTCCTATTTCGTCTAGAATCATTTGCACATCGTGATAATATACCGCTGCAAGCATTAGATGCGATACTACCTCGTCTGTTGTGGGATGATGCGGAAAATTGGTTCTGGGTATATTCCAGGAAATACCCGGCTGCCGGATATTCTCAAATAAAAGCTGCATTAATTATGCGATTCAGCAGCAGCGAGTCGGAACGCGAAACTCGAAGAATTATCGAATTGCGAAAACAAAAACCAAATGTCTCCTTCAATGACTATTTACTAGAAATTGAGGCATTAAATGGTCGATTAAACCACAGTTTTTCAGAATCTGAACTTTTAGAGATCATTCGAGAAAATATGGATCCGGCCTTACAAAGCGTCACAATGACTATTCCCGTTAGGTCTACCGAAGAACTAAGGGTCATATGTCAAAGATTCGAACGTTTGTGGTCTCGATCTGGCTATGATCCAAGAGTTCTACATGATAATCGACACCGAAGAAATATAACAGTAAACGAGGTTAGCTACAACGAACCCATCGAACTAATTTCGCAACCGAATGATCAGTATGAATCCATCACGAAAGACCATCATCTAAATATCGTACAGGTAGATGCCATTCAAAAACCTCTTCAAAAGAGAGTTACGTTTAGTGACGAAACATATTTGCTGTGTTGGAATTGTCGTGATATTGGCCATAGGTATCAAAACTGCCATCTGGCCCCGCAGGGAATTTTCTGCTATGGTTGTGGTAAAGCAAATATTATAAGACCACAGTGCAATTTTTGCCAATCGAAACGACAGGGAAACTTGACGCCGGTCGTGATCAACCCGGGTACGGCGCGTCCGGTAAAAATATTGCAGTACCCGACTTCAACTACAAATTCGACAACAAATATCTAACAAAATTACCCCCGTTAGATAATTCTAACATTAAAATGACACATATTGAAAATAATAATTACATACCATTTTCAACAAAAGTTACTACTTCCCGAGGTGAACCACTCAATAGCAAAACAAAACGGATCATCAGAATAATTAATTATTGGCGAAATAGAAAAAACCATCAGAAATTATGCGAATCTACAGTTTTGCCAGAAGTAGCCCAAGTAGCACAAATGGGTTGGGATAACGTCGTACCGCCGTTAGCTGGATGACTAGTAGTCGGCTAGCCGACGTTGGTACAACGGTATGGTAACGGTGCTACAACGGTATTGGGGAATAAATCTTAGGTTGTTATAACGTTGTAATAACCACTATTTGTCTTTACAAATGACTGAAGTTTTAGTCAGGTGGGAGTCACTTAAATAACTATTACGTTCGTAAAAAAACTAATTTCGTCCGTCATTCGGATTATATTTTGTGGAAAGAGAATTTTTTTTTTTTTCAAAATATATAAATAATCGTGTTGTCTTTTTCATCACGTTATTTATTTCATTTTCTTGTTTTATAAAATAAAATGTTCAAATGTTCTTACTTTAAAAGATTCTTCACAAAAATTAAAATTGATGGAATCATTGTGAAACTAATAATTCAAATTTGGTGTTAATTACGGCTTATTTTTTTCAAACAAATTAAGTTTTATTGTAAATGTGTACCTGTTTCCAAACTCAAAACTTACGCGCTTCCATAATTTCGTTATTTTAAAATATAAGTTGATATTTCAAAAAAATAAAAATAAACAAATATGATTAAATTACTCTAAAAACAGAGTACATCTTTTCTAAAACATCCCCATCATTAAAATGTTCAAACCGATGTCGAATGTTTAAACGGTTTCTTTTTTAATTTAAAATGATCCATATTTTATTATTTATAAATAATAAATTTTTGTACATTTGACGTTTGCCGATGAATAATATTCTTCTCGATAAAATTGTCAAGCGCTGTCAACTATATCAACTATATCACAAAATTGTGATACTTACGTGATAAATGTTATCGTCGTCGTGCATATGTCAAATAACTTATTTAAGTTGGATTCCAGTTTTTAAATGACAATAAAGTGGCTAATTGGTCACTAAATATCGGGTAAACGACCGGTCAGCTGAACAGTCGACACGTGGGTAAATAATGACCAGTAAGTTACAGTAGTCGGGTAATAGTTAGAAACTGTCAAATAAGTTGGCCAATTCGATAAAAAATAACTTGATATCGACTGGTAAAAGATACCGTCGTATGATGGTCGCACCGACCGAATCGAACTAGAAAATATGAGTTTTCCGGAAAAATTAGGGGAACACTTGGTTTAATATTCAAAAGTTGTACAGGTAAAAATCGAAGTAAAAACTCCCAATCCTAAAACACTTCTAAGAGGTTACAACTTCCTGGGAAGGTGTTTTCAATTTGTACTAAACCCAATCCTAAACTAGAAAACATGAGTTTTTCGGAAAAATTAGGGGAACACTGGGCTTAATATTCAAAAGTTGTAAAGGTAAAAATCGAAGTAAAATCCCTCAATCTTAAGACACTTCTAAGAGGTGACAACTTTCAGAGTAGGTGTTTTCAGTTTGAACTAGACCCAATAAAACTAGAAAACATGAGTTTTCCGGAAAAATTAGGGGGACACTAAGTTTAATATTCAAAAGTTGTAAAGGTAAAAATCGAAGTAAAAACCCTCAATCCTAAGACACTTCTAAGAGGTTACAAATTCCAGAGTAGGAGTTTTCAGTTTGTACTAGACCCAATCGAACTAGAAAACATGAGTTTTCCGGAAAAATTAGGGGAACACTGGGCCTAATATTGAAAAGTTGTAAAGGTTAAAATCGAAGTAAAAACCCTCAATCTTAAGACACTTCTAAGAGGTTACAACTTCCAGAGTAGGTGTTTTCAGTTTGAACTAGACCCAATCAAACTAGAAAACATGAGTTTTCCGGAAAAATTAGAGGAACACTAGGTTTAATATTCAAAAGTTGTAAAGGTAAAAATCGAAGTAAAAACCCTCAATCTTAAGACACTTCTAAGAGGTTACAACTTCCAGAGTAGGTGTTTTCAGTTTGAACTAGACCCAATCGAACTAGAAAACATGAGTTTTCTGGAAAAATTAGGGGAACACGAGGTTTAATATTCAAAAGTTGTACAACAAATATATTGGTTTATTGTCGAATTTAGTACTTATCACAAGTATCATAGGATAAAGGATTTTTATATGGCAGCTTACCTCTAAAACGTTTGAATATTAAACAACGTGTTTACCTCGATTTCTCGGGAAACTAAAAGTAAAAACTCCCTTCCCAAAAGTAATAACCTCTTAGAAATATCTTAGGATAAAGGATTTTTACTTCGATATTTACCTAAACAATTTTGAATGTTAAACCCAGTGTTCCCCTAATTTTTCCAGAAAACTCATGTTTTCTAGTTCGATTGGGTCTAGTTCAAACTGGAAACACCTACTCTGGAAGTTGTAACCTCTTAGAAGTATCTTAAGATTGAGGGTTCTTACTTCGATTTTTAACTGTACAACTTTTGAATATTAAGCCCAGTGTTCCCCTAATTTTACCGGAAAACTCATGTTTTCTAGTTCAACTGGGTCTAGTTCAAACTGAAAACACCTACTCTGGAAGTTGTAACCTCTTAGAAGTGTCTTAGGATTGGTCTTAGGATGTTTTTACTTCGATTTTGACCTGTACAACTTTTGAATATTAAACCTAGTGTTCCTCTAATTTTTCCGGAAAACTCATGTTTTCTAATTCGATTGTGTTCAAACTGAAAACACCTACTCTGGAATTTATAACCTCTTAGAAGTGTTTTAGAATTGAGGGTTTTTACTTCGATTTTTACCTTTACAACTTTTGAATATTAAACCTAGTGTTCCCCTAATTTTTCCGGAAAACTCATGTTTTCTAGTTCGATTAGGTCTAGTTCAAACTGAAAACACCTACTCTGAAAGTTGTAACCTCTTACAAGTGTTCTAGTACAAACTGAAAACACCTACTCTGGAAGTTGTAACCTCTTAAAAGTGTCTTAGTATTGAGGGTTTTTACTTCGATTTTTACCTGTACAACTTTTGAATATTAAACCTAGTGTTTCCCTAATTTTTCCGGAAAACTTATGTTTTCTAGTTCGATTGGGTCTAGTTCAAACTGAAAACACCTACTCTGGAAGTTGTAAGCTCTTAGAAGTGTCTTAGGATTGAAGGTATTTATTTCGAATTTTTCCTGTACAACTTTTGAATATTAAACCTAGTGTTCCCCTAATTTTTCCGGAAAACTCATGTTTTCTAATTCGATTAGGTCTGTACAAACTGTAAACAGCTTTTTTTTAAAAGTTGTTACCTGAGGACAAAGTTTTTACTTCGATTTCTCGAATACCATATCATTTCAATTTATTTCCATATTCTGTGGATAAATATACATATTTAGTGTTTTTTAATTACGTCAGATTTAATTACGTGTGAATTTCATCTGTTAAAAATTGTTATATTTCTTTTCCCATAATAAAGTATTTTACATTGTTAAATTTTATTATTAATTGTAAACGTTGTTCTTGGGTTTTGGACAAGTTAGGACAAACTACAAGTCCATAAAAATGAGTAAAATTGCAATGATAAGCTTCTGAGCCATATTTGGCAATTCCAGAACTATGACAAAGTTCAAAAAATCACCATGCTCATATCTGACTGATCTAACATAAAAACATAGTGAGATCGATGACCACCTCCAACAATTTCGACTCGTATTCTTTCGAATTCCAAGCAACTTTTAATAATAAAATAATATTTATTTTTTAAACTTATTCTTACCTCTTGCCGATTTATTCATGTTTTATTTTATTTTTAAATATAATTGTAGCAGTTTTTGAAATTTCAAATCTATCAGTAGAACCAATTATTCAAAATTACATATTTAACTAGTTTCGCCTAAATGTTTGTTTTTGGTATATATTTACTAATACACAAACACGATTTTTACTTAGGATTTCTTTAGGAATTATTTCATTCCGGTATACAGGGGTGTGAAATATTTCCTAAACCTTTCCTAATTTTTTTTTAACTTAGGAGTTAGGAAAGTTAGGAAATATTTCACGCGCATACAATCTTTGCCTTTTTTAGGATGGAGTGATGAAATTTTGGCAGACATTAGTCAGAAATGCATTCAACAGGAACACAAATTTACTACACAGCGCACAAGCGCTTTACTAAAGCAATATTTGACGTCATGTCGTTCTTTTATAGCTACTGGTGGTCGGTCACCTACGCTTGCCCTATTAATATTAAAACAAAACCTGCTATGTCAAATCAAAGCACTAGTGCTTACTAAAGTGGCACTATTCTAGTAATTTTCCGGGAATAGGGAATTGGGGAAAGAATTTATATGTAATTTTTATTTAAACATTTTGTTTCTGGCATACTGTGGTAAAAAGTTGGTGTTTCCCTGCCAATTTATATATGGAAAAATTATTTCCAATTTATAAATATTTACATCAAACTTTTTTCCTCAGTAGACCGGAAATATTTAAACAGAAATTACATATAAATTCTTTCCGGTTCCCTATTCCTAGGGAATTGCCAGAATCGTGCCACCGGGCACTTTTTAATTGATGAATCGGCAAGGCAACCTGCATTTTCGAACCAAACAATTTCGATATCCCGACTAACCAGTTAGTGGCAAAATATCCAACAACGGGTTCAAGGCTTCTGGAGAAACTGGTATCTAGAATATCTTCACACTTTGCATCAACGCCCGAAGTGAAGACAACAAACATAAACTTTGCTATCGATGATGTCATCCTCGTTAAGAACGAAAATTCACCTCCAGCTCAATGGTTACTTTGTATTATTGTACAACTGCATTCAGGACTAAAATCTGGACTGGTTCGAGTGGTGACCATTAAAATAAATACGAAATAAGAAGACCGATAGTCAAATTATGTCGTTTTTTAATAAGTGCTCCGCAACCCAGAACCTGGGCCTGTATTCTTGAAATCGGTGGAAATTTCCGAATTCGAATATAATTTGCTCTAAAATTTTTTTTGTTTGCAAGTTTTTAATTATTTATTCCCCTACTAAACGTCGGTAACCAGCTCGCGCTAAGCTAAATTCTACATATAAATTTGACATAAAATTTAGCTAGCGAAATAATAAAAAAATATTTAGATCACGATTTCGTAGATGCGGGACGCATCTGACGTGAAAAGTTTGTAGTTATCTATTCACATATAGACTCTACCAATGTTGCAGCAATTTATCTGTCTAGAATAATAAAATTTAGAAAAATTTTGACAGCAAAACGTGAAAATAATAATTTTTTTTAAATGGATGAACAAAATAATTTTCTAGACTATGAAAATAGTTTCGAACTATATTTTTGTTTGTTGTAACACAAAAAAAAACAAACGTCAAAACTTATCTCTACATAAACTTTTTAGCTTACTAATTTATCTGCCATTTAGTGAAGACTTGTAGAGACCGCGTTAAAATGTATCCGAGCGTGAGTTGTCGAGTTAATCGAGTTATTCTCTTAGGCTGCGGGCGAATAGTCGTTAAAATCGTTTACTATGGTAAAAATCGGATTTAGAACAGATTTTTCGATCAGTTTGCCATAGAGTTTTTGAAAAATAAATGAGTTTATCGAAAAATTTACTTAAAATTGACTTTTACCCGACTATTGGCCCGCAGCCTTAGTAGGGAAATAAATAATAGAAATCTTATAGCAATAGCAAACAAATTTGAAAAAAATGATTATAGTAGCCGGCGAAAAATTCGGAAGATATGTATAAAGAATTTTAAAGCAAATTATTTTCCGCATGCGAATATTTCCACCAATTTCAAGAATAGTGGCCCAACAAGCAAAGTTAAGTGAGACACTTAACGGCGGAAGAATGGTTGCGCCTCAACAAATATATATTAACCTGTTTTTAATCAGCATAAGCATGCAAGAGACACAACCTACGAGATAACATCGAACATACCTAGCTATAATGCATAATATCGTCGGCATCCATATCATCCAGTTTAGGTCACAAAAAATTGCTCATCATCGATTTGTAATGCTCGCATTGACGGCAATGGAAATGCCATTTTCTCACGCACTGGAGCAACGTTTACAGCAGAATATGCCTTTCGGTGACGTACGAATGTTATATGGTTGTTTACCGAACCAGTTTACTCGAATTTTACCACCAAACGTCGTATAGTCAACTTGGCAGGACGGATTACGTAAGGCGGAATGTTTCTCGAATGGAACACTGATTTTGAAAATAAAATTGATGATTTTGCATCACGAAGTGATTCTCGATAGCGTACAAAAAAAAAATAAAAACCAAACAACATTTTTGATTGGATTTTCGGTACTGGATTTATATAAAGCCAAAACGTGATAATAAATAATATTTTTGGCGTTTTTATAAATTGCATATTACGAGGCAGTCTGTGCAATGCCGCAACCCTTGAGAAGGGACCACAACCAAGTTCCGTATCGGCGTGTTGTTTGCCGGGTCCCTTGGTGCCCGCATCCGAATTCGGAACCGGCGCTTTGAGCTCGGAAGGATGAGCGCACCAAGGCACCTCACTCCGGGTGAATCCGGGTTTTATTTATTGTTTGCGTTTATTTTTTTTTGTTTAAGTTTCTGTATTCACGGTGTAGGCCAGGAGCCACGCAAACCTCAAACCCCACGACCAATAGCACTTCCCCCTGAGTTGTAGCCGGCAAAATCACCGTGTGAGGCCTCTGCGTGTGTTTATTGAAATCTGCGGTATGGCAGAAGTCATCCTGTAACAGCATTTCAGTGAATGCCATTTGCAATCCAATTTCTTTTCATAAATATGAATTTTTTTAAATTATTTTCTCCAAGTTTAATGAAATAAGGTGAGGAGGATGAGATTAATTTCTTGGAATCAAAACCGATTCGAAAAAAAATGTTTGGCGTTAGAGAATTAACAATTAATTATGCAAATTAACCCAGTTTAAAAAAAAATATCTATAGATCTCAAAAATATGAACGTAATTCTCAGATACCCCGTATATATACAACTTTGCTCGGTATAGAAAAAACATTTTTTGGTGAATTTCAAGTAGCAAACAGGGATGAGCGAAGTAAATTATGCAATGTAATCTAGGCAATTATCAACACGTAATTTATTGCGTAGATTAGCGGATTTTTGCGTATAAATACTCACCGAAATTTAGAATGAACTGAACCAAGAATTAATAAAAAACCTTATTAGTAGCATGTATTGACATTGTAAAGCAGTTTTGGCATTTCGGAGCCAAAGTATACGTTATTAACTTTAACTTTCTATTACGTAGTCAAATAAGATAAAGCAATCACAAAAAATATTGACCTTGAGATTTTTGCAGCTTTACCATTCGCAATATCATCAAAATCAAGAAAAGTAGATTTTAAAAAAATCTCGATGTTACCATAAAATTGGCAGGTCCCAGTGTTGTTTGGCTAAAATCTAGAGAATCACAATGACGTTGAAATGTTTAGCATTTACAAAAAACGAGAAAGAATTAAAAATGTTAATGTGAGGTGGTGTTGGCCACAACATATTCACGTCTGCATTTTCTTGTGTGTTTAAACTGAGAAAAGACATTTAAATCGGACTGACGTCATAGAAGAAACGACGATTTAAACTCTTAAATTATTTTGAGCGGTTCGTTTATTTTGCGGTCCAGTTTGTTTGCCACCTTAACGAGAACAAATCGTGAGATTTTTTTTTTTTAATTAATATTATACAGATAAATAAAAAGGCTTACGATACATAGTGTTATGTAGTTGGACGCGAGACAAAGAATTGCATCCTTTTATGGCAAATGAACGAGCAGCAATAATCTTCTTTAATATGATCAATTTTATAATAACGAAAGCGACGTTACGTCTTATGATAAAACTTTTACTAGCATTTAATGTACTTACTTGAACTACATTATATGCACATATTTATCTTGTCTTATAATTCAAACAATTTTAACTAACTAAACACAGAATGGTTGTGTTCGAGTACACGTTGAGAATAAAAATTTTATGAAAAATTTATCTTATTATACAAAAAAAAATTAAAAATTCATAAGAAGATTACAAGTATTAAGGTTTTATTTTTTGTTTCTAAAAAACTTTTTCTATATAAGCATAAAAAAATAAATAATATTGCAGACACACAACATACACTGACACACCCCACACTCCAAGCACAACTAAATGGCAAACAAAACATTTTCGAGATTCAACTTTAAGAGAAATTTTCACTTTAAAGGATGCCAACACAAAATACGAGCAGCAACAATTTATTTGATTGAAATAAATTGTTGCAGCTCGTATTTAGAACCAATGGCAAACAGGACATTAATCTGTCTCCTTGTTGTAATTGTTTGAATTGTTGGTATGACAAATTATCGTTTGCAAAATTCAAAATGCGTATGGCTTCGGAGATTTTTATTTGTTTAGACACAAGATTTATGATTTTTTAATAAGTTTAAAATTATTTTAATTTTGACAATTTGAAATGCTGTTTTATGTTTTTTATACTATGGTTAAAGGATGACCTTAACTAAATAAATCATCCATAAGTAGACAGTAATTTTATTTAGACTGTCAGTTACCCTTGCTTGAAGTTTATAAAGAAGTATCTTTCTCTAATGTTATTTTTCCATTTGGCAACGGTGTATTCTAGTTTTCTCAGGAAATTGTGAATTGGACAATCGTGGCGTTTTTCTAGCAGCTTCGACTTCTGTGGTATTTCTATTTTAGAAGAAACTTGAAACTTGTACTGGGAAATATGAAGTTTATACAAAACTTAAAAAAAATGATGTGTGGGGATGTATTAGTGGCTTGCGAACATTTAGGCGATTTTTAGGCTAATAAATAGTAGGGGAATTATGTTACGCTAAAAGAATCTAAACAAAATCCACAGATTTTATCAAACAAATTAAATAAAAAGAAGAGTCACATAGCTGTGCGAATTAAAAAGCTCAATTTCGCCTAGAAATTTTGGTTCAAAATTTTTTCCCATCATCAAACTTGCACTGTGATATTTTAGTTGCCTCTATCGGAAAACTTTTCACCTTGATATTTTGATACACCCTTATGTGTACTCTATCTGCGCCGACCGGATTAAAATTCTAACGGCGCTCACATGCCTAAAACGCCATTTTTGTGAATATATATGACTATCAAAATATCATAGTGACAAGTTTGCCGATCGGTATATTTCTTAAGACCAAAATTTCTAGGAAATGTCGAACAATGACTAGGATGCCATTTCCAATATTTGCATATCTCCGTGCATACCTGAATAGGGATGGCACAAGAAGAGTAAGGAAAGGTTGAGCTTCACAAGAACATAATTTCACGTATGCAACCAACCACCATTAGAATTTTAATCGTGGGTTAGCATCAGCAGAGTACATATGAGTGGTTCTGAGTCAAAGTGGATCAACTTATAAAAAATGTAAATTCGATAAAAATTAAGTTAAAGCTTTACTTATTTCTCTAATTCTGGGTATGTTCGACTACTATAAGTTGTAAAAAAAATTATTTATTGTATGTAGTTGATTCACTTTAACTCCGGATATACCTCTATAAACTATACCACTTTATTAAATCCACTACCTGGAAAACTGAAATTGGAATACGCAACATACCGCTTAAAATTGACCCCCTGTTAAATAATTGGACTTGAATTTCTACTGCCATGAAAAATTGGACCGCTATATAACGGAAATGATTTTGACCATAAAAATTGGACTAACGCTTCTATATAAAATAACACTAAAAACTAACAGGTATACATTTTTGTGGAACTAAATGAAAGCAAGCCCCTGATCCAGCCCCTGTCCAATGCCACAGATCTGCTACAATATTTAAAATGTATTGTGAATAACACAAGATCAGCCCCTATACACTATGCTTTGAGACACTATTGACATCAATCTAAATCAATGCAATATTATCATTTGTGGTATACAGGAAACAAACCTGGTGAAAAGCTCCAGCACCACCGACCACTACATTTGTGAATGGTAGAACGCTATCCTAAGTCATGGGGGACTTAAATGCACACCTTGGTTCAAAAAAATTCACAAAAATTAATTGTTGGTATTAACCTATATATCATAAGATATCCAATGAGAATGGTGATGCTTTAGAACTTGGACAAATTGTACCTTTTCCTCCCAAAATTGGACAAATTGTACCTTTTCCTCCCATATCGACCATAATTTAACAAGAAGGAAGAATCATTTGAAATTTTCTAATGTCAACAAAACACCAACTATAAACTATCAGCCATCACACCATCAACATATTCATATAAAACCTTAAATATGAATTTATTCCAGAATACCAAAAACACCGTGAAGCTTACCAAGATAGCTTAGAAAATTTTCAGATTGACATGTGGAGTGGGACATAGCCGGCTCTCTTTGATTGGATAAAAATAGCAGAACAACAACCCTTGACTTTTCGATCACCACTAACTCCAGAGAAATGGCGTAGTTTAGCCAATTTTAAAAGCTTCCTTCATTACAGAAAATATATACGCAAGATCCCCATGCCTATTACCCATTAAAAACTGTCAGAGAGCGATATTACGAGTACAATGCTGAATCTGAGCAGAAATCGAAAGATTATCTACAGTTCCATAATCTTTGATGCTTCAAACAAAATGACCGACATGAAATGAATGAGATACGAATCAAAATAGCTGGCGGTACATCCCAATCTCTAATTGGTTTAATACCTTAAAATTAAAGAGGTGCAATCGCCAACCTTAGCAAAGGAAGAGGAATATTTTCCATGGGGCTGCCTCCAAAATTGGGTGAGATTAGATGCACAATTTTCAATCCGGTACTGCCCCCGGCACTGCTGGAGTTGCTCTCGAGCACATTAAACCCGCACCAGACGACATTATGGTAGACTTCCAGACATTATAGTTCAAACTGCCAATTTATAAAAATCCGCAATCAGATTGGATTCCGTTCAATTTCTCATACCCAAAACTAGAAATCCCCAAAATATAGATGAATAACGAAAAATTACTATACTCTGGGTCTGCCTATTTACAAACCATATAGATTTAACAAATTTATGCAGTTCATTTGGATTCACGTCATATAATTTTTTATAACAATTGTAAAATATTATTATAATCAAATAAGATAATAATAATAATAAATGATAATATAGAATAATGTGATATTATGATTCAATCAAGCAGAAATGAACTATCTCGAACAACTCAACACTCTATATTGTTGTTAACACGTTGAACACCATGGGGGTCATCGCCAACCGGTGACCGACCAAGCCAAGATTATTAGAAACACATAATTCGAGTAAATTTTTAATGCTTCGAGTAAATTTCAGCGTCGTGGGGGTCACCGGTGACCTCAGTGAATTAAATGCGTCACGAATGATTACAAAAATTAACTGTTATGTTGTAAATAATATTTCATCAAAATATGCAACACATACTGAGAAATTCATTTTAGCCAGACGGGCAAGCCATATAAAATTAGCGTGACACTCAACGTGTTAAACAAGTAGATGTACAAAAACCAAACTACATACAACAATGAATCAAGCAACATACAACATTCTTCGAATCTATTTATCTAACTCTAATAAATACAATTTTTTTTTACTATGATTTAATAGATGAAACAATACCTCCACACCCCCCCCCCCCCCCCCCCCCCCGTCCCCCCTTACACAATATTCATATTATTCTAACTGTAAAGTAAGATATGTTAATTTTTTGATTAAAAAAATTACTGTGTAAGTGTATTGTATAACTCACCCCCATCCATCTACGAAAGCTGTGAAGCACTTGGTCGGCGGGCTCGGTATTTGGTAATATTCGAGATGCAGTTTGGATATATAAAATTTCTAATTAATCGTTTAACTTTGTCGTTGTTTTGAATAAAATTTATTCGATCTACATGACATCAACTATCTAAGATGAATGGACCTAACTTTTGAGCAAACAATCTCGAGGGGGATATCTTCTTTTGGATTGATGCTTAACTATTGTTACATTGCGAATGAGGTTATTTCGTTTCGTTGTTTATATTCGTTTTGTAAACTATCTTATATGACAATCGTTTCGTTATATGCAACTAATACGATTTACTACCAAGATTTACAATGTAGCACAATTTTTTTAAATATCAATTCCAACAAAATCTGCTGATACCTAGCTTTAACAATGTTAAAAGTAACCCGTCTATAATATAAACGTTACGGTGCCCCAAAATAGAAGCAGAGCATATTAAATGGACGAAATCTTTTAATCTAAAATAATAACACCGTATCACCTTTAATCTATCTCACCCAAATTAAGAAAGGTGTAACAATAATAAAAATAAATTTAATAAACTTTTTACGTTCATCAAAAAATTTTACCGTGTTATCTAAATAAAAAAATTTTGCTCGATTAATTACGAATTAAAATGAATGAATTTCATAAAATATAAATCGTACCTTGTCTGCGATACTAAGCTTCATAAAATCCAGACTGAAAACAAAATTTTTCCTATTTTCGGTGTGACCCACATTATCCGTCCGTGGGATGTACAACATTAATGTTGTTCGACTACAAAATTGCAATGAAAGAAATATAAACTTTCCAGATATTCTACTCTTGGTCGGAAATATGAAAACAGAATAAAATTGTCAACAACCTGTCACGAGGAAAATTATAACCTCAAAAATACTACATTAATTAGGTTATATTTATACATTTTTTGTGCTAAACTTTATTACGACAGAAATGATTTTCATTTCTAATTACAAAAAATGTTTTGGTATTTTTAGAATTATAAAAGTTAACATGATTTTTTCATTTAATTTTAATTTTTGTTTAATTAGTTTTTGAACTAAACTTTTTATTAACTCGACGTAAACATCACAGAACCACAAGGACATATTAATACTTAATTCCATCCAGGTTTTCTGATGCAAGGCGTTTCAAATTAAATTTTTCATAAAGCAATAATAAAACGTACTTTAGATTAGATTCTCCTTAATCTATGTTGAACTAGCCCCATCCCCGGTGTAAAATTGGGAAAACATAAACATTGTATGTACAGGGTTATCCAATTCGAGGTTGATAAAGTAGAAATCTGTATACCGACATCTGTCAAAGATAAACGTCAAGTACGCTGTCATTTATTTAGTTGACATTCTGCCATTTAAGAATATGGAGCATTTAACAATCGACCAACGCGTTAAAATTATTAAATCTGCTGATGCTGATTTTTCGAACAAAATTTTCTTCAGTGATGAAGCTCATTTTTCGCTTGGTGGATACGTTAATAAGCAAAACTGTAGAATTTGGGGCTCAGAAAATCCACAATTGATTGTAGAGAAGCCATTACACCCGGAAAAAGTCACTGTTTGGTGCGCATTGTGGTCTGGTGGTGTGATTGGGCCGTATTTTTTTGAGAACAACCATGGACGAACCGTTACCGTCAATTCTGAGCGCTATGGCCGCATGTTAACCGATTATTTTTTTACGAAAATCGAAGATTATGATCTTGACGATATATGGTTCCAGCAGGATGGAGCAACCAGTCACGTAACACGAGCAAATCGAGATCTTTTGCAAGAGAAATTTCCTGGACGTTTGATTTCGCGATTGGCTGATGTCAATTGGCCTCCAAGATCCTGTGATTTAACGCATTTGGATTTCTTTTTGTGGGGCTACGCGAAAGATCGTGTTTACGCAAACAATCCTCAAACTCTTGACGAATTGAAAACTAATATTCGTAAGGTAATGGCCGAGATACCGCCCGAAATGTGCCGAAAAGTCATTGAAAATTATCTCAAAAGAATCAAGGCCTGTAAGAAGTCCCGTGGAAGACATTTGAATGATATCTTGTTTAACTAAAAATGGCAAGGATCAATCTGTAAAATGAAATAAAAATTACAATACATTCCGAATATTTTGTGTGTTTTTTTAAGTTTACTTTATCAAGCTTGAATTGGATAACCCTTTATATAGTACTCATACAAATAATTTGTTATATATATTATTATGTATCTAAATTGTAACAAATATTAGGCATAAGGAAATTGTATAAAAATAGAATTGTATGTAAATACATTAGCAAGAATACATGATGTATATTGAATTATAAATGTAAGTGCTTACCAAAATCTATGTACTTATATTTTATCAAGCGATAAGCTTCTTGTTTTGAATTTATTAAAAAATATTATTAATATTGTAATTTTGGTGCAACACAGATCGTTTGTTTATACAACAAACTAAATTCTTCGATATAAAATTATAATAATTTAAATAATATATATCATAATTATAACCAATTTTCCTCATTAGTCTTTTGGGTAGTTTCTGCTTCAACAACCCATAAGCCCGCTCAAAGTCGACCCCGACAAAAACCAATCACACCGTTGTAAAGATGAGATTCCAATCTATGGCTCAAGTACATAACAAGTACTTATCTCACCTACGTAAGGCACAAGGATTTTTTGAAAATGACCAATTTTCCTCATTAACCTTTTGGGCAGTTTCTGCTTCAACAACCCATAAGTCCGCGCAAAGTCGACCCCGACAAAAACCAATCACACCGTTGTAAAGATGAGATTCCAATCTATGGCTCAAGTACATAACAAGTACTTATCTCACCTACGTAAGGCACAAGGATTTTTTGAAAATGACCAATTTTCCTCATTAACCTTTTGAGCAGTTTCTGCTTCAACAACCCATAAGTCCGCTCAAAGTCGTACCCAATAAAAACCAATCACACCGTTGTAAAGATGAGATTTCAATCTATGGTTCAAGTAAGTAACAAGTACTTATCTCATCTACGTAAGGCACAAGGATTTTTTGAAAATGACCAATTTTCCTTATTAACCTTTTGGACAGTTTCTGCTTCAACAACCCATAAGTCCGCTCAAAGTCGTACCCAATAAAAACCAATCACACCGTTGTAAAGATGAGATTTCAATCTATGGTTCAAGTAAGTAACAAGTACTTATCTCATCTACGTAAGGCACAAGGATTTTTTGAAAATGACCAATTTTCCTTATTAACCTTTTGGACAGTTTCTGCTTCAACAACCCATAAGTCCGCTCAAAGTTGTACCCAATAAAAACCAATCACACCGTTGTAAAGATGAGATTTCAATCTATGGTTCAAGTAAATAACAAGTACTTATCTCATCTACGTAAGGCACAAGGATTTTTTGAAAATGACCAATTTTCCTCATTAACCTTTTGGGCAGTTTCTGCTTCAACAACCCATAAGTCCGCGCAAAGTCGTACCCAATAAAAACCAATCACACCGTTGTAAAGATGAGATTCCAATCTATGGCTCAAGTACATAACAAGTACTTATCTCACCTACGTAAGGCACAAGGATTTTTTGAAAATGACCAATTTTCCTCATTAACCTTTTGAGCAGTTTCTGCTTCAACAACCCATAAGTCCGCTCAAAGTCGTACCCAATAAAAACCAATCACACCGTTGTAAAGATGAGATTTCAATCTATGGTTCAAGTAAGTAACAAGTACTGATCTCATCTACGTAAGGCACAAGGATTTTTTGAAAATGACCAATTTTCCTTATTAACCTTTTGGACAGTTTCTGCTTCAACAACCCATAAGTCCGCTCAAAGTCGTACCCAATAAAAACCAATCACACCGTTGTAAAGATGAGATTTCAATCTATGGTTCAAGTAAGTAACAAGTACTTATCTCATCTACGTAAGGCACAAGGATTTTTTGAAAATGACCAATTTTCCTTATTAACCTTTTGGACAGTTTCTGCTTCAACAACCCATAAGTCCGCTCAAAGTTGTACCCAATAAAAACCAATCACACCGTTGTAAAGATGAGATTTCAATCTATGGTTCAAGTAAATAACAAGTACTTATCTCATCTACGTAAGGCACAAGGATTTTTTGAAAATGACCAATTTTCCTCATTAACCTTTTGGGCAGTTTCTGCTTCAACAACCCATAAGTCCGCGCAAAGTCGTACCCAATAAAAACCAATCACACCTTTGTAAAGATGAGATTCCAATCTATGGTTCAAGTAAGTAACAAGTACTTATCTCATCTACGTAAGGCACAAGGATTTTTTGAAAATGACCAATTTTCCTCATTAACCTTTTGGGCAGTTTCTGCTTCAACAACCCATAAGTCCGCGCAAAGTCGTACCCAATAAAAACCAATCACACCGTTGTAAAGATGAGATTCCAATCTATAGTTCAATTAAGTACCAAGTACTTATCTCATCTACGTAAGGCACAAGGATTTTTTGAAAATGACCAATTTCCCTCATTAATCTTTTGGGCAGTTTCTGCTTCAACAACCCATAAGTCCGCTCAAAGTCGTTTCCAATAAAAACCAATCACACCGTTGTAATGATGAGATTCCAATCTATGGTTCCAGTAAATAACAAGTACTTATCTCATCTACGTAAGGCACAAGGATTTTTTGAAAATGACCAATTTTCCTTATTAACCTTTTGGGCAGTTTCTGCTTCAACAACCCATAAGTCCGCTCAAAGTCGTACCCAATAAAAACCAATCACACCGTTGTAAAGATGAGATTCCAATCTATGGTTCAAGTAAATAACAAGTACTTATCTCATCTACGTAAGGCACAAGGATTTTCCTCATGGAAAGGACCAATTTTCCTCATTAACCTTTTGGGCAGTTTCTGCTTCAACAACCCATAAGTCCGCGCAAAGTCGTACCCAATAAAAACCAATCACACCGTTGTAAAGATGAGATTCCAATCTATGGTTCAAGTAAGTAACAAGTACTTATCTCATCTACGTAAGGCACAAAGATTTTTTGAAAATTACCAATTTCCTCATTAACCTTTTGGGCAGTTTCTGCTTCAACAACCCATAAGTCCGCTCAAAGTCGTACCCAATAAAAACCAATCACACCGTTGTAAAGATGAGATTCCAATCTATGGTTCAAGTAAATAACAAGTACTTATCTCATCTACGTAAGGCACAAGGATTTTTTGAAAATGACCAATTTCCCTCATTAACCTTTTGGGCAGTTTCTGCTTCAACAACCCATAAGTCCGTTTAAAGTCGTACCTTATAAAAACCAATCACACCGTTGTAAAGATGAGATTCCAATCTATGGTTCAAGTAAATAACAAGTACTTATCTCATCTACGTAAGGCACAAGGATTTTTTGAAAATGACCAATTTTCCTCATTAGCCTTTTGGGCAGTTTCTGCTTCAACAACCCATAAGTCCGCTCAAAGTCGTACCCAATAAAAACCAATCACACCGTTGTAAAGATGAGATTCCAATCTATAGTTCAATTAAGTACCAAGTACTGATCTCATCTACGTAAGGCACAAGGATTTTTTGAAAATGACCAATTTCCCTCATTAATCTTTTAGGCAGTTTCTGCTTCAACAACCCATAAGTCCGCTCAAAGTCGTTTCCAATAAAAACCAATCACACCGTTGTAAATATGAGATTCCAATCTATAGTTCAAGTAAGTACCAAGTACTTATCTCATCTACGTAAGGCACAAGGATTTTTTGAAAATGACCAATTTTCCTCATTAGCCTTTTGGGCAGTTTCTGCTTCAACAACCCATACGTCCGCTCAAAGTCGTACCCAATAAAAACCAATCACACCGTTGTAAAGATGAGATTCCAATCTATAGTTCAATTAAGTACCAAGTACTTATCTCATCTACGTAAGGCACAAGGATTTTCCTCATGGAAAGGACCAATTTTCCTCATTAACCTTTTGGGCAGTTTCTGCTTCAACAACCCATAAGTCCGCTCAAAGTCGTACCCAATAAAATCCAATCACACCGTTGTAAAGATGAGATTCCAATCTATAGTTCAAGTACATAACAAGTACTTATCTCATCTACGTAAGGCACAAGGATTTTTTGAAAATGACCAATTTTCCTCATTAACCTTTTGGGCAGTTTCTGCTTCAACAACCCATAAGTCCGCGCAAAGTCGTATCCAATAAAAACCAATCACACCGTTGTAAAGATGAGACACAAGGATTTTTTGAAAATGACCAATTTTCCTCATTAACCTTTTGGGCAGTTTCTGCTTCAACAACCCATAAGTCCGCTCAAAGTCGTACCCAATAAAAACCAATCACACCGTTGTAAAGATGAGATTCCAATCTATGGTTCAAGTAAATAACAAGTACTTATCTCATCTACGTAAGGCACAAGGATTTTCCTCATGGAAAGGACCAATTTTCCTCATTAACCTTTTGGGCAGTTTCTGCTTCAACAACCCATAAGTCCGCGCAAAGTCGTATCCAATAAATACCAATCACACCGTTGTAAAGATGAGATTCCAATCTATGGTTCCAGTAAATAACAAGTACTTATCTCATCTACGTAAGGCACAAAGATTTTTTGAAAATTACCAATTTCCTCATTAACCTTTTGGGCAGTTTCTGCTTCAACAACCCATAAGTCCGCTCAAAGTCGTACCCAATAAAAACCAATCACACCGTTGTAAAGATGAGATTCCAATCTATGGTTCAAGTAAATAACAAGTACTTATCTCATCTACGTAAGGCACAAGGATTTTTTGAAAATGACCAATTTCCCTCATTAACCTTTTGGGCAGTTTCTGCTTCAACAACCCATAAGTCCGTTTAAAGTCGTACCTTATAAAAACCAATCACACCGTTGTAAAGATGAGATTCCAATCTATGGTTCAAGTAAATAACAAGTACTTATCTCATCTACGTAAGGCACAAGGATTTTTTGAAAATGACCAATTTTCCTCATTAGCCTTTTGGGCAGTTTCTGCTTCAACAACCCATAAGTCCGCTCAAAGTCGTACCCAATAAAAACCAATCACACCGTTGTAAAGATGAGATTCCAATCTATAGTTCAATTAAGTACCAAGTACTGATCTCATCTACGTAAGGCACAAGGATTTTTTGAAAATGACCAATTTCCCTCATTAATCTTTTAGGCAGTTTCTGCTTCAACAACCCATAAGTCCGCTCAAAGTCGTTTCCAATAAAAACCAATCACACCGTTGTAAATATGAGATTCCAATCTATAGTTCAAGTACATAACAAGTACTTATCTCATCTACGTAAGGCACAAGGATTTTTTGAAAATGACCAATTTTCCTCATTAACCTTTTGGGCAGTTTCTGCTTCAACAACCCATAAGTCCGCGCAAAGTCGTATCCAATAAATACCAATCACACCGTTGTAAAGATGAGATTCCAATCTATAGTTCAATTAAGTACCAAGTACTTATCTCATCTACGTAAGGCACAAGGATTTTCCTCATGGAAAGGACCAATTTTCCTCATTAACCTTTTGGGCAGTTTCTGCTTCAACAACCCATAAGTCCGCTCAAAGTCGTACCCAATAAAAACCAATCACACCGTTGTAAAGATGAGATCTCAATCTATGGTTCAAGTAAATAACAAGTATTTATCTCATCTACGTAAGGCACAAGGATTTTTTGAAAATTACCAATTTTCCTCATTAACCTTTTGGGCAGTTTCTGCTTCAACAACCCATAAGTCCGCTCAAAGTCGTACCCAATAAAATCCAATCACACCGTTGTAAAGATGAGATTCCAATCTATAGTTCAAGTACATAACAAGTACTTATCTCATCTACGTAAGGCACAAGGATTTTTTGAAAATGACCAATTTTCCTCATTAACCTTTTGGGCAGTTTCTGCTTCAACAACCCATAAGTCCGCGCAAAGTCGTATCCAATAAAAACCAATCACACCGTTGTAAAGATGAGACACAAGGATTTTTTGAAAATGACCAATTTTCCTCATTAACCTTTTGGGCAGTTTCTGCTTCAACAACCCATAAGTCCGCTCAAAGTCGTACCCAATAAAAACCAATCACACCGTTGTAAAGATGAGATTCCAATCTATGGTTCAAGTAAATAACAAGTACTTATCTCATCTACGTAAGGCACAAGGATTTTCCTCATGGAAAGGACCAATTTTCCTCATTAACCTTTTGGGCAGTTTCTGCTTCAACAACCCATAAGTCCGCGCAAAGTCGTATCCAATAAATACCAATCACACCGTTGTAAAGATGAGATTCCAATCTATGGTTCCAGTAAATAACAAGTACTTATCTCATCTACGTAAGGCACAAAGATTTTTTGAAAATTACCAATTTCCTCATTAACCTTTTGGGCAGTTTCTGCTTCAACAACCCATAAGTCCGCTCAAAGTCGTACCCAATAAAAACCAATCACACCGTTGTAAAGATGAGATTCCAATCTATGGTTCAAGTAAATAACAAGTACTTATCTCATCTACGTAAGGCACAAGGATTTTTTGAAAATGACCAATTTCCCTCATTAACCTTTTGGGCAGTTTCTGCTTCAACAACCCATAAGTCCGTTTAAAGTCGTACCTTATAAAAACCAATCACACCGTTGTAAAGATGAGATTCCAATCTATGGTTCAAGTAAATAACAAGTACTTATCTCATCTACGTAAGGCACAAGGATTTTTTGAAAATGACCAATTTTCCTCATTAGCCTTTTGGGCAGTTTCTGCTTCAACAACCCATAAGTCCGCTCAAAGTCGTACCCAATAAAAACCAATCACACCGTTGTAAAGATGAGATTCCAATCTATAGTTCAATTAAGTACCAAGTACTGATCTCATCTACGTAAGGCACAAGGATTTTTTGAAAATGACCAATTTCCCTCATTAATCTTTTAGGCAGTTTCTGCTTCAACAACCCATAAGTCCGCTCAAAGTCGTTTCCAATAAAAACCAATCACACCGTTGTAAATATGAGATTCCAATCTATAGTTCAAGTAAGTACCAAGTACTTATCTCATCTACGTAAGGCACAAGGATTTTTTGAAAATGACCAATTTCCCTCATTAGCCTTTTGGGCAGTTTCTGCTTCAACAACCCATACGTCCGCTCAAAGTCGTACCCAATAAAAACCAATCACACCGTTGTAAAGATGAGATTCCAATCTATAGTTCAATTAAGTACCAAGTACTTATCTCATCTACGTAAGGCACAAGGATTTTCCTCATGGAAAGGACCAATTTTCCTCATTAACCTTTTGGGCAGTTTCTGCTTCAACAACCCATAAGTCCGCTCAAAGTCGTACCCAATAAAAACCAATCACACCGTTGTAAAGATGAGATCTCAATCTATGGTTCAAGTAAATAACAAGTACTTATCTCATCTACGTAAGGCACAAGGATTTTTTGAAAATTACCAATTTTCCTCATTAACCTTTTGGGCAGTTTCTGCTTCAACAACCCATAAGTCCGCTCAAAGTCGTACCCAATAAAATCCAATCACACCGTTGTAAAGATGAGATTCCAATCTATAGTTCAAGTACATAACAAGTACTTATCTCATCTACGTAAGGCACAAGGATTTTTTGAAAATGACCAATTTTCCTCATTAACCTTTTGGGCAGTTTCTGCTTCAACAACCCATAAGTCCGCGCAAAGTCGTATCCAATAAATACCAATCACACCGTTGTAAAGATGAGATTCCAATCTATAGTTCAATTAAGTACCAAGTACTTATCTCATCTACGTAAGGCACAAGGATTTTCCTCATGGAAAGGACCAATTTTCCTCATTAACCTTTTGGGCAGTTTCTGCTTCAACAACCCATAAGTCCGCTCAAAGTCGTACCCAATAAAAACCAATCACACCGTTGTAAAGATGAGATCTCAATCTATGGTTCAAGTAAATAACAAGTATTTATCTCATCTACGTAAGGCACAAGGATTTTTTGAAAATTACCAATTTTCCTCATTAACCTTTTGGGCAGTTTCTGCTTCAACAACCCATAAGTCCGCTCAAAGTCGTACCCAATAAAATCCAATCACACCGTTGTAAAGATGAGATTCCAATCTATAGTTCAAGTACATAACAAGTACTTATCTCATCTACGTAAGGCACAAGGATTTTTTGAAAATGACCAATTTTCCTCATTAACCTTTTGGGCAGTTTCTGCTTCAACAACCCATAAGTCCGCGCAAAGTCGTATCCAATAAATACCAATCACACCGTTGTAAAGATGAGATTCCAATCTATGGTTCAAGTAAATAACAAGTACTTATCTCATCTACGTAAGGCACAAGGATTTTTTGAAAATGACCAATTTTCCTCATTAGCCTTTTGAGCAGTTTCTGCTTCAACAACCCATAAGTCCGCGCAAAGTCGTACCCAATAAAAACCAATCACACCGTTGTAAAGATGAGACTCCAATCTATGGTTCAAGTAAGTAACAAGTACTTATCTCATCTACGTAAGGCACAAAGATTTTTTGAAAATTACCAATTTCCTCATTAACCTTTTGGGCAGTTTATGCTTCAACAACCCATAAGTCCGCTCAAAGTCGTACCCAATAAAAACCAATCACACCGTTGTAAAGATGAGATTTCAATCTATGGTTCAAGTAAGTAACAAGTACTTATCTCATCTACGTAAGGCACAAGGATTTTTTGAAAATGACCAATTTTCCTTATTAACCTTTTGGACAGTTTCTGCTTCAACAACCCATAAGTCCGCTCAAAGTCGTACCCAATAAAAACCAATCACACCGTTGTAAAGATGAGATTCCAATCTATGGTTCAAGTAAATAACAAGTACTTATCTCATCTACGTAAGGCACAAGGATTTTTTGAAAATGACCAATTTTCCTCATTAACCTTTTGGGCAGTTTCTGCTTCAACAACCCATAAGTCCGCTCAAAGTCGTACCCAACAAAAACCAATCACACCTTTGTAAAGATGAGATTCCAATCTATGGTTCAAGTAAGTAACAAGTACTTATCTCATCTACGTAAGGCACAAGGATTTTTTGAAAATGACCAATTTTCCTCATTAACCTTTTGGGCAGTTTCTGCTTCAACAACCCATAAGTCCGCGCAAAGTCGTACCCAATAAAAACCAATCACACCGTTGTAAAGATGAGATTCCAATCTATAGTTCAATTAAGTACCAAGTACTTATCTCATCTACGTAAGGCACAAGGATTTTTTGAAAATGACCAATTTCCCTCATTAATCTTTTGGGCAGTTTCTGCTTCAACAACCCATAAGTCCGCTCAAAGTCGTTTCCAATAAAAACCAATCACACCGTTGTAAAGATGAGATTCCAATCTATGGTTCCAGTAAATAACAAGTACTTATCTCATCTACGTAAGGCACAAGGATTTTTTGAAAATGACCAATTTTCCTCATTAACCTTTTGGGCAGTTTCTGCTTCAACAACCCATAAGTCCGCTCAAAGTCGTACCCAATAAAAACCAATCACACCGTTGTAAAGATGAGATTCCAATCTATGGTTCAAGTAAATAACAAGTACTTATCTCATCTACGTAAGGCACAAGGATTTTCCTCATGGAAAGGACCAATTTTCCTCATTAACCTTTTGGGCAGTTTCTGCTTCAACAACCCATAAGTCCGCGCAAAGTCGTACCCAATAAAAACCAATCACACCGTTGTAAAGATGAGATTCCAATCTATGGTTCAAGTAAGTAACAAGTACTTATCTCATCTACGTAAGGCACAAAGATTTTTTGAAAATTACCAATTTCCTCATTAACCTTTTGGGCAGTTTCTGCTTCAACAACCCATAAGTCCGCTCAAAGTCGTACCCAATAAAAACCAATCACACCGTTGTAAAGATGAGATTCCAATCTATGGTTCAAGTAAATAACAAGTACTTATCTCATCTACGTAAGGCACAAGGATTTTTTGAAAATGACCAATTTCCCTCATTAACCTTTTGGGCAGTTTCTGCTTCAACAACCCATAAGTCCGTTTAAAGTCGTACCTTATAAAAACCAATCACACCGTTGTAAAGATGAGATTCCAATCTATGGTTCAAGTAAATAACAAGTACTTATCTCATCTACGTAAGGCACAAGGATTTTTTGAAAATGACCAATTTTCCTCATTAGCCTTTTGGGCAGTTTCTGCTTCAACAACCCATAAGTCCGCTCAAAGTCGTTTCCAATAAAAACCAATCACACCGTTGTAAATATGAGATTCCAATCTATAGTTCAAGTAAGTACCAAGTACTTATCTCATCTACGTAAGGCACAAGGATTTTTTGAAAATGACCAATTTTCCTCATTAGCCTTTTGGGCAGTTTCTGCTTCAACAACCCATACGTCCGCTCAAAGTCGTACCCAATAAAAACCAATCACACCGTTGTAAAGATGAGATTCCAATCTATGGTTCAAGTAAATAACAAGTACTTATCCCATCTACGTAAGGCACAAGGATTTTGTTGAAAATGACCAATGACCGCAACCAAACGGCAACCAAATGGCAACCAAACGGCAACCAAACGGAAACTAAACGGAAACGAAACGGAAACCAAACCAACCAAACGGCAACCAAACGGAAACCAAACGGAAACCAAACGGCAATCAAACGGCAATCAAATGGCAATCAAGCGGCAATCAAACGGCAATCAAACGGCAAACCAAACTGCAATCAAACGAAGCGGGAACGGAAACGAAACAGAAGAGAAACGGAAACAAAACGAAACGGAAACCAAACGAAACGGAAACCAAATTAGACGGAAACGAAAACGGAAACGGAACGCGAACGAAACGGGAACAGAATGGGAACCGAACGGGAACGGAACGGAACGGAGCGGAACGGAACGGAACGGAACGGAAAGGAACCAAACCAAACCAAACCAAACGGCAATTAATAGGCAACCAAACGGCTACCAAACGGCAACCAAACGGCAATCAAACGGCAATCAAGCGGCAATAAACGGCAATCAAACGACAACCAAACGGCAACCAAACGATAACCAAATGGAAACCAAACGACAACCAAACGGCAACCAAACGGCAACCAAATGGCAACCAAATGGGGATCAGTACTTGTAATTTACATGAGTCATAGATTGAAATCTCATCTTTACAACGGTGTGATTGGTTTTTATTGGGTACGACTTTGCGCGGACTTATGGGTTGTTGAAGCAGAAACTGCCCAAAAGGCTAATGAGGAAAATTGGTCATTTTCAAAAAATCCTTGTGCCTTACGTAGATGAGATAAGTACTTGTTATTTACTTGAACCATAGATTGGAATCTCATCTTTACAACGGTGTGATTGGTTTTTATTGGGTACGACTTTGAGCGGACTTATGGGTTGTTGACAGAAACTGCCCAAAAGGTTAATGAGGAAAATTGGTCATTTTCAAAAAATCCTTGTGCCTTACGTAGATGAGATAAGTACTTGTTATTTACTTGAACCATAGATTGGAATCTCATCTTTACAACGGTGTGATTGGTATTTATTGGATACGACTTTGCGCGGACTTATGGGTTGTTGAAGCAGAAACTGCCCAAAAGGTTAATGAGGAAAATTGGTCATTTTCAAAAAATCCTTGTGCCTTACGTAGATGAGATAAGTACTTGTTACTTACTTGAACCATAGATTGGAATCTCATCTTTACAAAGGTGTGATTGGTTTTTGTTGGGTACGACTTTGAGCGGACTTATGGGTTGTTGAAGCAGAAACTACCCAAAAGGTTAATGAGGAAAATTGGTCATTTTCAAAAAATCCTTGTGCCTTACGTAGATGAGATAAGTACTTGTTATGTACTTGAATCATAGATTGGAATCTCATCTTTACAACGGTGTGATTGGATTTTATTGGGTACGACTTTGAGCGGACTTATGGGTTGTTGAAGCAGAAACTGCCCAAAAGGCTAATGAGGAAAATTGGTCATTTTCAAAAAATCCTTGTGCCTTACGTAGATGAGATAAGTACTTGTTATTTACTTGAACCATAGATTGAGATCTCATCTTTACAACGGTGTGATTGGATTTTATTGGGTACGACTTTGAGCGGACTTATGGGTTGTTGAAGCAGAAACTGCCCAAAAGGCTAATGAGGAAAATTGGTCATTTTCAAAAAATCCTTGTGCCTTACGTAGATGAGATAAGTACTTGTTATTTACTTGAACCATAGATTGGAATCTCATCTTTACAACGGTGTGATTGGTATTTATTGGATACGACTTTGCGCGGACTTATGGGTTGTTGAAGCAGAAACTGCTCAAAAGGCTAATGAGAAAAATTGGTCATTTTCAAAAAATCCTTGTGCCTTACGTAGATGAGATAAGTACTTGTTATTTACTTGAACCATAGATTGGAATCTCATCTTTACAACGGTGTGATTGGTATTTATTGGATACGACTTTGCGCGGACTTATGGGTTGTTGAAGCAGAAACTGCCCAAAAGGTTAATGAGGAAAATTGGTCATTTTCAAAAAATCCTTGTGCCTTACGTAGATGAGATAAGTACTTGTTATGTACTTGAACTATAGATTGGAATCTCATCTTTACAACGGTGTGATTGGATTTTATTGGGTACGACTTTGAGCGGACTTATGGGTTGTTGAAGCAGAAACTGCCCAAAAGGTTAATGAGGAAAATTGGTAATTTTCAAAAAATCCTTGTGCCTTACGTAGATGAGATAAGTACTTGTTATTTACTTGAACCATAGATTGAGATCTCATCTTTACAACGGTGTGATTGGTTTTTATTGGGTACGACTTTGAGCGGACTTATGGGTTGTTGAAGCAGAAACTGCCCAAAAGGTTAATGAGGAAAATTGGTCCTTTCCATGAGGAAAATCCTTGTGCCTTACGTAGATGAGATAAGTACTTGGTACTTAATTGAACTATAGATTGGAATCTCATCTTTACAACGGTGTGATTGGTATTTATTGGATACGACTTTGCGCGGACTTATGGGTTGTTGAAGCAGAAACTGCCCAAAAGGTTAATGAGGAAAATTGGTCATTTTCAAAAAATCCTTGTGCCTTACGTAGATGAGATAAGTACTTGTTATTTACTTGAACCATAGATTGGAATCTCATCTTTACAACGGTGTGATTGGTATTTATTGGATACGACTTTGCGCGGACTTATGGGTTGTTGAAGCAGAAACTGCCCAAAAGGTTAATGAGGAAAATTGGTCATTTTCAAAAAATCCTTGTGCCTTACGTAGATGAGATAAGTACTTGTTATGTACTTGAACTATAGATTGGAATCTCATCTTTACAACGGTGTGATTGGATTTTATTGGGTACGACTTTGAGCGGACTTATGGGTTGTTGAAGCAGAAACTGCCCAAAAGGTTAATGAGGAAAATTGGTAATTTTCAAAAATCCTTGTGCCTTACGTAGATGAGATAAGTACTTGTTATTTACTTGAACCATAGATTGAGATCTCATCTTTACAACGGTGTGATTGGTTTTTATTGGGTACGACTTTGAGCGGACTTATGGGTTGTTGAAGCAGAAACTGCCCAAAAGGTTAATGAGGAAAATTGGTCCTTTCCATGAGGAAAATCCTTGTGCCTTACGTAGATGAGATAAGTACTTGGTACTTAATTGAACTATAGATTGGAATCTCATCTTTACAACGGTGTGATTGGTATTTATTGGATACGACTTTGCGCGGACTTATGGGTTGTTGAAGCAGAAACTGCCCAAAAGGTTAATGAGGAAAATTGGTCATTTTCAAAAAATCCTTGTGCCTTACGTAGATGAGATAAGTACTTGTTATTTACTTGAACCATAGATTGGAATCTCATCTTTACAACGGTGTGATTGGTTTTTATTGGGTACGACTTTGAGCGGACTTATGGGTTGTTGAAGCAGAAACTGCCCAAAAGGTTAATGAGGAAATTGGTAATTTTCAAAAAATCTTTGTGCCTTACGTAGATGAGATAAGTACTTGTTATTTACTTGAACCATAGATTGGAATCTCATCTTTACAACGGTGTGATTGGTTTTTATAAGGTACGACTTTAAACGGACTTATGGGTTGTTGAAGCAGAAACTGCCCAAAAGGTTAATGAGGGAAATTGGTCATTTTCAAAAAATCCTTGTGCCTTACGTAGATGAGATAAGTACTTGTTATTTACTTGAACCATAGATTGGAATCTCATCTTTACAACGGTGTGATTGGTTTTTATTGGGTACGACTTTGAGCGGACTTATGGGTTGTTGAAGCAGAAACTGCCCAAAAGGTTAATGAGGAAATTGGTAATTTTCAAAAAATCTTTGTGCCTTACGTAGATGAGATAAGTACTTGTTACTTACTTGAACCATAGATTGGAATCTCATCTTTACAACGGTGTGATTGGTTTTTATTGGGTACGACTTTGCGCGGACTTATGGGTTGTTGAAGCAGAAACTGCCCAAAAGGTTAATGAGGAAAATTGGTCCTTTCCATGAGGAAAATCCTTGTGCCTTACGTAGATGAGATAAGTACTTGTTATTTACTTGAACCATAGATTGGAATCTCATCTTTACAACGGTGTGATTGGTTTTTATTGGGTACGACTTTGAGCGGACTTATGGGTTGTTGAAGCAGAAACTGCCCAAAAGGTTAATGAGGAAAATTGGTCATTTTCAAAAAATCCTTGTGCCTTACGTAGATGAGATAAGTACTTGTTATTTACTGGAACCATAGATTGGAATCTCATCATTACAACGGTGTGATTGGTTTTTATTGGAAACGACTTTGAGCGGACTTATGGGTTGTTGAAGCAGAAACTGCCCAAAAGATTAATGAGGGAAATTGGTCATTTTCAAAAAATCCTTGTGCCTTACGTAGATGAGATAAGTACTTGGTACTTAATTGAACTATAGATTGGAATCTCATCTTTACAACGGTGTGATTGGTTTTTATTGGGTACGACTTTGCGCGGACTTATGGGTTGTTGAAGCAGAAACTGCCCAAAAGGTTAATGAGGAAAATTGGTCATTTTCAAAAAATCCTTGTGCCTTACGTAGATGAGATAAGTACTTGTTACTTACTTGAACCATAGATTGGAATCTCATCTTTACAAAGGTGTGATTGGTTTTTGTTGGGTACGACTTTGAGCGGACTTATGGGTTGTTGAAGCAGAAACTGCCCAAAAGGTTAATGAGGAAAATTGGTCATTTTCAAAAAATCCTTGTGCCTTACGTAGATGAGATAAGTACTTGTTATTTACTTGAACCATAGATTGAAATCTCATCTTTACAACGGTGTGATTGGTTTTTATTGGGTACGACTTTGAGCGGACTTATGGGTTGTTGAAGCAGAAACTGTCCAAAAGGTTAATAAGGAAAATTGGTCATTTTCAAAAAATCCTTGTGCCTTACGTAGATGAGATAAGTACTTGTTACTTACTTGAACCATAGATTGAAATCTCATCTTTACAACGGTGTGATTGGTTTTTATTGGGTACGACTTTGAGCGGACTTATGGGTTGTTGAAGCAGAAACTGCCCAAAAGGTTAATGAGGAAATTGGTAATTTTCAAATATCCTTGTGCCTTACGTAGATGAGATAAGTACTTGTTACTTACTTGAACCATAGATTGGAATCTCATCTTTACAACGGTGTGATTGGTTTTTATTGGGTACGACTTTGCGCGGACTTATGGGTTGTTGAAGCAGAAACTGCTCAAAAGGCTAATGAGGAAAATTGGTCATTTTCAAAAAATCCTTGTGCCTTACGTAGATGAGATAAGTACTTGTTACTTACTTGAACCATAGATTGGAGTCTCATCTTTACAACGGTGTGATTGGTTTTTATTGGGTACGACTTTGCGCGGACTTATGGGTTGTTGAAGCAGAAACTGCTCAAAAGGCTAATGAGAAAAATTGGTCATTTTCAAAAAATCCTTGTGCCTTACGTAGATGAGATAAGTACTTGTTACTTACTTGAACCATAGATTGGAATCTCATCTTTACAACGGTGTGATTGGTATTTATTGGATACGACTTTGCGCGGACTTATGGGTTGTTGAAGCAGAAACTGCCCAAAAGGTTAATGAGGAAAATTGGTCATTTTCAAAAAATCCTTGTGCCTTACGTAGATGAGATAAGTACTTGTTATGTACTTGAACTATAGATTGGAATCTCATCTTTACAACGGTGTGATTGGTTTTTATTGGGTACGACTTTGAGCGGACTTATGGGTTGTTGAAGCAGAAACTGCCCAAAAGGTTAATGAGGAAAATTGGTCCTTTCCATGAGGAAAATCCTTGTGCCTTACGTAGATGAGATAAGTACTTGGTACTTAATTGAACTATAGATTGGAATCTCATCTTTACAACGGTGTGATTGGTATTTATTGGATACGACTTTGCGCGGACTTATGGGTTGTTGAAGCAGAAACTGCCCAAAAGGTTAATGAGGAAAATTGGTCATTTTCAAAAAATCCTTGTGCCTTACGTAGATGAGATAAGTACTTGTTATGTACTTGAACTATAGATTGGAATCTCATCTTTACAACGGTGTGATTGGATTTTATTGGGTACGACTTTGAGCGGACTTATGGGTTGTTGAAGCAGAAACTGCCCAAAAGGTTAATGAGGAAAATTGGTAATTTTCAAAAAATCCTTGTGCCTTACGTAGATGAGATAAGTACTTGTTATTTACTTGAACCATAGATTGAGATCTCATCTTTACAACGGTGTGATTGGTTTTTATTGGGTACGACTTTGAGCGGACTTATGGGTTGTTGAAGCAGAAACTGCCCAAAAGGTTAATGAGGAAAATTGGTCCTTTCCATGAGGAAAATCCTTGTGCCTTACGTAGATGAGATAAGTACTTGGTACTTAATTGAACTATAGATTGGAATCTCATCTTTACAACGGTGTGATTGGTTTTTATTGGGTACGACTTTGAGCGGACGTATGGGTTGTTGAAGCAGAAACTGCCCAAAAGGCTAATGAGGAAAATTGGTCATTTTCAAAAAATCCTTGTGCCTTACGTAGATGAGATAAGTACTTGGTACTTACTTGAACTATAGATTGGAATCTCATATTTACAACGGTGTGATTGGTTTTTATTGGAAACGACTTTGAGCGGACTTATGGGTTGTTGAAGCAGAAACTGCCCAAAAGGCTAATGAGGAAAATTGGTCATTTTCAAAAAATCCTTGTGCCTTACGTAGATGAGATCAGTACTTGGTACTTAATTGAACTATAGATTGGAATCTCATATTTACAACGGTGTGATTGGTTTTTATTGGGTACGACTTTGAGCGGACTTATGGGTTGTTGAAGCAGAAACTGCCCAAAAGGCTAATGAGGAAAATTGGTCATTTTCAAAAAATCCTTGTGCCTTACGTAGATGAGATAAGTACTTGTTATTTACTTGAACCATAGATTGGAATCTCATCTTTACAACGGTGTGATTGGTTTTTATAAGGTACGACTTTAAACGGACTTATGGGTTGTTGAAGCAGAAACTGCCCAAAAGGTTAATGAGGGAAATTGGTCATTTTCAAAAAATCCTTGTGCCTTACGTAGATGAGATAAGTACTTGTTATTTACTTGAACCATAGATTGGAATCTCATCTTTACAACGGTGTGATTGGTTTTTATTGGGTACGACTTTGAGCGGACTTATGGGTTGTTGAAGCAGAAACTGCCCAAAAGGTTAATGAGGAAATTGGTAATTTTCAAAAAATCTTTGTGCCTTACGTAGATGAGATAAGTACTTGTTACTTACTTGAACCATAGATTGGAATCTCATCTTTACAACGGTGTGATTGGTTTTTATTGGGTACGACTTTGCGCAGACTTATGGGTTGTTGAAGCAGAAACTGCCCAAAAGGTTAATGAGGAAAATTGGTCCTTTCCATGAGGAAAATCCTTGTGCCTTACGTAGATGAGATAAGTACTTGTTATTTACTTGAACCATAGATTGGAATCTCATCTTTACAACGGTGTGATTGGTTTTTATTGGGTACGACTTTGAGCGGACTTATGGGTTGTTGAAGCAGAAACTGCCCAAAAGGTTAATGAGGAAAATTGGTCATTTTCCAAAAATCCTTGTGCCTTACGTAGATGAGATAAGTACTTGTTATTTACTGGAACCATAGATTGGAATCTCATCTTTACAACGGTGTGATTGGTATTTATTGGATACGACTTTGCGCGGACTTATGGGTTGTTGAAGCAGAAACTGCCCAAAAGGTTAATGAGGAAAATTGGTCATTTTCAAAAAATCCTTGTGCCTTACGTAGATGAGATAAGTACTTGTTATGTACTTGAACTATAGATTGGAATCTCATCTTTACAACGGTGTGATTGGATTTTATTGGGTACGACTTTGAGCGGACTTATGGGTTGTTGAAGCAGA